>JAVSCE010019617.1:0-172597 GCA_032199065.1 Smutsia gigantea
AAAGCCACAGTAATCAAGACAATTTGGTATTGGCACCAAAACAGACCCACAGACCAGTGGAACAGAATAGAAAATCCAAACATTAACCCAAACATATACAGTCAATTAATATTTGATAAAAGTGCCTTGGATATGCAATGGGGAGATGACAGCCTCTTCAGCAGCTGGTGTTGGAAAAACTGGACAGCTACATGTAAGAGAATGAAACTGGACTACTGTCTAGCCCCATACACAAAGGTAAACTCAAAGGTGGATCAAAGACCTGAATGTAAGTCATGAAACCATAAAACTCTTAGAAAAAAACATAGGCAAAAATCTCTTAGACATAAACATGAGCAATTTCTTCATGAACATATCTCCCCGGGCAAGGGAAACAAAAGCAAAAATGAACAAGTGGGACTATATCAAGCTGCAAAGCTTCTGTACAACAAAGGACACCATCAGTAGAACAAAAGACATCCTACAGTATGGGAGAATATATTCATAAAAAACGTATCTGATAAAGGGTTGACATCCAAAATATATAAAGAACTCATGCACCTTAACAAACAGAAGCAAATAATCCAATTAAGAAATGGGCAGAGGACATGAATAGACACTTCTCAAAGAACAAATTCAGATGGCCAACAGGCACATGAAAAGATGCTCCACATCGCTAATCATCAGAGAAATGCAGATTAAAACCACAATGAGATATCACCTCACACCAGTGAGGATGGCCAACATCCAAAACACAAACAACAACAAATGTTGGCGAGGATGTGGAGAAAAGGGAACCCTCCTACACTGCTGGTGGGACTGCAAATTAGTTCAACCATTGTGGAAAGCAGTATGGAGGTTCCTCAAAAAACTCAAAATAGAAATACCATTTGACCCAGGAATTCCACTCCTAGGAATTTACCCTAAGAATGCAGCAGCTCCAATTTGAAAAGGACAGATGCACCCCTATGTTTATTGCAGCACTATTTACAATAGCCAAGAAATGGAAGCAACCTAAGTGTCCATCAGTAGATGAATGGATAAAGATGTGGTACATATACACAATGGAATATTATTCAGCCATAAGAAGAAAACAAATCCTACCATTTGCAACAACATGGATGGAGCTAGAGGGTATTATGCTCAGTGAAATAAGCCAAGCCGAAAAAGACAAGTATCAAATGATTTCACTCATATGTGGAGTATAAAACAAAGAAAAAAACTGAAGGAACAAAACAGCAGCAGACTCACAGAACCCAAGAACGGACTAATAGTTACCAAAGGGAAAGGGACTGGGGAAAATGGGTGGGAAGGGAGGGATAAGAGGGAAAAAGGGGCATTACGATTAGCAGATGTAATGTTGGGGGGGCACGGGGAGGGCAGTACAACTCAGAGAAGACAAGTAGTGATTCTATAGCATCTCACTACGCTGATGGACAGTGACTGTAATGGGTTTGGTGGGGGGGACCTGATGAAGGGGTAGTTTAATAATCGTAATATTGCACATGTAACTGTAAATTAATGATAATAAAATAAATTATATTAAAAAAAAAAAAAATAAATAAATGCTATGGACCTTATGACTCTCCCTGAAAGGGAGTTCAAAATAAAAATCATTAACATGCTCATGGAGGTACGGAAAGATATTCAAGAACTCCGCAATGAATTCTGGTCGGAGATCCAAGCATTGGAGAACACAATGGACAGTATTAAAAGCAGATTGGATACTGTGGAGGAGACAATAAATGAAATAGAAACTAGAGAAGAGGAATACAAAGGAGCTGAGGCACTGAGAAAAAAGGATCTCTAACAATGAAAGAATATTGAGAGAACTGTGTGACCAATCCAAACGGAACAATATTCGCATTATAGGGGTACCAGAAGAAGAAGAAGAGAGAAAAAGGGATAGAAAGTGTCTTTGAGGAGGTGATGGCTGAAAACTTTCCCAATCTGGGGAAGGAGATAGTCTCTCAAGCCATGGAGGTGTGCAGATCTCCCAACACAAGGGACCCAAGGAAGACAACACGAAGACATATAGTAATTAAAATGGCAAAGATCAAGGATAAGGACAGACTATTAAAAGCAGCCAGAGAGAGAAATAAGATCACATACAAAGGAAAGCCCATCAGGCTATCATCACACTTCTCATCAGAAACCTTACAGGCCAGAAGGGAGTGGCATGATGTAGTTAATGCAATGAAGCAGAAGGGCCTTGAATCAAGATTACTTTATCCGGCAAGATTATCATTTAAATTTGAAGCAGGGATTAAACAATTCCCAGATAAGCAAAAGCTGAGAGAATTTACCTCCCACAAACCATCTCTACAGTGTATTTTGGAAGGACTGCTATAGATGGAAGTGTTCCTACGGTTTAATAGCTGTCACCAGAGGTAATAAAACCACAGTAAAGAAAGTAGAACAGCCAATTAGTAAGAAAATGCAAAATTAAATTAACTATTCCCAAAGTCAATCAAGGGAAAGACAAAACAGTACAGAATATGATACCTAATATATAAAGAATGGAGGAGGAAGAAAAAGGAAGAGGAAAACAAAAAACAAAAAAGAACCTTTAGATTGTATTTGTAATAGCATATTACGTGAGTTAAGTTAGACTCTTAGAGTAAGGAAATTAACCTTGAACCTTTGGTAACCACGAATCTGAAGCCTGCAATACCAATAAGTACATACCTATCCATAATCACCCTAAATGTAAATGGACTGAATGCACTAATCAAAAGACATAGAGTCACTGAATTGATAAAAAAAAACAAGACCCATCTATATGCTGCCTTCAAGAGACTCACTTTAAACCCAAAGATATATACAAACTAAAAGTGAAGGGATGAAAAAGACATTTCATGCAACTAATAGGGAGAAAAAAGCAGGAGTTGCAGTACTTATATCAGACAAAATAGACTTCAAAACAAAGAAAGTCACAAGAGACTAAGAAGGACATTACATAATGATAAAAGGGTAAATCAAACAAGAAGATATAACCATTATAAATATCTATGCACCCAACACAGGAGCACCTATGTATGTGAAACAAATACCAACAGAATGAAAGGGGGAAATAGAATGTAATGCATTCATTCTAGGAGACTTCAACACACCACTCACTCTGAAGGACAGACCAACCAGACAGAAAATAAGTAAGGAGACTGAGGCACTGAACAACACATTAGAACAGATGGACCTAACAGATATCTACAGAACTCTATACCCAAAAGCAGCAGAATACACATTCTTCTCAAGTTCACATAGAACATTTTCAAGAATAAATCATATACTAGGCCACAAAAAGAACCTCAGTAAATACAAAAAGATTTAAATTGTACCAACCAGCTTCTCAGACCACAAAGGAATGAAACTTGAAATGAATTACATAAAGAAAATGAAAAATTCCACAAACACATGGAGGCTTAATAACATGCTCCTAAATAATCAATGGATCAATGACCAAATAAAAACAGAGATCAAGCAATATATGGAGACAAATGACAACAATAATTCAACACTGCAAAATCTGTGGGATCCAGCAAAGGCCATGCTAAAGGGTAAGTATGTTGCAATACACGGCTACCTCAGGAAGAAAGAACAATCCCATATGAGTAGTCTAAATTCACCATTAATGAAACTAGAAAAGGAAGAACAAATGAGACCCAAAGTCAGTAGAAAGAGGGACATAATAAAGAATAGAGCAGAAACAAATAAATTTGAGAAGAATAAAACAATAGAAAGGATCAACGAAAGCAAGAGCAGGTTCGTCGAGAAAATAAACAAAATAGATAAACCCCTAGCCAGACTTACCAAGAAAAAGAGAGGCTACTCACATAAACAGAATCAGAAATGAGAAAGGAAGAATCATTACAGACAGCACAGAAATACAAAGAATTATTAGAGAATACTATGAAAAATTATATGGCAACAAAAAGGATAATCTAGAAGAAATGGACAACTTTCTAGGAAAATACAACCTTCCAAGGCTGACCCAGAAAGAGACAGAAAATCTCAACAGACCAATAACCAGCAACGAAATTGAAATGGTAATCAAAAACGTACCTAAGAACAAAAGGCCAGGACCACATGGCATCACCGCTGAATTTTATCAAACATTTAGTGAAGACTTAATACCCATCCTCCTTAAAGTTTTCCAAAATGTAGAAGAGGAGGGAATACTTCCAAAATCATTCTATGAGGCCAGCATCACTATAATACCAAAACCGGGCAAAGACACCACAAAAACAGAAAACTACAGACCAATATCCCTGATGAACATAGATGGAAAAATACTCAACAAAATATTAGCAAACCAAATTCAAAAATACATCAAAAAGATCATCCATCATGATCAAGTAGGATTTATTCCAGGGATGCAAGGATGGTTCAACATTCGAAAATCCATCAACATCATCTACCACATCAACAAAAAGAAGGACAAAAACCACATGATCATCTCCATAGATGCTGAAAAAGCATTCAACAAAATTCAACATCCATTCATGATAAAAACTCTCAACAAAATGGGTATAGAGGGCAAGTACCTCAACATAATAAAGGCCATATATAACAAACCCACAGTCAACATTATACTTAACAGCAAGAAGCTGAAAGCTTTTCCTTTAAGATCAGGAACAAGACAAGGATGCCCACACTCCCCACTTCTATTCAACATAGTACTGGAGGTCCTAGCCACGGCAATTAGACAAAACAAAGAAATAAAAGGTATCCAGATTGGCAGGGAAGAAGTTAAACTGTCCCTGTTTGCAGATGACATGATATTGTACATAAAAAACCCTAATGAATCTATTCCAAAACTACTAGATCTAATATCTGAATTCAGCAAAGTTGCGGGATACAAAATTAATATGTAGATATCTGAGGCATTCCTATACACTAACAATGACCTAGCAGAGAGAGAAATCAGGAAAACAATTTCATTCAAAGTTGCATCAAAAAGAGTAAAATACCTAGGAGTAAATCTAACCAAGGAAGTAAAAGACCTATACTCTGAAAACTACAAGACACTCATGAGAGAAATTAAAGAAGACACCAATAAATGGAAACACATCCCATGCTCATGGATAGGTAGAATTAATATTATCAAAATTGCCATCCTGCCTAAAGCAACCTACAGATTCAATGCAATTCCTAACAAATACCAATAGCATTTTTCAACGAACTAGAGAAAATCATTCTAAAATTCGTATGGAACCACAAAAGACCCCGAATAGCCAAAACAATCTTGAGAAGGAAGAATAAAGTTAGGGGGATTATGCTCCCCAACTTCAAGCTTTACTACAAAGCCACAGTACTCAGGGCAATTTGGTACTGGCACAAGAACAGACCCATAGACCAATGGAACAGACTAGAGAGCCCTGATATAAACCCAACCATATATGGTCAATTAATATATGATAAAGGAGCCATGGACATACAATGAGGACATGACAGCCTCTTCAACAGCTGGTGTTGGCAAAACTGGACAGTTACATGCAAGCGAATGAAACTGAATTATTGTTTAACCCCATACACAAAAGTAAACTCGAAATGGATCAAGGACCTGAATATAAGTCATGAAACCATAAAACTCTTAGAAGACAACATAGGCAAAAATCTCCTGAATATAAGCATGGGTGACTTCTTCCTGAACGCTTCTTCTCAAGCAAGGGAAACAAAAGCAAAAATGAACAAGTGGGACTATATCAAACTAAAAAGCTTCTGTATGGCCAAGATATGGAAGCAACCCAAGTGTCCATCAGTAGATGAATGGATAAAGAAGAAGTGGTATGTATACACAATGGAATACTATTCAGCCATAACAAGAAAACAAATCCTACCATTTGCAACAACATGGGTGGAGCTGGAGGATATTATGCTCGGTGAAATAAGCCAGGCGGAGAAAGACAAGTGACAAATGATTTCCCTCCTTTGTGGAGTATAACAACGAAGCAAAACTGAAGGAACAAAGTAGTAGCAGACTCAGAGACTCCAAGAAGGAACTAGTGGTTACCAAAGGGGAGGGGTGTGGGAGGGTGGGTGGCGAGGGTGGGAGAAGGGGATGTGGGGTATTATATTTAGTACACATGGTGTGGGGGATCACGGGGAAAACAGTGTAGCACAGAGAAGGCAAACAGTGAGTCTGTGTCATCTTTCTGCACTGATGGACAGTGACTGAATTGGGGTATGAGTGGGGACTTGATAATATGGGTAAATCTAGTGACCACAGTTTTTTCATGTGAAACCTTCATAAGAGTGTATATCAATGGTACTTAAAAAAAAAAGAAGAAGCTAAGACATATAAGTTTTTCTAAATATTAAAAAGTAAAATGCTGAGTATTCACTTGCCAAATATGAGAATTACTAAAAAATTATAAAAATGTTCCTGAACCTTTTAGAATAGTAGAAATTCAAATTAAAACCACAACAAAGTACACTCATCTTCTGAAAATAGTCATGAAGCCTGTTTTTAAATTATAGCTTCTTTGCTTTGAAACCCAATTTGTTTACCTTACCATCTACCAAGCCATCCAGAAAAATAGTTTTTTACTTGGTGCAGTTACCACAAGTAACCTTCGCTCTTGAAGGATAAGAGCCTAATTAATACATATATTAACCTAAATATTCAAGATTTATCATCAGACCATTTTTCAGTCTTCCTTGGTAAATCATCTGTGGACCCTTGAAAGTCACGTGCATTCTGTAGTGGTTGTGCATGTGTTGTCATGAAACTTATTTGGGTCAAGTTGGTCAACAGTGTTGAAGTCTGTGGTCTTATTGTTTATTTATTTCCCATTCAAAAATTTCAATATATATTGTCATGTTCATATTTTAGAATATAGAATTCAGTGATGAATTGTAGGTTATTAAGAATATTTATTTTAGCAATGGCCATAATCTGAAATGATAATGTGATATCAGTTTGCCTGTGGAATCCTATCACATATAATATTGGACCCAGGGATGAAAGGTTGCATAGGCTAAGTGTTCATACCACAGAGTTGAATGTGCCATGATAGCTGAGGCCCAAGAATCTCCATGAAAGTAAGGGTAGAAAACCAACAATAACAACAATGAAAATATGAGTGTAGCACTGCAGTACTGTGCCCCTGCCTTGCTGTAGCTAATTTTATTCTTCTTGCCAACATGATCCCTGGGATACCAGGCAATATGTTAATTTGAGTCTTGTCTTTGTTCCAGGCCTCTGTGTATAAATGCTATGAAAGAAGATGTTGATAGAAAATCATTTGAAAAAGGAATTGCAAGAAGTCAAATTAAAGCAGTATTATTTTGATGTAATTAGGAAAAAAATAAACCAGACTTGGATATAAGGTATTCAGTTGGAGGTTTGAGTCTTAATGCTAGTTATCAAGGTTGAAACAGGGAATAATAAAAATTATTTAGAGGATTTCAAGTATATAATTTAGGAGGTAAACACGACCCCATACTTTCATGGATAATGCATAATTTTAATTCCACTTGTCATTAGAATATAATAGCCTCTTTTGGCATCCTGGAGAAGCTTGAGGCAGCTAGAACTCACCTTGTTCATGTTGGTGGCACATTGCTCTTTGCCAGCTCCTGTTCAGGGAGTCAGGCACACCAGTAAATTTCAGCTTGTCTGGAGGCTGGTGGTAGATGGTGTCATTCAGTACCACTGTAGCTCTCTTGCGCTTGATCTCATCCAGAGACCCAATGGGTACCTAGCCAGTGCTTCTCAGCCCCTGGAGATTGGTCTTGTAAACATTCTGTGAAGGTGAAAAAGGCAAGCATTCTTAAGCAAGACCAAAAGATTTAGGGTAAAGATGCAAACAGAACCATTAATAAAGTACAATTCTGGTTTAAAAAAAAGATATTTTAATTTACAAGTTCATTCCATATACATAACCCAGTTAACCTACAAATGAGAAAGGACAAGGAAGTGGAAGTAATTTTATGGTCTCTGGGCTCACTCAGGCAACTATATATTTTTTACAGGCTTGGGGCTGGGTTCAGCTGGGTTGTTTATTTATTTTTGGTTTAATAATTCAGTGAGTTACTGAGAGTGATGTTAAAATCTCCAGCTATGACTATGAATGTTTTTATTTCTCAATTTAGATTTTTGAATTTTTGTCTGTTTTTAAAGCACTAATTTTATGTACATATATATTTAGGACTTTTATATTTTTCTGGAGAATTGACTCTTTGTCCTATGAAATGTCCTTCTTTATCTCTGATAATACTCTTCATAGCAATTTCTTATGCTTACTCTTTTCATGATGTTTTCCCTATACTTTTACTTTTTAACCTTTTGTCTCTGAGACAGAATAAAATTGAGTTTTGTTTCTTATTCCTTCTGACAACTTTTGTCCCCCTGACCAGTTTTGTTTTTGGAGTATCTGGTACATTTACATTTAATGTAATCACATTAAAATTGCCTTTTATTTTATATTTTTTAAAAAATCAATATTCCTTCTAATTTCCTTTGAATTATTTAAATATCTTTAGAATTCTTTTTAGATTTTCTCTTTTTCTCTCCTAACCTTTGGCTAAAGACATTCTAATCTTTGACCATAAAACTATGTATATCCCCAATCAGAATCTGTCCACTCTTCTTCCCACATGCATAGCTTCCACTTCTCTTCCACATGATCAGCAAATTTCAGCTAATTTAATAGCCCACAACTCCAATCTTTAGCTTAACACTTCACATTCCTTAGGCAAAAGGCTTACATTTTTTGTTTTCCTTTCCTTAAGGACCAAAGATTTTTACTGCTCTTTGTACAATGCCTGAAAACAACTGAACCACATATTTTGCCCAGTTTCATAGATGTTTTCAGCAGCAGGGAAGGTCACATACAAGTCAATATGTTACAGTTAGAGGAAAAGAATATTAGGAGCTACTTTTCAAATGGATAGTAATTATCAGCCAAAGAGGTTCTGAACTAACCTTAAAACCCAGATCTTTACTGTAATTATTCTGGGATCCTGCCAGAGTTCTGTACATCTTTTTTGGCTAAAGGCACTTATAGTCCATGGAGTGCAATGATAACATTGTAAGGAACAAATGACAGAATGTCTTGCATCGCAACCAAGATACTCTGCAGACTCTTTTTTTTGTTTCCAGGTCACATTCAAGAGTGAGAGTATTCAAGTAATCCAGTTAAGGGCTCAGATATAGGAAATATTGACACTAAAATCAAAGGAGGTCTACAAAGTGCTGTGTCTCTTTCTACATGATGGGAGGTACAAGTGCACCATCCTTGTTTCTCACTTTAACTGAATATTTATTTAAATGTAACATTATCAATATTATCAGGATTAATGCTTCCATTCTATTTGTTTTTTATTTGTTCCACCTATCTTTAGTTCCTTTTTTTCCTTCTTTCCTGCTTACTTCTCAATCAATTATATTTTATTTCATATTCTACTTTATCTCTACTATTTGTATTTTAGATGTACATTTTTAATATTTTGTTGGTTGTTTAGGGGATTAAAATATGTATGTAAGAATTCTACTATACTATTCCACTTCAAATGTAATGTAGAATATAAACCCCTCACACTCCATGACAACTTGGCTTCTGCATCTTTTTGTGACCCTGATATTTCTGTTGATATCAAGGAATCTATCTCCATTTCAGCATACCTATCATCACCTCTGAGCTACAGAGAATTAGCACTATAAGAATGTTGCATTCTCCTCACCAGTTCATTAGTTTAAAAATTGGTGAGAAGTTGTTTTGAGAGTATTTTTAAAGTATGGCTAAGCAGGTTTTACATAATAAATCTATTCCAATATTCTCATCTTTCTGGAACATCATCTATTGTTTGTCAGAGAGAAGCTGACATTTTGAGCTCACTGACAATAGGCCATCACTGAGTCCAAGTTCAATTTGTCTTTAGCAGATTATTAAAACAACTCCCCTGGGTTTCAGCCAATATATTAAAACTCTAATCCCTAGTAACCACTTCCATAGTAACACAATAACCCTACTGAACCTTGAATTTCTTCTTGGTATAACACCTTTAATATCTAATCCCATATACTCCCTGCTGACACAGTTTGGTGAGAACTTGCCATTATTTTAGTGCCTAGGTTTTATCTCCATGGGCTTTCTTTATAGCTCCCATGTGGATTATGTTGGATGTCATAGACTGAATATTTGTATCCATGCTGCACCCGCAGAAAAAATAATTCGTATGTTGAAATCCTAACCACCAAAGTGATGGTATCAGAAAGTGTGACCTTGGGAAATAATTAGGCCATGAGGGCAAAGCCCTTCTAAAGAGGCCCCAGAGATCTCCCTTGCCCCTTCCACGATGTGAGCACACAGTAAGACAAAGGCAGTCTGCAACCCTGAAGAGGCCCCTCAGCAGAACACTAACTATGTTGACATCCTGATCTCAGATTTCCAGCCTCCAGAACTCTGAGAAATTGCTGTTCTTTATAAGCCAGAGAGTCTATGGCACTTTGTTACAGCCACACAAATAGACTAAAATACTGGGTATCCAGCTTAATTCACAGACAGAGGAAACGTGGAAGCAGGATGTGTCCTCAGAAGCATCAGCATCACCTCTGCCTTGAGTGGAATGGTTAACAGATTTAAGGTAGACAAAAATAACTTTTCTTGGATAAATTTGGGAGAACTTCCTCCAAGAGTTAGAGAATTTCAGGTAGATATATCTCTTTCAGGTTAAATATCTCTTTTTCATAGTATCTATCTCAGATGTACTTCACTGTACCAGTCTTTCTCTACTAGTGTCCTTCCTTACTGGGGAAAACCAGGGAAGGATGAACATCTACTTTGCATGGAATCTAAGGACTCTTTAGAGGAATTCCACATATGAATTATGGTTACCAATATGTCTACGTTTTACCTGCAAGGGGAGAAAGGAGAACGTGAAGAGTCATCTATGTCTTAATGCTCAGGCAAAGAAATGGAATCCATTAGTTTTGTACATAAAACACTTGCAAGACTCAAGCATATACAACACCTTAGAGCAAAAGAACTAAGAAAATACAGTCAGGCTGGGCAACTATAGAGTTAGTACTTTGTTACTCTAGAAGAAGACAATGTGAAGACATGCAGGAAGAATGCCTCGTAAAAATGGGAGCGTGGATAAATGCATTGATGCATTTATCTCTCTGCTGCACATGTATATGGTAAATTTAGAGACATTATGGAAATAGTACATTCCAAAATCAGGAAAGTAATTTGATATATATGATGAGGAGAGAGAGGCATATGATTGGAGATGGATACATATGTTGTTTTAAGTGTATTTCTATTTCATATTTTATATCTTAAGTGATGTATTAGCTTCCTACCACTGCCGTAATTACAACAAACTTACTGCTTTAAAACTACACAAATGCATTCTTTTTATAGTTCTGGAAGTCAGAAGTCTAATCAGTGTTGGCAGTGTTGGTTTCCCTCCAGAGGCTTGATGGGGGGAATTTGTTTCCTTCTGTTTTCCAGCTTCTAGAACCCTTCTAAATGCATTTCTTGGTTTGTGGCTCCTTCCTCTATCTTTCTAAGCACATAGCCCCAAATTCTGCTTCTATGTCCCATCTGCTTCTCCTGGTTTTAATAGCCCTTGCCTCCCTCTTAGATGACCATTGTGATTATATTGAACCTACACAGATAATTTGGAATAATTGTCCCATCTCAAGATTTTAAAATTAATTTCATCTCTAAAGTTCCTTTTACTGTGTAAGATAACACATTCACATGGAAATTAGTATATGGATATGTTTGGGGGCCCATTTTCAGCCTATCACAAGTGGCAAGGTGTTTACCTACACGTTATTTTGTTTTGTATAGAATATGTATATTCTTTACAACGTAACTATAAAGATGTCTTTAATACAAAATCTAAATAGGTAGGTTTATACATGAATGAAAGTTTTGAAAGAATACTAAAAAAAGATAAGAAAGAAAATGGAAGGGGGCATAATGACATAAATATGCTGGTGTCCAACTAACTACCTCAGCTATATTGGAGTATATATGATATGTAGCTAATTTTAAAATTGATTTAATTAACTTGCCTAATTTTTTATAAGTAGAATAAACTTATAAGCATAGCGTGAGGATCCCATCCTTGACTTAGGGAAATTACCCAAAAGTTATCCAAAGCAAGTATAAGAAATGAAACCACAAACTCCATTTTCAGGGTAAGTAGGAGACAAGCAAATCTGCACACTTCAAAAACAGGTGAAAAAATAATTTAAATGAATTTAAGCACACTTTGGATTCCTACCAAAAAGAGTACTTAGTCATGATATATTATCTTTTTTCAAAATATTGCTGGTGTTATTTGCTAACATTTAATTAGGGATGTTATATTATATCCAGTTGTTGAGCTATATAAAGCTATAGCAGTCTCCTTAGAGTGGCCTTATCTGATTTGAAAAGCAAGGAATGATGATCTGAAATACTGAGCTGGGAAAGTTTCCCTCCCCTTCAATTTTGGGAATCTTTTGGGTAGAGTTGGTTTACTCCTTTCTTTTTTTTCCTCCCTCTGTGATTATATATTCAATTTGATGTACATTTAGAGGAGATAATATCTTTTTATTTTATTTTTTATTAAGGTATCATTGATATACACTCTTATGAAGGTTTCACAAGAAAAACAATGTGGTGACTACAGTCACCCTTATCCTTTCTTAAATGTTTGTTAGGAGGCACAGAGGGAAGACAATGTGGAAACACACAGGCAGAATGCCTAGTGAAAATGGGAGCGTGGATTGATGCATTCGCAAGCCAAAGGAACCAGAGATCTTCACCAAATTACCAAAAGCTAGGAAAAGGCAAGGAAAGATCCCCCTTCAGGTTTTAAAAGTAGCATAGCCCCACATACACCTTAAGTTTGTACTTCTAGTCTCCAGAAATGCAAGAAAATAAATTTCTGTTGTTTTGAGTCACCTAGTTTATGATACTACTATAACAGCCCTAGAAAACCAATACAGAAGACAAATGGGAAAAATGAAAAGAAATATGTGCAACTCATATTAAAGACAAAAGACTAACTTTTCCAATGTACAAAGAGCTTTTCCAAACTGAAGGGGAAAAAAATGGAAATATGCTCAAAAGTGGTGCATGAGTAAATATACAATGAGGAAGTACAAATATCTCTTAATTATATAAAATAATATGATCAATTTCATTCACAGTAGTAAAAATGCAAAACAGAATTGCATTACCATCCTGTTTTTACCATCCCAACTTTCCACATTGGCAAGAACTTAACATATTACAGCATGTGTTTTTGGCAAGGGAAATAGGCATTCTCAAGGATTCTGGGATGTATTTTCAAAAATACAAACCTATAGATATCATCTATGGCCATCTGTGCAAAAAAAGAAAAAAAGAAGGCCAAACACTTTGATAAGAAATTCCATTTCTAAGACTTTATTCCATAGCTCTTCTTGCACAGATACAAAATGAGTTACTTGCAAATTCATCATTACAATTTTATGATAGCAAAATACTGGAAAATTATTTTAACACCTATCAGTAGAAAACTAGTGTAACGAGCCCTTGTAAATCTATAAAATGACATAATGCAGGGCTTTAAAACAAAATAAGAAATCTCCATGTGTTGAATGTAAAGTCACCTCTAGTATATTTAAGTGAAGAAAGCAAGATAGGAATAAAATGTATGATTAGCTACCATTTGTGGAAAAATAAGAAAATAGCAGTTTGTATATTTGTGAATATGCTTGTATGTTCTAAAAATTGTATATGCATAAAATTTCTCCAGAAGATAAAATCACTAATAATATTGTTGGCCTATGAGGGAACCTGTATGGTTGAGGGACAAGGATATGAAAAAGAATTTTGTTCTGTCATTTTGTACATTTTGAATTTTGAGTATTAATAATGAATTAGCTATTAAAAATTTATAAAGAAATAAGATGTGATACAATTCCCCCCAATTTATTTAGTGTGACATCATGTATAGTTCTTTAGTTTAATTTTAATGTAGCAAATACTTAAGGGCGCTGGCTCTGTATCAGTTATTGTTTGAAGCCTTGAGCCTCTTATGGGTCTGGTGATTGGCAGTCTATCAGAGTCATGCAGTGTAGAGGTGGGCATTTATTCAAAGTAATTGATGCTGAGAATTTGAAGAGACATTTACTACTAGCAGCTAATAAGTACGAACTATCCTGTTTTACTTTAAAGGATTACAAAAGTGATTAAAAGTCCATTTTTTAGCTTGCAGGTCTCACAATCTAATTTATTACTCAAGTGAACATTTATAACCTCAATTAGTAATGACTGCTCTATTCTGCTTCTCTTACTTGACCTAGCTTGTGAAATTGTGGACTTTGGTCTGTCTACTGACAGTAAACTATTAATGCTCAAATTTTGATAGTTATGTGAGTCCTGAAAGAAGTTAATATGGCTGGTATTAAATGCAGTTATCTTTATATAAAAATTATTGCAGATATTTCAGATAATTCTCAATGAAAGTCTTACGTTTCTATATGTTTTGTGAAGAAGCATTACCTCAGGAATATACAAGAACAGAATGCCTGTGGTAAGAATGCCCTTGGTTTTTTTTTTCTTCTTTTTTGCTAGCAGTAAGGGTCGCACCAGCATGCCAAATTCGGAAATACAGACAACTTTCGATAAGATTGGCCAAAACAAGGAACAGCATTCCAGCGTGAACCAATAGATATTAGACAACTCAGCTAAGTCTGAGATATATACCCGTAGACACAGCCCAGACACGGGCCTTTTCCCCCCTCCCAAGGTGCGCTGGGAGTTCTGTACTATTGCTTTCTCTAAATAAAAAGGCTTTTTTTCCTACTTGCTTACCTTGAGCGTTTGTGGAGTTCATTCTTTGACTCTGCACCAGAACCCTGGTATCAGCTGTACTCTGGACTGCGTTTTCAAGTATATTTGAATAGTAGGTAGGATCTTGGAAGTTAGAGACAAGTGTCTCTTTCTGGGTTGGAAGACAGCTATGTTTCCTACCCAGAAGTATAAAGATAGTATCTCCCTTCAGAGTAAAAGATGCATAGAGTTGATTGTCACTCCCATGTACGGTTGGGGTTTCTTATGCTCAGGGTTCCTTACCTGTGAAACACACCCACTAGTGTTTAGCAGCCGAAGCTCTTTTTTGCATCTGCCGCTGTGGGACCCGGGAACAAGAGGAAGCAGATGCCAGCGTGAATCTCACACCGCCTGCCATGATGCTGCCCTTGATCCGGGAGTCGCCGGTCTCCTGCTAACATCTGTGGAACTGTAGCAAACAAGCTAAGTCATTCGGTGCATTCAGGTAAAATCTCATACCCTCCAATATTCTTGTTGGTTATTTTCAAAGAACTACTTTTTTCCAGCAAGAACACTGATATAAAACATGGACTCTTCTTATCAGAAATAATTATACATTTTATTTCTTTTTCTAACAAAGATTCTAGGCGAATCTTAAAGCTTTGCATATAGTTATAAAAATTCTGGAGATGCACACACACATATATATGCAAAAACTATTCAAGAATTCATATAAATAATATCTTTAAAAAGAAATAACACAATTGTTTGATGAACTGTATGTATGTCTATCATACCATCAAGCAACTGAATTTAGTTTTAAAATAACAGTGGACTTAAAGATAAAAGAAGCACTTTCGCTTCCCAATCATTTATTTTTAAATTATGATGCTAAGCTTTGATTTGCAGTATTAATTCTTATTTATAAATCATTTTAGGATTAAGAATAAAATCACTATTAAGCTAGTTTGCTTACTTAGATTTTATAAATGAAAACCACACCCATGCGTGTTATGTGGAAAATATGCAATTTGGGAGAATCTGTATTTTTTTTTAATTTGAAGGTTTTAAGAAAGAATGTATTCTTCATAACGGAGTTGAGCTCTATTTTGGAGGAGTTGCAATGTTGCATTTTCATGATTTCCATTCTCAAGATACTAGCCTAAGAATATAATTTTAAAAAGAAAATGTTGCAAATGAAGTGTTACATAAGACAATATATTCACCACAGTAGAAAACTATATGAAATCTATATATCTCATAATTAAAATATTATGAATATACACATTTTAATATCTGATTCCGTTAACTATTATTAGCATTGGAATGTGGGTGATTTATTTCTCAGTTTTTCTAATTTTTTAATTCTTCCATAATTTCTATTAATAATAACAAAACAAAAATAAAAAGTAGTTATCTTAAACACAATATATGTAATTTTTATAATTTATAAAACAATCAAAGAAAATCATTTGCTAATTTATTTTCTTGTTATAGAAATAGGCAAAGAGAACTGATTATACTTTGAAGCTTCCGAGAAGTATCCAAGAATAGAGGATTCAAGTAGGATGAAACAACTTCAAATTTATGTGAAAAAAAACAGAATTATCTAATGGAAACTATATGTGTCTCTAATATGCTCAAATATAATCTGAGCAAGTTTCTGCTATAAAAATTAGGGATGCTTTATAGTCCAAATTTTTTCAGCCTTATGAGATTGGATGTTAAAAAAATCATATATGTCTATCTACATTCAGAGGGTACAATTAAAAAGGAAAGAATAGCCTGAAGTTTATCTGCTTTAATCAACAAATACATTATGTGTAAAACTTTATATTAAAAAAGTGAAAATTTAATATGCTGAGACTATAAAACCTAGACCTTTAAAATCCTTAGGAATAATGAGAAAGGCTGCTATTATTTTTTTAGATTTAATTGAGGTGTGATTTAGAAATAAAAAGTGTATATATTTAAAATGTACAACATGATTATTTGATAAACCTATGCATTTTGCAATGATTACCACAATCAAGCTAATACACACATCTCTCACTTCACACAGTTACCTTTGTGTGTGTGTTGTATGGGGGTGGTAAGAACACTTTAGATACGCTCTCTTAGCAAATTTCAAGTACAAGTTCACAATACATTATTACTAACTATAGTCAACATGCTATACATTAGATCACCAGAACTTAATTCATCTTTAAATTAAATTTAAAAACAGGTGTTCTTTGCATGCTATAAATAAGACACTCCAATTTATTGTAGACAATTTATTTATTTTAGAAAATTACCAGAATGAACTCTTTAGTTAATCAAGTATAAGTAAATGGTCATTCATCAACCATGAACTTACCATTAATATAAATTGAAATGCTTATCTTGGGGAATATACATTATTAAACTAGTTTACTTGTAATCTAGAGATTTCTTTCCTGCAGTGACAATTCAAATTTGATGAGCTGTAATCTATAAAAAGATATGAGTGGAAAAAATCTGAAACAAGACTCTCTGAAACTTCAGGCTTCAGCATTCAGATGACAAAGTATAACATGGATGGCAGAGAGCTTTTCTAGGTAATTTTACAATGAAACATGACATTTTGTACCTGTGAGGATTGGAATTTGTGTGAGTCAGACAACACTTTAAGCACAAATGGAGATTGTCTGAGAACCACCACAGTCTGGGACATAGAGTGACTCTTTGTGGTGACTTCAAGAACAAGGGAAATGATAGGAGGAATAAAGGAGATGAAATAGAGTAAAAAATAAAAAAGGTGGACAATGCTTGTTGAGCTGAATATATAGATTTGGGGTTGTTTGTGAACCCTGATGTCTCCACTGAGTAAAAATTTAGGGCATTATTTAAGGTCAAGGGTTAAGTTTGGTTAATCAACATTAATGGAGTCTTTAATAGTTTCTTCTTATTTTAAAATTTCAAATTTACGTGCAAGTAGAGAGAAAAATATTATGAACCCCAATACATCCATCACCTAGATTTAACAACTCTGGTCCTTTTTCTATATATTTCTTATTTTTTTTCCCTGAAGTGTATAAAAAAAATATCTCTTGGACATCTTGACTGCTGGCAAATGCCAAGACCCATCCGTTAGACACATATTTTCAATTAATCTGATCAGAGACAATGGGCAGTGATATTTTTTAAAAGTTCTTCAGATAATACTAATGTTTAACCAAAGTCAAAGTATTGTCAGAATTTTTATTTGTTTTGTGAAAAGAGTACGGACCTGAATTAAAGAAACCTAGGGTCTAGTATTGAATTTTATTTGTGTTACAATAAATTATATGATACTTTTCAGGAAGTCACTTCATATCTTGGAGATTCCATTTCTTTGTATATATATAATATATATAATTGTTTTATTATTTGGCTCTTGCAGTCTCTCTTACTTTGAAATTTTGATAATCTTAATCAACAAAGTAAGATCAGAGAACAACTCCATTTCAGAGGTTAAATTTCCAGAAACTACCAGAGAAAACAGTACCCCTTAAATCACATTTTATTAAATCCTCATTCAAGAAAATGGATGTGAATATGTGGGTGGGCTGTGGGTAAAATTGTAATATTCCAGAATCGCTCACCTGGCTTTAGTGTATCTCCATTTCAACAGACATTTCTAAGGGATGAAGAGAAATAGTTCATCTACATATCAATGGGTAACTTCCTGGGCAACTGAAGGCTTATCTGAACCTGAGAGGTTGTGGGGAGATTTCACCTGCTTCTGCCAGAGCAGGAAAGAGATGGCCCCCCAGACCACAGTTTGTAAGCAATAAATGGGTTTTAAACTTTATTTCTCCCTTTGACTGATTTCTGTTTTAGAGGTATTTTGCCCTGGGATTTCCTCTCCCTGGAGTTACATCTGGCGGTAGTCACAGGACCTCTAAACCCAAAATCTGTCTAAATGGGTGCAACCTTTGGGAGGGCTGCCCTTAGAGATGGTGGGGAGATGCCTGGAACCTCCCATGTGGATGATGGGGAGGCCCCAGTGGATGCAGTAGCAGAGGGTACAGCTTCACCTGTTATTGTTCCCCCATCTTTGGGACTTCAATTTGGGAGTAACTAGTGGGGATGGTCTAAGATAAAACACCTCCTACAGGGGTAGGACCTTCCCCAAAACTGGGGAAGGGTGGAGACCCCGGAAGCTGTAGAATTAGCCCTCCTTGAGTTAGAAGACTGCTTGGAGGATCTGAGAGGCTGTGTAGCAGCTGGCATTGTAGGGTCTCTTCATTGAGATAGTGGAAAATGTTATCGAGGAGAAAGAGGGGATTATCAAAAGGATTAGCAAGGAGAGAGAGGGACTTAGGCAGGAGAGAGACACACTTCAGCATCGCTTGGAAGAGCTGGGTGGTAACCTATGGGATGCCCTTAAGGAAGAGAGATAGTTATTGAAAAGACAGGTCAGGCTCCTGGAAGACTCCTTAGTAGCAGGGAGGGGGAAGGCAGCTGGAAAAGACATATTGCAGGAGGCTGTGGGGGAGGCGGAGGAAAGAGTGGTGCTTTCAGCCCATGAGATGGTGGAAGAGTCAGGAGAAGGGGAGGCGGTAGGGCCAAGGGGCAATCTGCTTCACAGGACACCACTGGAGATACCAAATGCTCCTGTGTTAAAGGCCCACCTGGCTGAAATTAAGAAAATAAAAATGAAACACCTGCGGGTTCCTCAGGGGGAGAAGTCGCTCCCTCCCCAGGTTGTGGAGCACTCCATGCTCTGCCCATATACCCACGATGAGCAGGTGGACATGAGCGTCTGGTATAGACAGAAGCCATTGGAATCTCTGCCTACATGGCTTTTACATCTCTGGGATATGGGGGTGGAAAACATTGTTGTGTCTGGTACTGAAATGAGTACACTGATGACTCACCCTTCCTTCCAGCAGCAGGTGCAAACTGCCCGTCACACCTCAGGGAATCAAATCCTTCTAGAATATCTGACAGCTGTCATCAGGGCAGTTTGGCCTAATCAGGGTGATTTACCATATTTACCCACTAGAGGAAAATGTATGTAGAGCTCCAACAGGTACTGCGGGAATTGGGTATGAAAAATATCATCTATAATATGAACCCCTAGGGTCCCGATGAGTTTTTGTTCATTGTAGGAATGAGAAGTCTGTTGCTGCATACAGCTTCCCCATCTCTCTTTGGGTCCCTAGTGACTACTCTTGCACCCCATATAAAGCAACACATAAGTGAGGCTACTCGTACTTTAGCAGATCTGGGGGAGGTTGAAACAATAAGGGCACAGAAGGAAGTATGGGCTACAAGTGAAACGAGAGGTGCAAAAGGCCCCAAGAAGGTCTCAAGGACCCAGATGTGGGTTTACTTGATGAAAGCCGGGTAGTGAAAGAAAAACTTGAGGGGCAGCCCAAGAGAATCTTGTTAGAACTGTGGCAACTATTAAAGCCAGAGAAGCAGTTCCAGCCACTGAGGACTAGGACACAGGAAACCGGAGTCGAGACCTCATGCCTAGCCTGTGTCCCTGCAAAACTTCCAGGGGACAGTAGTCAGGATTCGCCTGGGCCCTCACCTCCACAGGAGTACAGTTGAGCATCGCAGTTTGACTGAGGAGGGGTCAAGGTCCCCACCTTGGGGGACATAGTGGTGACCGGAGGCCACATGTAGAATTAGCAATTCATTGGTCCCCTGTGAATGTACGTGTCCTGGCACTGGTAGACACAGGAGCTGAGTGTTTTCTGATATATTGCAACTCTGAGCATTTTCCTGGGACCTCCTGCTGTGATAGATGGCTATGGATGCAAGGCAATTAGAGTGAAGAAAGACCAAATCCCATTGGGGATAGGGCATTTACCCCCATATGAGTATACTGTGTACATTTATCCCATTCCTGAATATATATTGGGGGTAGATATCCTGCAGGGCCTGTGGTTACAGACCATGGCGGGTAAGTTCAGACTTAGGGTACATGTGGTAAAGGGAGTTCTGAGGATACATGCTAAGCTCTGCCTGTACCTAGGTGAGTGACAAATACTAAGCAGTATAAATTGCCTGAGGGCACAAGGAGACTGGAGTAACTCTACAGGAGTTGGAGAAGGTGGACATCATAAAGCCCACTCATAGTCCTTTTAATACCCCAGTGTGGCCAATGAAAAAGCCAGATGGCTCCTGGCATATGACTGTGGACTACAGGGAATTGAATAAAGTCAAACCCCATTGCATGCTGCTGTCCCCTCTATAGCAGCCATTCTGGACACCCTCAGCCATGAGCTGAAAATGTATCATTATGTTAGACCTTGCTAACCCTTTCTTCTCTATTGACAGAGCATAGGAAAGTCAGGAACAGTTTGCCTTTACCTAGGAAGGCCGGCAGTGATATTCACTGTCCTTCCACAGGGATACCTCCACAGTTCCACCATTTGTCACAGACTTGTAGCCCAGGACTTGGCCACATGGAAGAAACCACAAACGGTGTGGCTGTATCACTACATTGATGATATTATGCTCACATCTGATTCTCTTGCAGATTTAGAAGGGGCAGCTCCTAGACTGCTGCAACATCTACAGGAGAAAGGATGGGCTGTGAAGAGCACCAAGGTTCAGGGACCTGGTTTGTCTGTAAAATTCTTGGGGGTTGTCTAGTCAGGTAAAACTAAAGTTATTCCTGAGGCAGTCATAAGCAAGGTCCATACTTTCCCTACTCCTACTGTGGCAGTCTTGTAAGTGTTTTTGGGTCTTTTGGGCTACTGGAGAGAGTTTAACCCTCACTCGGCAAAAATTCTGAGGCACTTACATTGGTTGGTATGAAATGGCATCAGATGGGATTGGGATGAGACATGTGCAGATGCTTTTATAGCTGCTAAGTGAGCAGTCAAAGCCAGATGGGCCTTGAGTGTAATGGACTCATCAAGGCCCTGTGAGCTAGATGTTCATGTAACCAAAGATGGTTATGGATGGGGTCTTTGATAGCAGCTTGAATGGAAACTCAACCTATAGGATTCTGGTCACAACTATGGAAAGGAGCAGAGGTCCAGTACACCTTGGCAGAGAAGCAAGTGGCTGCTGTGTACCATGCCTTGCAGGCTACGGAGTCCATTGCTGAAACAGCTCTGACAAAGGTAATGACCACCTATCCCATAGCGGGGTGGGTGTGAGACTGAACCCAAATGCTACAGAGTGGTGTGGCACAGATGCATACACTGGCCAAATGGGGCACATACTTACAGCAGCAAAGTGCCCTACCTACTGGCCCCTTAAGTGGAGAACTCCAATGTTTATTGGGGCCAGTGACCTATACCAGTGGAAAGCAGGAAGAACTGGCTTTTGAGCCACTGGTAGCCAAGAGTCTTTATCAGAAGGGAAAAGCCCCTGTACCTGAAGATGCTTGGTATACAGATGGCTCCAGTAGTGGGAAGCCCCTGAAGTGGAGGGATGTGGCTTTCCATCCTAAGATTGAGACAATATGGATGGAGGATAGAGAGGGGAAGAGCAGCCAATGGGCTGAGTTGGGGGCAGTATGGCTCGTGATCACCCAGGAGCCCTCCCCTATAGTTGCCTGCACTGACAGCTTGGCCGTCTATGGGGCTTGACCCTGTGGCTACTGACGTGGTACCATGCCAACTGAATGCTTGGTCATCAGTCCCTTTGGGGGCAAGAGTTGTGGCAAGACCTTTGGGCCTCTGGTCAGCCTAAGACTGTCACCATATATCATGTGACTGGCCATTTGCCTTTGGCATCCCCAGAGAATTATGAAGCAGACACATTGGACCAGGTGTGCTGGCTAGAAGGAAAGCCTGCCTCTGATGTAGCCCACTGGTTATATCAGTATTTGTTGCACATGGAGCAAAAGATAATGTGGGCTGTAGCCCATTGGTGGGGCTTGCCACTGATCTTTGAAGAAGTCAGCCAAGCCCAGAAGGAATGCCTTGTGTGCTCTAAGAGGCACTTACACCGAGTCCCACAGCAACATGTGACAAGGATGTTACCCCTTTTCAGGTGGCAGGATAGACTATATTGGGCCTCTGCCCATATCAGAAGGATATCAGTATGCCATGACTTGTGTGGACACAGCTAGTGGACTATTGATTGCTTTTCCTGCACATTGTGCAGATCAGCAAACCACCAAGAGGGTTTTTTTTGCAGCCTATAGAAGCTTCTCTTTGTAGCCTATGGATGGCTGCAGGTAATTGAGAGCAATCAAGGAACCCACTTTACTGGACACGCATTACAAAGGATAGTTGCATCAATTAGGAATAAAGTAGAAACTTCATGTACCATATAACCCTACTGGGGCAGACATGATAAAGAGGTCCAATGGTTTGTTGAAATCTGGCCTGAAGTTGGACATCAATAGTCTACAGGGCTGGTCACTTTGCTTATGGACAATGGTACAGTGTTTGAATGAGAAGCCCCAAAAAGGAAACTTGAGCCATGTGGATATGCTAACACACCTTGCTACCTTTCCTATACAACTGTATGTGCAAACCAGAGAGGAGTTATTAAAGCCAGGACATGGCTAGCAAAATAACATCTTGCTGCCAGCCCCAGTGCATTAAACCTTGGAGACACTGTTGAATGGATGTGGACCTGAAAATTTCAACACATGGATCAGCAATGGCTGACCTTTCTGGCACCTTGGGGAAAAGACTTGAAAGGTGGCCTCATATGTATTCCTGGAGTAACAGCAGAATGGCCCCCAAAGATCACATAGTGTACCCAAAACATCCAGGAGGTAAGAGCATCTTACAGGTAAGTTTTGTTTTATCTTTATGGCCAGTGCATGTATCTCCCATAGCCCTATATATTATATACAGACCCATCTGTAACTCCCACATGGAGGGGGCTGAAAGACTGGCATACAAGACCAGGACGAGATCCCTCCCACTCCTGCTACTGTTCTATCCAGGACCACTCTCTGACATGTATCCTACCTGATGGACAAGATTTGTCTGTGCTGGTGTCATTAAAACATGTATCTTATTGCCCTTAAGGTTATTTTTTTCTACAGTCCCTGTGACCTAGACATGACCTCTGGCTGCAGCTGCTGTTTGATGATTGCTCTGAACTCTCTACCTCTTCAGCTACTGCCTCCTGGAATGGCCGAGCTATGAACTTAATATGCACAGGACTTTGAACCTAGCTGAATCCTCTGGCTTGAGGATTATCATGATTTTATTGCTGTTGCTATTGTATGTCATTAGTCTGGTCACAATGCTCCAGTTTTCTCACCCAGGGACCATTGAGGAAGAGGGGGAACAAGCAGATTGTAAGACGAGATTTCTGGAGGGGTGCCCTGTGGGTAAAATCATAATATTCCATAATCTCTTGCCTGGCTTTAATGCATCTCCATATCAACAGGTGTTCCTAAGGGGTGGAAAGATATAGTTCATCTCCATAACAGTGGGTAATTACCTGGGCAACTGAGTGCTTACCTGAACCTGAGAGGATGAGGGAAGATTTCACTTGCTTCTGCTGCAGCAAGAGGGAGACACCCCAGACCACAGTTTGTAAGGAATAAACAGGTTTTAAACTTTATTTCTCCCTTTGACTGACTTCTGTTTTAGAGGTATTTTGCCTTGAGATTTCCTCTCCCTGGAGTTACAGGGTACTAACTGAAAACAGAAAATATGCTTTTCAAATTTACTTTTTCATTATTTCAGTACATTAAAATGAAAAAAAATTTTGTAAAATGAAAACATGAATGTCTAAACGTTCCCTTCTTAAAAAAAAAACTTTTTGATAATATACCCCTGTTTTCTCTTTCTCAACAGCTCTGAGCACCTTACAGATATTAACTAACTCTCTGTGCACCACTTGAGGTAGGTACTCTTTTCTACATTTTATAGATATGAAGTCTGGGTTTTAGAGAAGTTCATTAACTTTCCCAAGATCATTCTTCTGGTAGGCAGGACATCTTGATTAACACAGACTTATAAATTTTGGTAATAATATTTTTTAAATGTTTTGAATTCTATATCATCATTGGTTTGGTCAAAAGAGTATATGTTTTTTCAAATAGCAAATTCATGAATATAAAAGGATCTGGATATTACACTAATCAAAATTTGAATTATCACTTTTATCCTAATGTATATATTTATCTCATGGATATAAAATATGTGTAATCAAGTTAAAAGTTAGTTACAAAGGAATTAAACTAAAAAGTCCTGAAGAACTATGATTTTCAAAATCCAAAAGATGTACTTAGAAAAATATACATTTGAAAAATTCTTTCATAATGTAATAATTATATTAATAATAATAAACATGGATTTGTTTTCCAAAAATACTTTCTTTGAGTTTCTAATGACAGCAAACCCAGAACTGTATAAGTTTCACCAGTAACTCAAAATGAGTGAATCCAAAACTGGTAAAAGACCAGAGAATATGCTCTTCACACAGGAGGAGAAACGTCTTCAGTTAATACATTAACCATGCAGAATGCTTTTGCTAACACAGGCCTTTACCCCTTTTCTTGGACAAGGTAATTTTAAGTTATGGGACACCATGGGGAACTGGCTTTTTCAGAATTATTCAGTGTAAACAGATTTGAAACTTTCAAAATTATATTGGAAGTATGTTGAAAGAGTGCAAAACAGCAGTTTAATTTTAATAGAGAAAATTGTTAGAGAAATTATATTAACTCTGTAATTACACAGTAATGTCATCTATATGTTTTGTGATTTAAAATTAAAACTGTCTGTTCAGGATAGCATTTTCTGTAAGGTAGCTTCTCATGGTAGATTCATTTGCAGAGGGAATCACACCTGCTATGCCTGCCTCCAGAATTCTTGACCTTTTATTGAATTCCAGTGAGTTACTAACATCAAATGTCTAATGTTATTTAGAACAAAGCATATAGATAGTGTTGGTAGGTATCAGGGAAACTCCAACTACGATATTTTACAATTATATTGGAAGTATGTTGAAAGAGTGCAAAACAGCAATTTAATTTTAATAGAGAAAATTGTTAGAGAAATTATATTAACTCTGTAATTACACAGTAATGTCATCTATATGTTTTGTGATTTAAAATTAAAATCTCAATTATAATTAATATTTATAAAAGCAAAGACAGCCATCCTAGTAAGTATTAGGAAGATAAAAACAGTCATGTAAAGCTTATTTTCTGTTAACTCAACACTCTGACTTGAGGGTCCTGCTCAGCAAGTCTCCCTGCACCTTGATTTAGTGCTCTTAAGAGCTCTGGGACTAGACTATTGCTCATAGCAAGCCTCCCTAATTTGTTCCAAATTATCACAATTAAGGAAGGAGCTTTAAAGCTTCTATCATTACACAAAAGCTGCATTTGGTTTCATAGTACTCTGTTCTGGCATTTTAAAATTAGATAGTTTTAGGGTATTTCATTCCCTTTGGAAAATTAAAACTGTAGTAATTGGTCAACAATTGCAAAGCTGTATTTAGGATATTAGTCTAGTCTTCGTTTATCAGAGCATTGTAATTTTGTCATGGAATTCATTAAGATTAAAATGATTTTCAGATTCCATTCTCCATTAAAGCAATTTAAAATAACAGAATTTATTACATTTCTAAGTAGAAATAGCTAATCGTAGCAAACATGCTTTGTTTTAAGTTGAACATAAATCAAAATATTAAATCACATTTATAACCAGTATTTAAAAACAAAGAATTAGAGAGAAGAAGGAAAATTTATAAAAACTCTTCAGTGCTAGTTTATCTCAGACAATATTTGATTATCAACTTATAGGAATTTGTATTAAGAAAATAATCAGAGCAGTGTACAAAGCATGTTCAGCATTATGTAGAAAAATGTTCATAAAAACTGTATTTTAAAGAATATTTTACAGAATGAGAATTTGCCTATGGGTTTAAAAGGTAGTACACAGTGTTTCCCTAATTAAAATATTAAAAATTAAATGTCATATGTTTTAAAAAAGGAAACACTCAAAAAAATGAGCAATGGCTTCTTTGCATCAGTTATTAATAATAGATTTATTTTTGTTTTTAATCTATTTCTCTTCTCTCTCCAAATCTTTAATTAATATTCATTCATTTAATAATTTAAACACCTAAAATATGCAAAGTAGTTTATAGTGCACCTTCTCTATACTGTTAAACATAAAAAGAAAAAATCTGGGTTTAGGTACTAAAAATATCAATCCATAATTGCTTACATCTCATATAAGCAGTTATGCCTTTTCCCTTTTAGTGCCATACTTCTAAGTGCTTATGCCACATTTGCATTTACATATTGTTATTAATTTAAATTGTAAAATTATTGATGAATTATGACAGTGTGTCAATGTTAGAATTTTGCTTGTCAGTGCTTAGTAGATTTTTAATTTCTCAAGTTAACTAGCTCATTTTAATATGAACTGGTTAAATGCAGTTCAAAATACATATACATATATATATATATATATATATATATACACACACACACACACACACACACACACAGAAAGAGAGAGAGAGAGAGATTTTTAAGTAATTGGTTGTCCTGATTATGATCACTTGGTGAGTTGAAAATCTGATGGGGGAAAGACAACAGGGTGGAGACTCAGGAAAAGGGTCCAATAGCAGTCAGTCCACATGAAACCCAAGAAAAGCAAGTGTTGTTGAAGCTCAAAAAACCAAAGGACAGCCTACTAAATGGGAAAATATATTTGCAAGTGACATACCTGATAAGGGATTAATACCCAAAATAAATAAAAATAGAGCAAGTGTTGTTGAAGCTCAAAAAACCAAAGGACAACCTACCAAATGGGAAAATATATTTGCAAATGACATACCTGATAAGGGATTAATACCCCAAATAATAGAAATATCATACAACTCTATACCAACAAATAAATAATCCAATTACAAAATGGGCAGAGGACCTGAACTGACATTTTTCCAAAGAAGACATGCAGATGGCCAACAGGCATGAAAAGATGCTCTACATAGCTGATCATGAGGGAAAATGCAGATCAAAACCACAGTGAGCTATCACTTCACACCAGTCAGAAGGTTAATATCACAAGAAACAAGAAATAAGTTGCTGGTGAGGATGTGGAGAAAAGGAAACTTCTGTACACCCTTGGTGAGAATATAAATTGGTGCAGCCACTATGGAAAGCACTATGGAAGTGACTCCAAAAACTAAAAATAGAAATACCCTATGACCCAGCAATTTCACTTCTGGGAATTTGCCTGAAGAAAACAAAATCACTAATTCAAAAAGATGTATGCACTTCTGTATTTATTGTAGCATTATTTACAAGAGCCAAGATATGGATATAACCTAAGTGCCTATTGAGGGATGAATGGATAAAGATGAGGTAGATATATACAGTGGAATATTACTCAGCCATAAAAAGAATGAAATCTTGCCATTTATATCAACTTGGATGGACCTAGAAGGTATTATGCCAAATGAAATAAGTCATACTGGGAAAGATGAATACCATATGATTCCATTTATCTTTGGGATCTGAAAAACAAAAAAATTAACAAGCAAACCAAACAGAAACAGTCTCATAAACATAGAAAATGGATTATTCATTACCATGGGGTGGGGAGATGAGTGAAATAGGTTAAGGAGATAAAGAAGTACAAACTTTAAATTACAAAATAAATGAGTCACAGGGATGGAAGTTCAGCATAGGAAATAGCCAATAATATTGTAATATCTTTGTATGGTTATAGATGGTAATTACATTTATCATGGTGAGCATTTAGTAATAAATATCATTGTTGAATCAGTATGTTGTTCATCTGAAACCAATATGATATTGTATATCACTGTATTTCAATAAATACATTAAGAAAACAGTCTGATAGAATTCTCTCTTGCTCAGAGGAGGTCAGGAATTCTTTTATTCTGTTCAGGCTTTCAACCAATTGTATGAGGTCTACCTTTATATATAGAGGGCAATCTATTTTATTCAAAGTCCACATATTTACATGTTAATTTCATTCAAAAACACCCTCACAGAAGCATCCAGAATAATATTTGATCACATTATCTGGGCACTGTGGCTCAGCCAAGTTGATACATAAAACTAACCATTACAGTTCATGTGTAACATGATAATAACTCTAGATATTGTAGTATTAGCTTGTCAAACTAACTTGGTAATCAGCTTTATAGTTGGTCCTGCTTCAGTAACAATAACTAAAACTACATAGAGCTGTTTCATAAGTACTAGAGCTAGAAGAATATATAACCTGTAAGAAAGAAAGAAAAAAAGAGAGAAAGACACAGAAAAGTATAACATAATTAAACTTCTCTCTAAATTTTGTCAAGTTAAAGAAATAAATATCATTAGTGTTGAAAAACTCACTTTAGACTCTTTTTACATTTGAAACTTTATCATCTCAACATTTTTCATAATATATGCTTTCTTATTTAATATAAAAAGATAAGTTACAAAAAATAATTGATTTGCTAAACCATGGTAGGAGAACATAAATTAAATTTTAGTCTTTTGTGCTAAAGTTTGTATTATAGGAGCTCTGCCTATTACTTTACATAGGTTGGAAATCTGTGATTACTCATCAATTCAGTATTTTTCAGAATGCTAAACAAAAAGATCTTTTCATCTTTTTCAGAGCACATTCGGGCTTTTAATGTGCCATAAATACTTTTGCTAGTTATTTGACACTAAGATCGTCTGGTCCAGTATTCTGTAAAATGTATCTGCAATTTTTGTTTGTGAAATATTTATAAGTGGAAACAAGTCCTTTAGACAGGTTGTTCCCTAATTCTGCTGCAGTATTGCCTTCCTGCAATTTCTCTTCATCATAACTGAGAAGAGCAAATAGTTATAAGATCAGAAGTTCTCATTCTCTGTACATTCTCTTTTTACTGGTGCTTATCCTCTTCTAGCTTCCTGAGGTACAGTTTATGAGAGGAAAATGTTCTAAATATTTGCATGTAAGAATCTTTATTCTGTTTTTACCCTTCTTTTGTAGTTCCTGTGCTACAAAATTGAGAATGCCAATGGAATTCACATTTTTGTTTCATTGTCATTTGTGTTTAGTTTTTGCACTCATCCCTGTAACTTCTCATCATTTCAGGTGTTCTGATATTCTTGATGAGATTTCTTGGAATGGATTTTTTCCTACAGTGTTCTGGGTTTCTGGTGGGTGTGATCGATCTGGAAAACCATAACTCTCCTTCTTGGAAAACTTTCTTGTATAATGATCATTTTCATTTGTCCTTTTTCTCTGTCAATATTTCTATAAATTATACTATTACAATGCTAACATCATGCTTCTAGCATTGACCCTACAAGACATGTTTCATTCACCATCCTCATAATTTATTCTAATATTTTGGAAGTTTCCTAAGATTTATTCTGCAGTTCAGTATAAAATGTCCTTTAATTTCAGTTGTGAACTTTCATGGGTCTTGGGGCAAAAGTAAAAATGGAGGCCCACATACCATACACGTTAGTATAAAAAATTATAAATCATGCCAACGTACTGTGAAGAATGTTCTATGTTCCTTCCTTAATATAAACACCCTCATGAAATGTGAGTGTGCAGGTTAAAGTTTAGACTTCTCAAACTCCTTGGAGTTTAATGTCAAGATACAATGATAGAGAGGAATAACCCTGTTCCTACACAAATCTGATCCCCTTCTCTGCACACTCCCACCTTTGTTTCACACAATATGGTGCCTTTCCACATACAAACATCTCTGCTCCCACATCTGAGTTCATAATGTATTCATTACAAACAGCTGTCCATGGCCATCCTTGGGCCTATTGAGCTGTTCGCTGCTTGCATGGTCCATACTTACAAGAAATAGAAGGAAACGATTCGTACACGTCTGGAAAACTGTGCCATAGCCATTTGTTTGTAAAATTTCAGGATCCCAGTTACATAGCAGTTTGGAGTGAGGATGTGGGGCCTTGGATCTGGGTAGGCACAACTTTGTTCATTGAAAAGTGTCATCCTGTGGGAAGTGTTATGGCCAATGAAAGCCAGAACGGGGTCTTCAAAAGTATGGAGCCAGGGAAGAGACTCATCTTGTCTGGGTCTAAAATTTGTACCTGATTTCATCTAAAATCTTTTCTAACTTATACAAGTTCTTTACTCTGCAATTATTTTTTGAGGCTAACATCTCAGTTAGCCTCAGTTTCTCTGAAAACATCTTGGGGAAGAAAGTTTTTGTTCTACTATTTCATTTAGAAATGCAACTCTAAGGAGAAGGAGTAAAAGAAAAATAGAGTGAGGCAGGATGAAAGACAGCCAATAAAAAAGTACAAGGTATCAAATTCAAGTGATTGCCCAATCTCACAGGACAATATTTTGAAGGATCCAGTGAATGTTTCTGATACAAAAGAATCAGTCCAGTAGGCAGAATGGGGAAGATATCCTCAGTTCTCATCTCTCATACGTACTGAACCACATAATACAAACTCCCCATCAGCATCATTTGTGCTTGGGTATTGTGCACATGGAAAGCAAATTGAAACCAGAAGCTTCTTAAGCCTCAGCATCAATAGGGAAGCTCAAGGATGAGAGGTAAATGGTGCTCAGTGGGGCTTTAGTCTTTCAAGGCATTAATATTATGCACATAGTTGGGGTTTGAACAGCGTTGTTCAAAGATGCAGAAACTAATGAAAACCAGTGGCCAAAGCTCTAAAGATATCTAACACCAAGAGGATCTGAAAAGAGGGACATAGCAGTTTTCACATAGCATACCATTGTTATTTTTTAGATGCAATATCTTCCATTATATTTTTGAGGGCAAAAATTGGCAATTTCCGTCCATTCCTCCCCACCTCCCACCTGTCTATTGATTTTTGTCTGTTTGCATACCTGTTTTCTGCATCCATCTTGTTTCTCATCTGGTTTTGTGATTCTGGGGTGCTGCTCCTATTTAACTGAGACTAAATATTGGAGTGGGTTTATAAGGCTTATCAATTAGATTGGTTGATTAAGGATATTGGCTGTTTCACTTAGAAATCCCAAATGCTTTATGAGAAAGTCCCTACTTTGCTTTGTCCTGTTTTCCAGGATAGAATATTTACATTTTCGTACTTATCACATAGACTGTGTGTTATACTGCCAACATTTATGTTTGTGGAGTGGTGTGGAAGGGTAGAGGACTTCTTTTTCTGAAAAAAATAACATGTAATTGAAAAGTCTTTCCTGATATCTATGAATATGAATCGTAAGATTCTTCTATCCAGTGTTCCCAGATGCTAGTTTTGCTCTCCTGCCTAGAGTGTAAGCACTTGGCTGCTGTTGTAAGTATACTGTGTGTGCGTGCGTGTGTGTGTGTGTGTGTGTGTCTTCCTCTACCAGACCTTTGATATCTCTTTTGCATACCCTGTGCTTGGTATTACACCAGCCTTATAAAATCAATTTTGTACCCTTTTCCTCTATCTTCTAAACCCTTGTTAGAATTAATCATGTGGGAGAGATGTTTACTTCCAGGAAGAACATCTCTTTCCTATTCCTCCCACTAAGTACAATTAAAATCTCTAGATATCATATATGAAACAGACATATGACTCTGAAAGGAGACGAGGATGAAGCTGGTTAGGAACCAGGGGACTTAATGAAAACATGGCAGTAGTGAGTTGCCCAGTTTTCCTTATGTCTCCTATTTCTCAGACCTGACTAGCAACCTGGAAATAGCAATAAGCACAGACAAAAAAAAAATTAAGTCTACAAATAAATCTCTCTGTAGCCAAAGGACCAATACAGGGTGGCCGGGTATTATAGAAAACTTGTAAACAATAACTGCACTACTCCAGTCAAGTACCAGAGTGACACCTGTGGGCCTAACACCACTCACATCAGCCAAAACCATGCAGGGTGAATAGACTTCTGTCCTCATGAGACCCTAGGACCTGCACCAATACACATGTCCCCCCAGGGTAGTTTTAGAGAAGGATCTGCAGGAAGCCAGGGATTTCATTTCTCCTGGCAGACAAGGAGCTCCTCATCTCCACCCTTTAGTGTTAATGCAGACCACATGGAGAGCATGGATTTTCACCCCCACCTACACTATGAGACTCTCCATTCACTCCCTGTGGGGATAGCATCTGAAGATGCCTGATGAAGAGTCAGGACTTTCACAGTCAGCCAGTGATAACAAGGCCATCCTGAGTGTGGTGTCATGGAAACCACAGGATGAGCTGGAAATCTCATCTCAGGCCCAGGCAAGCAAAAATGAGATCCCTCCCCCTTACCTACTGCAATGGCAGTTGAAGCCAAGTTGTAAACGTGAACTTCTACCTCCACCTGGCAGTAACAAAGCAGCAAACTCCTTCCCACTGCTAGAAGAGAGTCAGAGCAAACCAGCTAAAAGGCATAAATAAAATCCAGAATCTCGAACATGATTTAAAAATGTCCACTTTCAACTGGAAATCACTTATTATACAAGAATCAAAATTATCTTGAATTAAAAAAATAATAGATATCAACATCAAGTTGGCAGATTTTTGGAGTTATGACAACCATTTTAAAGTAGTCATGATAAAAATGTTTTAATAACAGTTATGAACATACTAAGGCAAATTAAATAATAGAAAGCCTTGACAAGGGAACACAAAGTTTTAGAATATAAATAGAATATATAAGGAGGAAACAAATTTAAATTGTAGATTTAAAAGTATAATAATATAAATAAAGATCTCAGGTGATGAACTCAACAGAAGAATGGGTTATAAAGAAGAAAACATCAGTAAACTGGAAAATGGAATTTAATACATTATGTAATCTGAAGAGAGAAGGGAAAAAATGAGCCTCAAGGATCTGTGACACTCTCTTTGTCCTTGGGATTTTATAACAGGGTATCAAAGTTTGGACTGCTTATAAAGAACAGATATTTACCCCTATATTCCTGGAAGCTGGGAAGTCCAAAATCAAGTCATTGTAAGATTCAGTGTCTGAGAGCCAACTTCCTGGCTCAGAGATGATGGCCTTTTTCCTGTGTCATCACATGGCAGAATGGGTGAAAGAGCTATCTAGGGTCTCTTTTATAAGGGAACTAATCCCACTTATGAAAGGCTCTGCCTTTGTGATCTAGTCATTTTCCAAAGGTCCCACCTCTTAATACCATCAAATGGGAGGTTAGGATTTCAATATATGAATTTTAGGGGGACACAAACATTCAATCTATAGCAGGTACTATAACAAAAATATCTAACATTTTTAGTATTGAAGTCCTGGATAGAGAAGAGAAAGTGAATGGAACTGAAATATTATTTGAAGAAATAATGTCTGAAAACTTGTCAAATTTGGCATGGGACAAATTCACAGAGTCAAGATACTGAAAGAATCCCATATAGGACATACATAAAGCAATCCATGTCAAGACACACAGTAATAACATTTCTAAAAATTAAAAATAAAGAAATAATTCTTAAAGTGGCCAGAGAATAATGAAAATTCACTTATAGAGAGAAACATTTTTGAATGACAGTGTATTTCTCATGAGAAAACATGGAAGCCAGAAGGAAGTGACACAGTGTATTTCAAGTACTGAAAAAAAATAACTGCCAACCCAGAATCCTATACCTAGAAAAAACATCCTAGAGAATTAAGAAAATTCTCAAATGAAGGAAAACTAAGATAATTTGTTGCCTGCAGACCTGCAATATAAGAATGGCTAAAGTAAGTTTTACAAATATTGTGGAAAAATAAAAGAAGGAACCTTAAGGTATTAAGAGGAAAGGAATAAGGTGGTAAGAAAAAACATGTGTAAATATAATAGGCTTTTCTTTTCTTTTTCAGTTGTCTAAAATACATTTGACAGTTGAATGCAAAATTGCAACACTGTCCAATGTGGTTCCAAAGATATGTAGGAAAAATATTAAGATGATTATATTATAAAGTTGGAAGGTAAATGGATGTTAAATGTGGTAAGGTTTCTATACTTTACTCAAAATGGCAAAAACATGACACTAGTAGACTATGATAAAGTATTTGTCTACATATAATACCCAGAGAAACCACTAAAAAAGCTATCCAGAGACATGCTCAAAAAAAAAAAGAACCAAACCACTATGGATAAATCAAAAGGACATTCTAAGATAGATTCAATCTACATGGAAGCAGAAAAAATAAAATAGAGAAATCTAGAGCAACAGAGCAACAAAACACAGATCAAACAAACCAATCATATAACATCAGACTTAAGCCCCAACATATCAATAACTACATTAAATATAAATCATCTAAAAATACAGTAAGTAGACAGAGAACAGTTTAAAAGATATTACCAACCATGCTTTCTACAAGAAACTCAGTTCCAATATAAACATTATAAAGAGATTGAAAATAAAAATAATGGAAAAGATACATCATCCAAATATAAATCAAAAGGAAAGCAGATATGGCTATATTAATATAAAGTAAAGTAGACTTTAGAACAGAAAATTACCAGAGACAGAGACATTACATAATGATGCAAGGGTTAATCGCTAAGAAGAAATAGCCATCATAAATGTATATTCACAACGATGAGAACAGCAAACTATATAAATCAAAAAACAGATAAAACTGAAAGGAAAAACAGACAAGTCCACAACTATGCTTTGAGATTTTAACCACCCTCCCAAAAGTTGATAGAAAAACTGTACAGAAGATAAGCACAGATACAAAAGAATCTAACAACACCATCAACCATCAGTATCTAATCAAATAGATCCAATAACAGAAGAATACGCATTACATACAAGTGCTTGCAAAAGATATACCAAGACAGACCATATCCTCAGCCAGAAACAAACCTGAATGAATTTGAAGAATTGAAATAATACAGAGTGTGCTTTCTGAATTCAGTGGAAATAAATTAGAAATCCACAACATAAAAATAATAGGAGAACCTACAATCATTTTGAAGCTTAAACACAATGAAAAACCAAATCAAACCCTTGACCCAAGTCTTATACCTCATAAAAAAAATTAGCTAAGATGGGTGATGTGCTTAAATATGAAATGTAAAACTAAAAAAGTTTCAAAAGAAAACCTAACAGAAAAATAGGATGTAGGGATAAAGAAGAGTTATTACAGTTGGCATTAAAAACACGGTCTATACAATGAAGAAAAAAAAAGATAAATTGAATTTCAACATAAAATCTGTTGCTCTGCAAACAATTCTATTAAGATGTCCCTATTATGAGAAAAGACATGGCACAGTGAGATGAAAGTTTATGTTCAAAAAAGCCTGTGTACAACAATGTTTATAGAAGCTTTATTCACAATAGCCCCCAAAAGAAAGGACCTAGATGTTTTTCAACAAATGGTGTTAAAAACAAATAAAGAGTCCAATTTTAATAAAATCATGTGGTAATGTCCTCCCTTCCACTATCTTTACTCTCCCTTTCAGTAGACTTTCAGAAGGGAAGAAGACATCATATGCTCAATTTATCTTCATTAAACCAGAAACCTAGCATGTTTATTTCTTCAAAATCTGCCGATTTATTTATTTCTCTTTTGGTTTTAGATAAATTTATGCTGGTTGTACAAAGTAATACTTTAAAAATGTAAATTTGAAATTTGGAAACTTTATTATAATCAGATCTGCAGAAAGCATTAAAAAATCCCAGTCATGTTTTTGGATACAAATTTTCAGTTAGGCCTGCCAAATTTGGCCAGCTGAATTAAATAGTTTGTAAATCCAACTTCTATGTGGTTTAGTCTAGCTTTCAGTCCAAACTGAATCAATCCCAAAATACTCCACAAATGAAAATAATGTTTTTTATTGCTTGATTTTAAAGAATTGTTCCCTGCATTCAAATTAAAATACTATAGATCTTCACCAGAAACTACAGTGTCATCAACTCCCTTTCATTCTTAATGACATGGCAATATATACACATTTTCAATAAAAATTGGAGAAGTTCTTTAAAATATATTTGTTCTCCATTACTAGATGACTAGGAGATTCTCTTTATTATGTAAAATGTTAGAGGAATTTCAAAATAGAATGAATTTATTCTAAAACTAACAGATATTAGTGAAAGTATCCCGAACTCATATATTGAAGTCCCCTTTTCATTCTTTGCTCCTTATTTAGGTTACAGCAATACATCTGAAATTATTTATGTAATATTTGCCCAGTAATGAATGTATTCTTCAACACTCTTTTATTCAAAATGAAACATTTAAAAGAAATAAAGTGCTCCAGTAACTTTAAATCAGTACCTGTAACACATGGCAATTTGAAACTACTGAAGCATTTTGTAAGGGTTTCTCTTTTGAAATGTTCAATGTTTAGAGATTATAAAGAGTTATTTATTGCAATACTTTAGATTTATAAGTATCACTTTAAAAGGAGGGTTATAATATCTTATAAACCTATTAACTAAAATAGTATAAAATATATTTAATCGATATAAAGACCATAAAGAAACAAATGCTGAATGACAGATAACAGAAATGGAGAACAGGAACTATAAACAATTTTGAGGTCAGGCTTTCTTACACTATAAATTAAGAAACCTGGAAATAATAAACAAATGATAGCTATTAAAAACTCCAAATATATCTGGAATTTTAAATTAAAAATACATATTCATTACCTGTGCACTAAGATTTGTGCATATTATTATATATACCTCAATATAAACACATAAAAATAAACCTGGATATAAGAAAAATAATGCTTAGGCCAGTTATAAAATACATAAAGTTGAATGCCAGTTGAAGAACACATGTCAAAATCAGTAAAATACAGTGTGGTAGGCACTTCAATAAAGTCTCCCAATGATTTCTAATTCCTGGTGTTCATGATATTGTGTAATGCCTTGTTCTTGAGTGTAAAATGGACCCACCTACTCATTTCTTAATAATATGACAAAAGTGATACAGTTTCTGAGATTAATATAAAAAACCCACTGGGGATTCAAGATGGCGGCATGAGAGGTGACATGGAGAACTCCTGCCTCAACCACAAATAGTGCAAAAATATAGTTAATTAATACAACTAACCTTAAAACAGCAACAAGAAAGAAGGGTGAACCAGACTGCATATAGACCTCATGAACAGAGCAGACCTCATGAGACAGGGTAACATATGAAAGCCTTAATGTGCCGGGACCCAGGCTCTTACCCCACCCCAGCTCACTGGTGGGAGGAAGAGAAACATAACGGGGAGGGGGTGGAAGCTTGGGACTGCTGAGTACCTAGCCCTGGAGATCTGCTATGTGAGCAGAAGCCTATATAGTGTGGTGCTCTGGTTGTTGGGGAGCTTGGACGGAAAGAGTTCGTAGGACACTGACATTCCAGCTGTTTGTGGAGTGGGGGGATCTGCATCCAGCTGCTCAGTGTCAGAGGAGGGGCGGGCGGTCTGAGAGGCTTCCTAGCAGCAAGAGGGCTGCTGAAGGGGCAGGGTTTGTATGATGCTTGCTGAACAGGAGAAGGGAGAGCTGGACAAGGTTGTCTGGGCACGCTCTGCCCAGCTGTTTGGGAACATTGAGCCGCCTCAGGTGCTCCATCCCCCTGGCTGCCTCTTCAGCTCCGAGACCTCCCACTGTGACACGCCGCATGCTACACCTTCCTCCTAGCCAGCCGACACTGGTTCGCAAACTGGCAGTCACTGTGCTGGTGTCAGGCCAGCCAGAGGGAGGCCACACTTACAACAGAAAGAGGCGCAAAGCACAGAGGCTTACACATGTGCGCTTAGTCCACTAGCTCTGACACTGGAGACAGGCACCACAGACAGGAATCAAGGAACAGATCTTTTTTCCCCCAATGCACCAGCTCCATGTGCCTATGATGCGCAACCTCACTCTAGGGGCTGAGCAGCTCCAGAGACTGGAGTTTCTGCACACTAGTGGATACCACACAGAAATATGAAGTGCCAAAAGAACATGGTTCAGACCAAAATCTCACAAACCCCAGAAAAAAGGGCCAAATGAAACTGAACTCACCAATCTTCCTGAGAGTTCAAAATAAAAATTATAAACAGGTTTATAGAGGTACAGAAAAATATTCAAGACCTCAGGAACGAATTTAAGTGAGAGATTCAATCATTAAGAAATTCCATATCTGAAATGAAAAATACAATGGAGGGATTTAAAAGCAGATTATATGTAGTAGAAGAGATGGTAAATGGAATAGAAATTAGAGAAGAGGAATACAAAGAAGCTGAGGTACAGAGAGAAAAAAGAATTTCTAAGAATGAAAGAATATTGAGAGAAATGTGTGACCAATCCAAATGGAACAATATTTGCATTATAGGGGTAACTGAAGAAGAAGAGAGAGAAAAAGGGATAGAAGGTGTGATTGAGTGAGGAGGTAATTGCTGAAAACTTCCCCAATCTGGAGAAGAAGATAGTCTCTTAAGCCATGGAGGTGCACAGATCTCCCAACACAAGGGACCCAAGGAAGACAACATCAAGACATATAGTAATTAAAACGGCAAAGATCAAGGATAAAGACAGACTTTTAAAAGCAGCTGGAGAGAGAAAAAAATCATATACAAAGGAAAACCCATCAGGCTACCATCAGACTTCTAAACAGAAACCTTACAGGCCAGAAGGGAGTGGCATGATGTATTTAACGCAATGAAGGAGATGGGCCTTGAACCAAGAATACTCTACCCAGCAAGGTTATCATTTAAACTTGATGGAGGGATTAAACAATCTTCAGATAAGCAAAAGTTGATAGAATTTACCTCCCATAAACCACCTCTACAATGTATTTTGAAAGGACTCCTACACATGGAAGTATTCCTAAGGTTAAACAGATGTCACCCAAGGGGTAGACAAAGAGTACAGAATATGATTCATAACATACAATGAATGGAGTAGGAAGAAAAAGCAGGAAAAAAAAAAGAACCTTTAGGTTGTGTTTGTAACAGCATACAAAGTGAGTGAAATTAGACTGTAAGATAGTAGGGATTTTCCCGTGAATATTTGGTAACCACGAATCTAAAGCCTGCAATAGCAATAAGTACATACCTATCTATAATCATCCTGAATGTAAATGTTCTGAATGCACCAATCAAAAGACATAGAGTCACTGAATGGATAAAAAAACAAGACCCATCTATATGCTGCCTACAAGAGACTCACTTTAAACCCAAAGACATACACAGACTGAAAGTAAAGGGATGGAAGAAGATATTTCATGAAACTAATAGTGAGAAAAAAACAGGAGTTGCAGTACTTGTATCAGATAAAATAGACTTCAAAACAAAGAAAGTCACAAGAAACAAAGAAGGACATTACATAATGATAAAGGGTTCGGTCTGACAAGGGGATATAACTATTATAAATATCTATGCACCCAAAACAGGATCACCTACATATATGAAACAAATACTAACAGAATTCAAGGGGGAAATAGAATGCAATGCATTCATTTTAGGAGACTTCAACCCACCACTCACTCCAAAGGACAGATCAACCAGACAGAAAATAAATAGACAGAGGCAATGAACAACATATTAGAACAGATGGACATAATTGACATCTACAGAACACTCCACCCAAAAGCAACAAGATACATATTTTTCTCAAGTATACATGGAACATTTTCAAGAATAGATTATATAGTAGGCCAAAAAAGAACCTCAGTAAATTAAAAAAGATTGAAATTGTACAAACCAGCTTCTCAGATCACAAAGGTATGAAACTAGAAATTACACAAAGAAAATGAAAAAGCCCACAAACACATGGAGGTTTAATAACATGCTCCTAAATAATCAATGGATCAAGGACCAAATAAAAACAGAGATCAACAATATATAGAGACAAATGACAACAATAATTCAACACCACAAAATCTATGGGATGCAATGACGGTCATGCTAAGAGGGAAATATATTGCAATACAGGCCTACCTCAGGAAAGTAGAACAATCCCAAATGAAGAGTCTAAACTCACAAATAAAGAAACTAGAAAAGGAAGAACAAATGAGGCCCAAAGTCAGTAGAAGGAGGGACATAATAAAGATTAAAAAAGAAATCAATAAACTTAAGAAGAATAAAATAGTAGAAAGAATCAATGAAAGCAGGAGCTGGTTGTTTGAGAAAAGACATAAAATAGATACACCCATAGCCAGACTTATCAAGAAGAAAAGAGAATCTACACACAAAAAGAATCAGAAATGAGAAAGGAAAAATCACTACCAACACCACAGAAATACAAAGAATTATGAAAGAATACTATGAAAAATTATACAGTAACAAACTGGATAACCTAGAAGATATGGACAACTTTCTAGGAAAATACAACCTTTCAAGGTTGACCCAGGAAGAAACAGAAAATCTGAATAGACCAATTACCAGCAAAGAAATTGAATTGGTAATCAAAAAACTACCTAAGAACAAAATTGCTGAACCAGATGGTATCACTGCTGAATTTTATCAAACATTTATTAGAGACCAAATACCATCTTCCTTAACATTTTCCAAAAGGTAGAAAAGGAGGGAATACCCCCAAACTCATTCTATGAGACCAACATCACTCTAATATGAAAACCAGGCAGACACCACAAAAAAAGAAAATTACAGACCAATATCCCTGATGAACATAGATGCAAAAATACTCACCAAAATATTAGCAAACTGAATTCAAAAATACATCAGAAAGATCATCCATCATGATCAAGTGGTATTCATCCTTGGGATGCAAGGATGGTACAACATTCGAAAATCCATCAACATCATCCACTACATCAACAAAAAGAACATAAACCACCTGATCATCTCCATAGATGAGGAAAATGTATTCAACAAAATTCAACATCCATTCATGATAAAAACTCTCAACAAAATGGGTATAGAGGGCAAGTACCTCAACATAATAAAGGCCATACATGACAAAACCACAGCCAACATTATACTTAACAGCGAGAAGCTGAAAGCTTTTCCTTCAAGACTGGGAACAAGACAAGGATGCCACCCACCCCTCTTTTATTCAACATAGTTCTGGAGGTCTTAGCCACAGCAATCAGACAACACAAAGAAATAAAAGGCATTCAGTTTGGCAAGGAAGAACTCAAACTGTCCCTGTTTGCAGATGACATGATATTGCACATAAAGAACCCTAAAGAACCCACTCCAAAACTACCAGATCTGATATCTGAATTCAGCAAAGTTGCGGTATACAAAATTAATACACAGAAATCTCTTGCATTTCTATACACTAACAGTGAACTAGGAGAAAGAGAAATCAGGAAACAATTCTATTCACAATCACTTCAAAAAGAATAAAATACCTAGGAATAAACCTAACCAAGGAAGTGAAAGACCTATACCCTGAAAACTACAAGACACTCTTAAAAGAAATTAAAGAGGACATTAACAAATGGAAATTCATCCCATGCTCTTGGGTAAGAAGAATTAATATCGTCAAAATGGCCATTCTACCTAAAGCAATACACAGATTCAATGCAATCCCTATCAAAATACCTACAGCATTCTTCAATGAACTAGAGCAAAGAGTTCTAAAATTCATATGGAATGACAAAAGACCTCGAATAGCCAAACTATCCTGAGAGGGAAGAATAAAGCACAGGGAATTATGCTCCCCGACTTCAAGATCTACTACAAAGCCACAGTAATCAAGACATTTGGTACTGGCACAAGAACAGACCCATAGAGCAGTGGAACAGAATAGAGAGCCCTGATATAAACCCAAGCATATATGGTCAATTAATATACTATAAAGGAGCCATGGATATACGATGGGGAAATGACACCCTCTTCAACAGCTGGTTTGGATGAAACTGGATTATTCTCTAACCCTATACACAAAAGTAACCTCAAAATGCATCAGATATCTGAATATAAGTCCTGAAACCATAAAACTCTTAGAAAAAAACATAGGTGATAATCTCTTGGACATAAACATGAGTAACTTCTTCATGAACATATCTCCTCAGGTAAGGGAAACAGAAGCAAAAACGAACAAGTGGGACTATATCAAACCAAAAAGCTTCTGTACAGCACAGGACAGCATCAGTAGAACAAAAAGACATCCTACAGTATGGGAGAATATATTCATACATGACATATCTGATAAGGGGTTGACATCCAAAATATATAAAGAGTTCACACAACTCAACAAAGAAAAAGCAAATAAGTGAATTAATAAATGGGCAGAGGAGCTGAACAGACACTTCTCCGAAGAAGAAATTCAGATGGCCAACAGGCACATGAAAAGATGCTCCACAGCGCTAATCATCAGAGAAATGCATATTAAAACCACAATGAGATATCACCTCACACCAGTAACGATGGCCACCATCCAAAACACAAACAACAACAAATGTTGGTGAGAATGTGGAAAAGGGGAACCCTCCTACATTGCTGGTGGGAATGTAAATTAGTTCAACCATTGTGGAAAGCAGTATGGAGGTTCCTTAAAAAACTCAAAATAGAAATACCATTTGACCCAGGAATTCCACTCCTAGGAATTTACTCTAAGAATGCTGCAGTCCCGTTTGAAAAAGACATATGCACCCTATATTTATCGCAGCACTATTTACAATAGCCAAGAAATGTAAGCAACCTAAGTGTCCATCAGTAGATGAATGGATAAAGAAGATGTGGTACATATAGACAATGGAATATTGTTCATCCATAAGAAGAAAACAAATCCTACCATTTGCAACAACATGGATGGAGCTAGAGGGTATTATGCTAAGTGAAATAAGCCAGGCCGAGAAAGACAAGTATCAAATGATTTCACTCATCTGTGGAGCATAAGTACAAAGAAAAAACTGAAGGGTCAAAACAGCAGCAGACTCACAGAACCCAAGAATAGACTGACAGTTACCAAAGGGAAAGGGACTGGGTAGGATGGGTGGGAAGGAAGGGTAAGGGGGGAAAAGGGGCATTACAATTAGCACACGTAATGTAGCAAGGGGTGCCACAGGAAAGGCAGTATTTACAGAGAAGACATGTAATGAGTCCATAGCATCTTACTACGCTGATGGACAGTGACTGTAATGGGGTATGTGGGGAGGACTTGATAATAGGGGGTCTAGTAACCATAATGTTGTATTGTACATTAACGATACCAAAAAACAAAACAAAACACTGTGTTCCATCTCACCTGCCCTCTCTTATTTTGTTACCTAGAAATGCAAGCTGCCATGTTGTAAGACTCCCTCTGGATAGGCCAAGGTAGAGAGGAACTGAGATCACCATCCAACATGCCACAAAGGATGGAATTTTGCCAATTACCATGTTGAGGGCTTTCAGGGAGATCCTTCCCCGTAACTGTAGCTCCTGCTACCAGCTTGACTTCAGCCAGCTAAACTACGCAGGACTTCTGATCCTTATAAATTCTGAGGTAGTATCTGTTGTTTTAAGGCATTAAGTGGGTTAATTTATTAATGTCAAAGATAACTGATATACATAGGTAAACCAATACCACAAAGGAAATAAATAACTCTAAGTATAATTATAAGAAAGTAAAAAACTGAATTAACAAATGAAAATTTCAAATCAAAACTTGATAGAAACCAAGAATAGACAGAAAGTCAGGAAGAAATGCAATAAAAAAGATATAAATGTAAGTGAAATAAATAGCAACAAAAAGATGAATACTTAACTGAGAGCAGAGACTTTAAAATATATTAGTAATCTAATCAATTTCTAAGAGTGTCAGAAAAAAAGATGTTTCAGATAAAAATGCAGAATAAAAGATAGGATGATAATCATTCATAACAGATTAAAACATTATGGAGAAGTATTATAAATATTGATACTCCCCAAAATTTGAAGAGTAAGAAAAGATGCATTAATTTATTGAAAAACTGGGAAATGCTTAAGTTGGAAAAGAAGAAAATGAGGAACTTCAGTAGTCTCATAACCATTAGAGAAAGTGGAATAATGTTAAAAAATATCCATGACCAGACAATATTGCAGATGTGTTTTAATCAGGATTTTGAGAAATGGTATTTTGGAGTTACCATTTTGAGCAACACCTCACACAAGTAGTTCTAAAACAGAAAAAGGGTGAAAGTTGACTAATTTTATGGGGTTGAGATAAACTTCATTCCAAAACTGGATAAGCAGACTACAAATATAGCATATATAATTTTAAAAATAATTAATTATTTATTATCAATCAATAATCATTATATTAATAATATTCAACTATTAATAATTATAACCACTAATAGATGTTATTGATTAAAGTAATCACTGCTATACATTATATATTTTAATTAATTTATAATGCAATTATTAATCAACATGAAATTTTAAAATGCAACAATTAAAATATATGTTTTAGCTGCCCAAAAGATCATACCACTTCAGTCATTTATTTCCTCTCTTGACCTTTCTACATAGAGCATTTTCAAAACAAAAGTTTCTATTAAATTTCTGCAAAAACATATCAGATAAAAATAAGATATTACTGAAAAATAATATGAAAATGAAATGGATTTTTAAAAAATGGGTCTTGTTAGGAAGTACCAAGAATCTTTTTATATTAGTTAAATCACCATTTTAGGTGTAGTATCAGGTGGAAAAATAGGTGCTTATTAGGAAAATACAGTTTTGGATAAAATGTTGGAAAAGATTTCAAATGGAAAAATTAATTTATGAATTAAAACAGAGCACATATTCTTGCTCTTTGGTATATCTTGCATAGAGAAACGAGTACATTATTTGTTATGTTAATGCAGACATGGATACATGTACAACTGTGCATCTTAACAATTTTACAATATCATAAATGGGATATCAAGTCTAAGTTTTCTCTGGGATTTCCATTTAACTATTTTACTCATCTATCATTGAAATAAGCCTGGATTAGATCTCAAATCCTGTATTAGACCTATCTATACAACCACTTAAACGTTCTTTTAGGGATAATTAGAGCGAAACTCTTTTTAGTGATATCTTGAGACACCTGGAGTTCATTATTATATGTGATTTTAGGGTCCTAATATAGGTGTACTTTGTTTATATATGGCATATATAGATCAACTGATCAGGTACAAATTATTCTATGATTAATGTTTAATTTTTCTACTGTTTCTACTTAAATTTCATAAGGAGGAATTATGTAGGCAGAATCTTAGAAAATTTATCAACATTATTACATCATGTAGATAAATGGAATAATATTCATTCATTGATCATAGAGGTTTTAAATGGCTATTTTTTTAAAATTAGGAGACATTCATTCTTAGAATATACATACATAATGAAAAAAATAACTTTTGTGGAATAAGTGAACAATAGTTTAAATTCATTTCATATCTATCCAAAAATTTTTTATTCACAGTTGTATGTGTAAGGCATGACTCTACACATTACAAAGTCAGTAATTAACGAAACAGAAAAAAAATCTATACCTTCATTCTAATGGAAGAGAGAGACAAAAAAATAAATGACTAGATGAAAAAAATTAATATACCAAGAAATAATATAAATAAGTATAACACATATTAGATGGGGAAAATAAATCATAAAAAAAGGAATAACTACTGTTAGAACAGGATGTTCAATTTTAAGTAGTCAGGGAATGCTTCATTTGGAAGGTGGCATTTTAATAAAATGATTTTTGTGAAGTATTAGGTATTCTGTATATTTGGGGGAAAAGTATTTCAAGCACAGTGAGTGGAAAAACCAGTGTACTGAGGAAGAACGCCTAATGTGTTTGAGATAAAAAGAAAAAAATCATAGGTAATGCAAAGATATGAAAACAAGATATAGCTAACAAGGAATTGGCAGTAATGGAGACTGGATATCTGCAGGAGTGAGTTTTGGAGAAAACAGTTGGTTTGGGACATTCTATGTTTGTGATGCCTAGAAGACACCTACAGAAAAATGCAGAGGAAGTGGAATATAAAAGTCTGGAGTTCATGGAGAGGTCTGGTGGGTGGTGTAACTTCAGGTGTTTCACAATACCAACTGTATTGCACTTTGATGGCACTGATTCAGCCCTGCAGTTAGATAAAATCTCAAAGGGAGTGAGTATAAATAGAGAAGTATAAGTATTAAGAGTATGATAGGAAAAAGACGGTGAGACTGTTGTGTCCTGAAGCCAAATGAAGACAGTACATCCAAGAAAAAGGAGTAATCAACAGAGCAAATGCTTTTGTGAGAACTGAGAATAGATTATTGGCTGTAGCTGCATAGACCCAGAGCTGCTTTCAGGGTTGGGGCCTGGAAGCTCATATTATTTGATAACATCATCCTTGCCTTTAAAGTTAGGTACAGAGCTATGTATTTATATGGAGGGAAAAAAGAGTTTATATCGCATTACAGACTATTTTAGAGAGGTGGTACATATTACAAATATTAGAAAATCCAGACATAAAAGAAGACTAGATAAATTGAAAATGATTTGGAAAAGAGTAACAGCAATAGTTAAATAAAAGGAAAATGGAACATAAGAGTCAAGGTGATTTTTTTATATCTCCAAAACAACAAGATTGGTTAAGGTCACTTTCTCTGTATTCAAGAAATATTTTTATATCTAAAATTAGTGTAATTGAGTTTTTACAAAGTTTGATTAGAAGATGGGTGATTTTATTAGCTTTTACTGGGAAAGGGACTACAGTCCTGTTTTAGGTTCATAATGAATGCTCTTTACTCCCAACTTAGAATTTTTAATTTTAAAACAAAACTTAGACTAAAAAAATTAGGATAAAATTATTAGTCTGGAAAAAGTTAATTTTAGCACAAAAATAATCTAAAGTCTATCTTAATGGGTGATGTGAAGATAAAATATGTTATCAAAGCAAGATGATTAATACTAAATATTCGATTATTACAATTATTTGTGCTAAGCAAAAATTATTGACATTTTTATACTTTCTTGTTATGTATCAAAAGTCACATAGTAATATAAATTCTTAGTAAAATGTAAAGAAAGACTTGTAACATAACAAATCTAATCATAGGATAATAATTGAATTGCATGATAACTTCTCTAACTTTAATATGGAACATTCCATGTAATGTATTTCACAAAGGAAACAGATGAATTATTTTCAAAATTAAGAAGAAAAAAACTATTGAAACAGAAGCACTTATCAGGTAAATGATTTTGCAAAGTCTTTAAAATTTGGGATGTATTAAAAAGTGAATAAAAGTATCAAGGTTCAAATCATCTGGAATAGAAACTAAAGGTATTTTTGTCACATATGTAAAGGCATTTTATATCAATTCAAATTGATGTGCATTCCAATAATACTAGAGCAACTGAAGAATACTCTGAACTACCAAATACAACAAAAACTCCACAGTTCTCTGGGCCCAAGAAGGCATTATCACTTACATAATGTGGGACGGAGTCAATATCAAAGGCCATTTTAATCTCTCAGAGAATGAGAAGAAAAATAAGGTAAAGGAAGGGTACACAGGAAAATAAAAAAGAACAGCATCCATAAAACAGAGTGTGCATTGATCATGGGGATTTCAATTACTGGCGAAGTGACTTGTGTAATAGCTCTACAGTCAGTAAAGTAGAATGCATAGTCAGGAGGAACGCTGGACAATTTTCACACACTATTTGTTATGAAACATCCACAGCAAAGTGAAAACAAGAACTCCTGGATAGAATCCTGTGGAATAAAATAAGTCACCATGAAATTCCTAGAGTCTGGTGATCACTGAACTTTAAAATATGTTGTTTCTATTGAAGTAGACAATGTCTGTTGTTTTCAATAGATTATGCGAACTATCACAGCTATACTTCTTTGTCTTCTCTTTCCCAGAAGTCTTTAGACTTAAGTTTTGTTGTCTTTTAAAGTACAAGCTGTTTCTCATACACCAAACTCAATAATCTTAAATATCATGACCCACATCTTTGGATAATTTTTTCTCTGAGTTAATTCCTCCCAATTATCCTAAACCTAAATATGATGATCATAATTCAAATATCTTTTGAAACATCCAACTTCTTAAGTAATTTCCATATTTTTCTGTTTTAAGGTGTATTCATATGACAGACAAAACATTTTTAAAGAGAAGTTATCTATTTACTATAATTTAAAATTGAAACAAAAACAACATATATTTTATTCAGGATAAATCCAAAATTAAGTCTCTAATACCCATTAGTGTTGTTATAAAAATTTTAGACCTTTTCAAATAGCCACAGCTTACCAACTTATTCACGTAAGAACTATTTTTTTGTGTGAATAACTTTCATATACCTATATATAAATGTATATTTCTCTTCATTCTTAGTGAAAAAAATGTAAAATTCTTATCTCCATAAACTTTTTTTTCCAAAATCTAATACCAAATCTGGGATGTCTCAGCAATGCAAGCAAATATAAGTGGCAGAGTTAATAAATAATGATAATAATAATGAGGATCAAGGGGGAGAAAAGACTAAACATAACTAAATTTTAAATATTTTACTCCTCTGATAGAGCAATATTTTATTTGCATGTAAGAATATTTTTATGATTCTTATACAATAAGCTAAAATAAGAACTAACTGCACATGTGATGAATTTAGTGAAAATCAAATTTCTTCTTTAACTGAATTTCTTGGTTATCTCAGAATAAATGACTTGTCTGCAAAATAAATTGAGTAAATGAATTACGCCTACAATTGGTATTAAAATGTAAAGATAGAATTATGTTTGAGGATCGATTATTGTAATATATATAACCTATACACGAATTATATTTTGAATATTAAGAGACCTACACAGTAGCATACCCTTTTTTTGAATAGTCTAATTTTGAGTAGGAGCTAATTAACATTGTAGGATATTCATTTTGAGTTTTCACTGATATTTTTATCAGTAAAACACTAATATAAGAATTGTAGTAAAGATTCAATACAAAAGTAATTCAAACGAACAAAAATTTTAGAAAGAAAATTTAAAGTGAGATTTGATGAAGATCAAATATTGAGTGATTATTTTTAAAAGGCTAATAGGCATTTTTGACTAAAGACTAGAGAATCTTTTCATAAATGGCATTTTTTTCTGAAAAAAAAATACATCACACATTTAACTAAAAGAAGGCACTTGAAAAGCATTTGCTCCAAATAACTGAACTCTTAAATGTGCAGACAACTATTTTAGGTTCATTTAAGGAGGTAACAACTGAAGAAGGGCTCCTGACTAAAATCTGTTGCCTTGCTAATAAAGAACCTATCTAACTGGAACTAAGGGACAAATGCACTAACATTCCCTTTCTGCTCTAGTTTTTCTTTGTCATATGGTTTTCTTGTTTTTTCTTCCTCTTTGTCCATTTCCTCATTTTTTGGTAACTATTTTCAATGATACGCTTTCTTTGCTCAATTAATACAATATTATGAACAAAATGACATCATCAAATGGGCTGGCTTCTAATTGCTTTATAATTTAGTCTGAGAATCCATCTTTCACTTCCTGTCAGGGAAGAACACCTTCAGGCATACATAAACATGTAGAAATGCAAAACAAAGAGACAGACAGACAGAAAGACAAAAGAATCATTTACATAACACCATGCATCATGAATGACAATGAAGCCAGGTGGGCAAGAATTTTGGATATGTGTTAGACGAATGTAAAATTAAAATCTTGATACCACTGATAGGTCACTATGAAAGTTACTTAAACTTTCTAAGCCCCCAATTTTTTATTTCAAAATGTATGTAATATTAGATAATAGGGCCATATTAACAGGGTTTTATGAGAATTGAATGAGGTGACCCATGTGACAATTTTAATTTTTTTATTGGGTGCCTATTATATCTTGGATGCTATATTGGTAAATGTTTAATAAAAATTCTTTCCCTGTTGTCCCATCAGGTATCTGAATGACAGTCAATCAAAAGACAGAAATTTGAAAATGATTGGAGTGACAATATCTATCCAGCAAAAAGTTAGAAAGAAAGCACTCAAGTCAACTCTTATCAAAAAATGGAAGAGATTGATAAGACAATAAAATAATCAAAGGATAGTGAGAAGACTGACACAGATTTTGTGTATATTTGTTACCTCAGACTTGTTAATATGGTATTCATAATAGTGAGGATGGTGACAGTAATGAATTTAAGCATGCTAAAGATGATTATAATAGTAATAATAAAATGAGCTGCTCATTATTGCCTTGCATTACAATGTAGGCCTAGCAATACTAAGCAAAATGTAAGTGAACTGATAATATAGGAATTAACATAGAACATCAGTACTTCAGAAGGTTTTCTTTGGGTCTCAAGAAATACTTGTTTAGATTCCAGGATTAAAGATGGCGGCATGAGAAGTGAGACAGAGGCTTCCTCCTAAAACCTCATATAATATGAAAATAAAGCTACTACAACTACTCTTGAAAGAGCAATGGGAAAGAGGACAGGAACAAACTCCATACACCTGGAGACAACAGCAGCCCTCACAGAAAAGGGTAATGTACTAAAGCTGTGGTCCTGTGGGCTCCAAGCCCTTCCCCCACCCCAGCTCACCTGCAGGAGGAACAGGAATGGAGCAGGGAGGGAGTGGAGATGTGGAACTGCTGAATACCTAACTCTGGAGATCTGCTCTGGGAGCACAAACCTGCATTTCATGGTGCTTCATGATACTCTTGTAATTAGGGGGTTGGAAACCTAAGACAGGCAGAATTCCTGGAGAGACTAAGATTCCAGCTGCTTGTGAAAGGAGGGATCCAAACCCAGCTGCTCGGGGACAAAAGAAAGGCCAGCAGTCTGAGAGACTTCCTAACAAAGAAGCCCTTAGCAAGAGGGCTGCTAAAGGGGCAAGGATTTCACAGAGTTTACTGCTCAGGAGAAAGGACAGGAAGACAAAATTGTCCAGGTGCACTCTGCCCAGCAGGTTGGGAGCTTTCACGAGCTTCATGTGCTCCAGCTCCCTGACTGCCTACACAGCTCCAAGAACCCCTTCTGTGACAGGCAGAATGGTGTGCTTTCTTCTGGCCAGCCCCACTGGGCTTGCAAACTGGGAAATCCATCCCTGGTGTTAGGCCAGCCAGAGAGAAGATCTGTCTACAGCAACTAAAAACGCAAAGCACAGAGGCTTATACCTGTGTGCTCAGCCCACTGGTTCAGGCAGTGGAGACAGGCATAGCAGCCAGGAACCAGGAAACAGCCCTTTCCTCCCCGGAGGCACCAACACCACTCCCCTAAAATCCCCACATTGCTTCAGGGGCTGAGCAGCTCCAGAGAGTAGAGCTTCTGGGCACTAGAGGGCGCCATACACAAATATGAAACACCAAAGGAACCTGGTCCAGGGTAAAATTATGAATACAACTCATGAGAAAGATTTAAATGACATGGACCTTATGACTTTCCCTGAAAGGGAGTTCAAAATAAAAATCATTAACATGCTCATGGAGGTACGGAAAGATATTCAAGAACTCTGCAATGAATTCCAGTCGGAGATCCAAGCATTGGAGAACACAATGGACAGTATTAAAAGCAGGTTGGATTCGGTGGAGGAGACAATAAATGAAATAGAAACTAGAGAAGAGGAATACAAAGGAGCTGAGGCACTGAGAGAAAAAAGGATCTCTAACAATGAAAGAATATTGAGAGAACTGTGTGACCAATCCAAACGGAACAATATTCGCATAAAAGGGGTACGAGAAGAAGAAGAAGAGAGAAAAAGGGATAGAAAGTGTCTTTGAGGAGGTGATGGCTGAAAACTTTCCCAATCTGGGGAAGGAGATATTCTCTCAGGCCATGGAGGTGTGCAGATCTCTCAACACAAGGGACCCAAGGAAGACAACAGCAAGACACATAGTAATTAAAATGGCAAAGATCAACGATAAGAACAGACTATTGATAGCAGCCAGGGAGAGAAATAAGATCACATACAAAGGAAAACCCATCAGGCTATCATCAGACTTCTCAGCAGAAACCTTACAGGCAAGAAGGCAGTGCCATGATGTATTTAATGCAATGAAGCAGAAGGGCCTTGAACCAAGATTACTTTATCCATCAAGATTATCATTTAAATTTGAAGCAGGGATTAAACAATTCCCAGATAAGCAAAAGCTGAGAGAATTTACCTCCCACAAACCATCTCCACAGTGTATTTTGGAGGAGGAAACAAACAGTACAGAATATGATACCTAATATATAAAGAATGGAGTAGAAAGAAAAATGAGGAAGGAAACAAACAAACAAACAAAAAAAGAACCTTTAGATTGTGTTTGTAATAGCATATTAAGTGAGTTGTTAGACTTTTACCTAGTAGGGAAGTTAACCTTGAACCTTTGGTAACCACGAATCTGAAGCCTGCAATGCCAATAAGTACATACCTATCCATAATCACCCTAAATGTAAATGGACTGAATGCATCGGTTAAAAGACATAGAGTCACTGAATGGATAAAAAAACAACACCCATCTATACGCTGCATTAAAGAGATTCACTTTAAACCCAAAGACATACACAGACTAAAAGTGAAGGGATGGAAAAAGATATTTCATGCAAACAACAAGGAGAAAAAAGCAGGTGTTGCAGTACTTGTATCAGACAAAATAGACTTCAAAATGATGAAAGTAGCAAGAGATAAAGAAGGACATTACATAATGATAAAGGGGTCAGTCCAACAAGAAGATATAGCCATTATAAATATATATGCACCCAGCACAGGAGCACCAGCATATGTGAAACAAATACTAAGAGAATTAAAGGAGGAAATAGACAGCAGTCCATTCATTCTAGGAGACTTCAACACACCACTCACTCCAAAGGACAGATCAACCAGACAGAGAATAAGTAAAGACACAGGCACTGAACAACACACTAGAAAACATGGACCTAACAGACATCTACAGAACTCTGCACCCAAAAGCAACAGGATACACATTCTTCTCAAGTGCACATGGAACATTTTCCAGAATAGACCACATACAAGGCCGCAAAACGAACTTCAGTAAATTAAAAATATTGAAATCCTACCAGCCAACTTCTCAGATTACAAAGGTATAAAACTAGAAATAAATTTTAGAAAGAAATCAAAAAGGCTGACAAATACATGGAGACTTAACAACATTCTCCTAATTAAGCAATGGGTTAACGACCAAATCAAAACAGAAATCAAAGAATATATGGAGACTAATGACAACAACAACACAAAGTCACACCTTCTGTGGGACGCAGCAAAGGCAGTTCTAAGAGGAAAGTATATTGCAATCCAGGCCTATTTAAAGAAGGAAGAACATTCCCAAATGAATAGTCTAAAGACACAATTACTGAATTGGAAAAAGAAGAACAAATGAGGCCCAAAGTCACTAGAAGGAGGGACATAATAAAGATCAGAGAAGAAGTAAATAAAATTGAGAAGAATATAACAATAGAAAAAAATCAAAACCAAGAGCTGGTTCTTTGAAAAAATAAACAAAATAGATAAACCCCTAGCCAGACTTATTAAGAGAAAAAGAATCTACACACATAATCAGAATCAGAAATGAGAAAGGAAAAATCACGACGGACCCCACAGAAATACAAAGAATTCTAAGAGAATATTATGAGGATCTATATGGTAACAAGCTGGAAAACCTAGAAGAAATGGACAACTTCTTAGAAAAATACAACCTTCCAAGACTGACCAAGCAAGAAACAGAAAAACTAAACAGACCAATCACCAGCAACGAAATTGAATCAGTAATCAAAAAACTACCCAGTAACAAAACTCCCGGACCATATGGATTCACCTCTGAATTCTACCAGACATATGGAGAAGAAATAACACCCATTGTCTTTAAAGATTTTCAAAAAATAGAAGAGGAGGGAATATTTCCAAATTCATTCTACGAAGCCAGCATCACTCTAATACCAAAACCGGGCAAAGACCTCACCAAAAAAGAAAATTACAGACCAATATCCCTGATGAACATAGATGCAAAAATACTCAACAAAATACTAACAAACCAAATTAAAAAATACATCAAGAGGATCATACACCATGATCAAGTGGGATTCATCCCAGGGATGCAAGGATGGTACAACATTTGAAAATCCATCAACATCATCCACCACATCAACAAAAAGAAGAACAAAAACCACATGATCATCTCCATAGATGCTGAAAAAGGATTTGACAAAATTCAGCATCCATTCCTGATTAAAACTCTCAACAAAATGGGTATAGACGACAAGTGCCTCAACATCATAAAGGCCATATATGACAAACCCACAGCTAACATCATACTTAATGGCGAGAAGCTGAAAGCTTTTCATCTAAGATCAGGAACAAGACAGGGGTGCCCACTCTTTCAGCATAGTACTGGAGGTCCTAGCCACAGCAATCAGAAAAAATAAAGACATAGAAGGCATCCAGATTGGTAAAGAAGAAGTCAAATTGTCACTATTTGCAGATGACATGATACTCTACATAAAAAACCCTAAAGACTCCACTCCAAAACTACTAGAACTAATATCTGAATTCAGCAAAGTTGCAGGATTCAAAATTAACACACAGAAATCTGTTGCTTTCCTATACACTAACGATGAACTAAGAGAAAGAGAAATCAGAAAAACAATTCCATTCACAATTGCATCAAAAAGAATAAAATACCTAGGAATAAACCTAACGAAGGAAGTGAAAGACCTGTACTCTGAAAACTACAAGACACTCCTAAGAGAAATTAAAGAGGACACTAACAAATGGAAATGCATCCCATGCTCTTGGCTAGGAAGAATAAATATTGTCAAAATGGCTATACTACCTAAAGCAATCTACAGATTCAATGCAATCCCTATCAAACTACCAACAGCTTTCTTCAATGAACTGGAACAAATAATTCTAATATTCATATGGAACCACAAAAGACCCCGAACAGCCAAAGCAATCCTGAGAAGGAGGAATAAAACAGGCAGAATTACGCTCCCTGACTTCAAGCTCTACTACAAGCCACAGTAATCAAGAGAATTTGGTATTTGCACGAAAACAGACCCACAGACCAGTGGAACAGAATAGAAAATCCAAATATTAACCAAAACATATACAGTCAATTCATATTTGATAAAGGAGCCTTGGATATACAATGGGGAGGAGACAGCTTTTTCAGCAGCTGGTGGTGGAAAAACTGGACAGCTACATGTAAGAGAATGAAACTGGACTGCTGTCTAGCACCATACACAAAGGTAAACTCAAGGTGGATCAAAGACCTGAATGTAAGTCATGAAACCATAAAACTCTTAGAAAAAAACATAGGCAAAAATCTCTCGGACATAAACATGAGCGACTTCTTCATGAACATATCTCCTCGGGCAAGGGAAACAAAAGCAATAATGAACAAGTGGGACTATATCAAGCTGAAAAGCTTCTGTACAGCAAAGGACACCATCAGTAGAAGAAAGTGGGATCCTACAGTATGGGAGAATATATTCATACATGACATATCTGATAAGGGGTTGACATCCAAAATATATAAAGAACTCATGCACCTTAACAAACAAAAAGCAAATAATCCAATTAAGAAATGGGCTGAGGACATGAATAGACACTTCTCTAAAGAAGAAATTCTGATGGCCAACAGGCACATGAAAAGATGCTCCACATCGCTAAGCCTAAGAGAAATGCAGATTAAAACCAAAATGAGACATCACCTCACGTCAGTGAGGATGGCCAACATGCAAAACACAAACAACAACAAATGTTGGTGAGGATGTGGAGAAAAGGGAACCCTCCTACACTGCTGGTGGGACTGCAAATTAGTTCAACCATTGTGGAAAGCAGTATGGAGGTTCCTCAAAAAACTCAAAATAGAAATACCATTTGACCCAGGAATTCCACTCCTAGGAATTTACCCTAAGACTACAGCAGCCCAGTTTTAAAAAGACATATGTACCTCTATGTTTATCGCAGCACTATTTACAATAGGCAAGAAATGTAAGCAACCTAAGTGTCCATCAGGAGATGAATGGATAAAGAAGATGTGGTACATATAAACAATGGAATATTATTCAGCCATAAGAAGAAAACAAATCCTACCATTTGCAACAACATGGATGGAGCTAGAGGGTATTATGCTCAGTGAAATAAGCCAAGCCGAAAAAGACAAGTATCAAATGATTTCACTCATATGTGGAGTATAAGAACAAAGAAAAAATACTGAAGGAGCAAAACAGCAGCAGACTCACAGAACCCAAGAACGGACTAATAGTTACCAAAGGGAAAGGGACTGGGGAAGATGGGTAGGAAGAGAGGGATAAAAGGGAAAAAGGGGCATTACGATTAGCAGATGTAATTTTGGGGGGGCATGGGGAGGGCTGTACAACTCAGAGAAGACAAGTAGTGATTCTATGGTGTCTCTCTACGCTGATGGACAGTGACTGTAGTGGGGTTGGTGGGGGGGACCTCATGAGGGGGGTAATTTAATAACCGTGGTGTTGGACATGTAATTATAGATTAATGATACCAAAATAAATTTAAAAAAAGAAAAAAAAAGAAATACTTGTTTAATTAGAATTACTAAGAATACTGAGATGGTGCTTTGAAATCCCAGTAGTAAAGGAGGATAAAAAAAAATCTGCCTTGATAGTTATGAGTGAGTGGAAGTTATATGAAGGTATGTGTGGAGGTATGAGGATAAACATAATTCTGTATTAGTTACTTGTCATCCAGGATATGATGCAAATCTAAAAACAGGAACTCACTATGCTTTCCTTGACTGTAAATCATTCATAATTACAACAGCTCACTACTGAATGAGGTTTGGTACGGTACACAGAAGAAAACATTACTTTTTGGATGTAGTCATGTCATAAGACTAGAGTTATTAGTTCAATTTTTCAAGATATTTTACTCTACCATAAAAACTGACTAAATTAATTTTCACATTACATTGTTGGCTCATAATGGAAATGAGTATCAACCATTCTCCATGGAGTTACTTAATCAAACTCCTTCAAAACTCACTATCAATTTTTTACCCGTATTCATCTCTCCATCATGCCCTCTACTATGTACTCAGGAAATGAACCTTCTCTTTGTTATGCTCCAAAAGAAATTTGAACATGCATATTTTTGTAATACATCACAATTTATCATGATTTATTAGCACACACACTCAGCTAGATTGTGATCTTCTTTGGTGAATTCCAAGCACCCAGCAGATAGTTCATGTTTACTGAACAATTGAATGCGTATTTCAGCATTGGCTTCAAGGACCTAATAACTTGGTTAAGTACAAATATTGGAGTAAAACACGTTCAATTTTTAAGAAAAAAATTAAATTAAAATATAATAAATTTTAGCTATATGAAACAATATAGTCTCATAAAGATTTTTAAACATATTTTACAGGAAGAGTAGGACTCATAAATATGTTTAGATACTGACATCCATATGTGGTGATTTTAACAAAACTGGATAGCTAACTTATTTAATATGAACTACATTAAGGAATTGTGATGTTTTAATTGTATCGAAACTTAGACATAATTTTGGTCAGCAAAAAAAACTAGATTTTGAAGTAGCACATAGTAAATTCTTGCTAAAAATTAATCCTGTCAGTTGCAATAAGATAGTTGATTATCTACCTTGGAAAACTATATAAAGTATTGCCCCTTACGCAAAACACAATGTTTGCCTTTTTAGAATTTAGTGAGTAGAGCTTGTTTATTATGTTAATTAGATTTTTTTATTATTTAAACTCAGATCTTTGAACTTCATTCTGTTAAAGCTCTTTTTGACCCATGAATTTTCATTATGAATTATCATCTTTGGTTAAAATTTCTTTTAATGTAATATGCTTTTCAAAAATTTTTGTAATGACAATGTGTATTAAACCCAAATTATTTGAAAAAAATTAAAAATTCTTGTTTTTTGATAATTTTTAAGATGAAATTGATAACTCTGGAATTACAGTTGCTAAGACTACTCAAAATAAAATATTTCATCTTTTTTCAGCCACAACTGATCAAGTTCTTCACCTTTTCCTAGGCATTGAAAAATGTATCAAAACTTCATAATTGATTACAAGTCATAACCTAGATCTGGGTTTTCCCATTACTGGCTGGCAGAGTGAACTGACTGACAGATGTAATATCCTGTGAGTCTCCATGTAGCAGGCTTTTAACAGAAATAATGATTACATATGCAAAATGGGTGCCCTGATTTGATCAACGTTTTCAACTTCCAGACTCTTCTCCCCAGAAATTACAATTACTTGGAGCCTACATAGGCAGGATTTATAGACAGTATTTTTGAAAGAGAAAAGTTTCAAATTTCAAAAGGTTAAGTTTTGCCGTGGTGGAGGTGTCTTTTCTGTTTATCAATATGTATTCAATAAGCAAAGAATTATAGCCAGAAAGAAGAAACCTGGCCAAATCTATTTCTCTTTCTTAATATTATTAAAAAGCAATCTTATTATTGAGCTCAGCAGAACACATGTGTCTTGCATGTTTGAATAGATATGAAATCACTGAGAACAGCTGCTCATAAATACCAATAAGTATGAATTAATATTTGGTACAGTCATCTGTGCTTCACACAGTTTTCTACCTTAGGTTATAAAGTGGCTTTAAAAAGCAATTAAAATGGCTTACAAAGAAAAAGGAAGAATAAATAAAAAATAAGCCAAGGAAATAAAAAACAAGCAGTCATTGGGCTAATACATTAATAGTATTTTTAAGCTCATTTGCTAGGAAAACACAAAATGGGACTGATCTTTAAAAGGATTGTTACAAAGCAGTAAAAACAGCTCATTATTTAATGCAATCCATAATTCAACTATTTCAACAAATAGTTGTTGATGTGTTTTCAAGAAATACAAATGAATAGGAGACATTTCACACACATAAACTACGTTTCTCACCAGCAGATCCTAACTAGAATTAATGCTAAAGGACACGACTGAATAGAGTACAAAGTGGTCCTGAAGTGGAAAGTTCGGTTTTGTGTCAATAAAGGAGGGTCAAGACATATATATATATATATATATATATCATATGTATTTGTTTTCTAGGGCTGTTAAAACAAAGTACAATAAACTAGATGACTTAAAACAACAGAAATTTGCTCTCACTGTCCTGGAGACTTGAGGTCCAAAATGAAGTGGTCAGAGCATCCCTCTGAAGGCTCCAGAGACATGTCTTTTCTTGGCTTTTCCTACCTTCTAGTGACTGATTGCTAGCATCCCTTTGGTATTCCTTGGCTTATAGCTGCATTACTGATATCTGCCTCCATCTTCACATAGTATCTTCCTTGTGTGTGTGACTGTGCCTCTGTGTCTGAGACAGATGCCAATTATATTGAATTTAGGGAAGATCCTATTTCCAGTTGAGGTTGCATTCACAGGTACCTATATTTCATTTTATTTAAATTTAATTTTTTCCGGCAATAGTCAGATAAAGTCTTCAATGTCCATAAAATGTGGCACTTCCTTTGGTAAATAGGTAATTTTACTTGACTTTTAAATTTTTTAATTGAAGTAGTTGATATATAATATTATATTGGTTTCAAGTATACAACGTAGTGATTCAACAGTTATATACATTATTAAATGCTCACCCAAACTAGTATAGTTACTGTCAACAGATAAAGATGTTACAGAGCTACTGATTATATTCTCTATCCGGTACTTTCATCCCCATTACTAATTTACATTATTACTGTGTCTCTTTCTCTGCCTTGCTCAGCAAGCCTGAGAGTCTTGAAAGATGTTAATAGTTATCTTCTCTAACCACTGACTCTTGGCAATTCTGATTGATTGCATTTTCAATAAAGGATTTCCATATTAAGTTGGAGACCTATGTATCCTTGTCAGAGTTAGTTTTTAAAAAAAGATGATAAAGTAAATGGTAAAAAGCCCATAACCACCCATAAGCATAAAAGGGATTTCAATAAAAACTCCTATATCCATGTGAAATGGAGCTTAAAATATAGATATGTAATCTTCTACTCTCTCATGTTCTCTTAAAAGTTTCTGGTGGAATTCACTGGAACCCTATAAGAAAGTGCCTACTTTCTTATATGGGATGCAGCAGTTCATACACATCATCTTCAAGTAGCTGTATGTCACACACACATACATATACACACATAACACATATACATACATATATATATATAAATATCATATACACATATACTTTCACACACACACACATTCCATTAAGATTTTATTATTGAGAGACACCATGTTTTTAGCAAACCCAGGAAAGAAAACCACTATTTACTTCATTTAAAACATATTTCACTTTCATATATTGAACTTATTCATCACCCAAACTATTTGTTAATAATGGAAGTAAGCACTTCATAGCTTATCTTTGAAGACTTATTATTCAACACAGGATTTCTGAATGTGTTTTTTTCATGCATTTTAAAAAATTCACTGCTAATGATATAGAGTAGATACTTAAGGATCACTTCAGTTGTTATGACTACATACATTTGTTGGAATGTTGCATGAGTATGGGTACCGCTACGCTGAGTTATCCATACTAAGGATATCCAGAGACTAAAGAATACATGCTGGTACTACAGGGTATCACCTCTTTATTTAGCCAAAATAATGATTTTCATTTTTCTGGAAAAATCTTCATAGATAACTGAAAAATTTACCATCTCAGTCTATGTTTTTATTATGTTTATTTTACTTGACTTTTTAATTTTTTAATTGAAGTAGTTGATATATAATATTATATTGGTTTCAAGTATACAACATAGTGATTCAACAGTTATATACGTTATTAAATGCTCACCCAAACTAGTGTAGTTACTGTCAACAGATAAAGATGTTACAGAGCTACTGATTATATTCTCTATGCTGTACTTTCATCCCCATTACTAATTTACATTATTACTGAGATTTTGTGCCTCTGTATCACCCTCACCCTCCCTACTCACCAACCCACCCCAATACCTCCCTGTGGTAACTGTCAGTCACTTCTTAGTGTCTGTGAGTCTACTGCTGTTTTGCTCATTTTGTTTTGCTTTTGTTTTTAGATTCCACATATAAGTGAAATCATATGGTATTTGTATTTCTCTGCCTGGCTTATTTCATTTAGCATAATGCCCTCTAGGTCCACCCAAGTTGTCACAAATGGCAGGATTTCTTTCTTTTAGTGGCTGAATAATATTCCATTGTATGTGTGTACCACATCTTTATCCATTCATCTATTCAGCTATAGTTTTTTTTTAAGTCTATTCGTAATGATATTAATTAACAAATACTTGGTATATATAATACACTGATTAAAATAACTTACATACATTAAAGAACCTGTTATGCAGTCAAATTTTATGTCAGAACATCAGGTGTTTGCATATCATTAATATTGTCCTTGCATACATCTTAGGAATAGGCTATATTGGAGAGCAAAATATCAACAAAGTCTAGTTGAGCCACTGTCTGATTACAACTGCTGAAAGCCTCTGGGCCAGCCAGAATCACCTAGCTGAGACCCTCCTGAACTCCTGACCCATGAAAACCTTGAAATGTAATCATTACAGTTGTTTAGGCCACAAGATTTGGAATGATTTCTTATGCAGCTGTAGATAGCTGGAATGAATTAGACCCAAACGCAGTATGGTAAAAGTCCACTTCCACTCTGTAAGAAATCACCCCAGCCTTTTGAGTAAAATTCCTGCTTGATTGTAAAATTATTCAAGGATGTTTGCTCACACACTCTCTCCCTTTCCCTTTCTGAGCACAGAATGCATAGTTGAATTCAGGTTAAGACACAGAGGCATATAATGTCCCTCCACTGCTTCTCTTAGTCCTAAGTACAGCATGAGTTAGATGTTAGATATTAGTTACATTAGTCATATTTATACATTGGTAACTGAGGTGTGCAGATGTTAACTAATTTAGAAAGAAAAAAATCACACCTCATGTACTATGGAAATAGGAATTAAAGTTTGGATCTCTGACTCAAAATACTGTGTCAATGTTGTTCAGTTACAAGGATTTCTCAGACACTAGTCATTCACACATATTATTCATATGGTCTTACCATGTCCACATACCACCTGTGCTATCATTTAATAGTAATTCTCTTAATTGAATTACTTTAGAAAATTAAATCTATTGTAAAGCACAATATTACAAATGTGATACATTTATAATAAGTGTTATTTGAAAGTAATTACTAACTTATGCTTCTAAACATGATAAGAATAATTAGTATTGGACTAGGACTCCTGCTGTAAACAAATTTGACAAATATATGAAGCACTGTTTTTATGCCCTACATGAAAACCAACCAAGAATGTAATCCTTGAAAGAGGGAAAAAATGAGTGAGCCCCACATTTTCCCTGGCTTCTGTCTGAGGGAAGCACAGGGAAATTTCTACAACACAGGGAGAGAGAGTCAATGCAGAGCATGCGGCTCAGTGGGCTGAGGAAGAAGGTTTCCAAGCTCATCCCTACTCTGTAGCTGGCTTTGTGGGCCAGGGTCCTAAAGAAAAGAGAGCTGAGCAGGGCAGGAGAACAGGTGACCAAATTCTTGTGGAGGTTCACCATGGTTCTCAGATGATGGTTAAGCTACACAGGTACAAGCAGACTCTGTGAGACCAGCAGATTCCAATTGCTGCCTGGCTGAGACCTGAAGGGAGATAGTTATTCAGGGCTAGGGACTCAGGACTTTGGAATTCCAGGCAGCCCAGAAACGACAGACCTCATTGAACTTCTAAGGCATTCTTTTGGAAACCCAGATAGGCCATAATTTAGGAGTTAGTCACACAATCTAGACAAAGAAACATATGTTAAAACAAAGGCAAAAAATGAAATTTATCATTCCTCAAAAAAATCTTCACATAAATAAATGAAATGAGTATAAAGGCCCAAGAAGATCTGCCAGATATTTACTTAACTATTAGAACAAGTTTACTACCCTTTAAATGAAGACAACACAGCTCAGACTCCCTATGATCCTACAGCATATCATCTATCATGTTCAGCATACATCTAAAAATTGCAGGGCATGGAATTGGTCAACTACTAAAAAATTACAACTGAATAAAATATTACCCAATTTTGGAATTTGCAAGAAAGGACAAAACTGAAAAATTAGCAATCAATAATATCAATACATCCAGAAAATCATCAAATATAGTTGAATTAAGCAATACTCTACTGAATAGCCAGTAAATAAAAGGAAAAATCACAAAGGAAATAAAATGTTTTGACTGTAATTACAATGACAAAAACCATATCAAAATTCTAGAGTTGCAGTTAACCAGTGTATTAGATGAAATTACACTGGTAAATTACTTTTAAAGAAGATTAAGAATAAAGAGAAGAAAAAAAAGGGGAAGGAGAAAGAGAAGGATGCTGAGAAAGGAGAAAGAAGAGAAGAGAGGAAGAAGAGGAAGAGAAGAAAGGAGTAAAATTAATGATTTTGTTTGACCTAAAGAAGCTAGAAAGAGGAGAGAAAATTATACCTAAAGCTGGAAGAATAAATGAAATTATAAAAATAAAAGCACAGAACAGAACAAAATAGAAAATCAACACATAATAGGGAAAATTAAAGCATTAAAATGGTTTGTTGGAAAAATAGATGTTGTTAAATTTCTTTTAAGATAATTAAGCAAAAAATATAGAAAATGCAATAAAGGAGGAGACAATCCTTCCAAATTTTGTAGACATTAAGGATATAATGCAGTACTACTATAAATGACTTATACCGATGTATTTGATAAATGAAATTCATGAGTTATTAGAAAAAATACCTTAACTATGGTAATAAAAGAAGAAATACAAAATGAAGTATGCATCCTATATATTACAAGCATCACATTGAAAATGAATAGAAAACCATTTCCACAAAGTAAAACTTCAAGCTCATAAGGTTTCAATAATGAATAATATCACAGATTTCAGAAAACAGCAATATAAACTTTACAATGTGATTATATGGCTTGGCTATTTTTTTTCAATTAATATAGTGAATTACATTGTTGGTATTGTTTTAATTTTAAAAACAATGCATTTCTGGGATAAAGCCCAGTTGGTTATGAAGTATTATCCTTCATTATTAGCCACTGGATCCAGTTTTCTAATACTCTGTTAAGGATTTCTGCATATATGTTTTTCAGGTATATTGGATTGTCATTTTTTTCTTATAAGTTCTTTATCATTTTATCAGGAAGATTGATACTGGCCTGATATGTCTTCAAAGGCCAGCTATAAAGTACCTGCTCCTATTATAAACAAATAGTTTGGGTGACAGAGATGCTCAATATATTGATGTAAAATATGTCTTAAGTGAAATAAATAGTATTTGGATCATTGGTTTCACTAAATACACTGTTTCTTTATAATAAAATTTTAATGGAATGTGTGTGTGTGTGTCTGTGTGTGTCAAGTTTCTAAAAGAACACGGGTGTCATTAATGAATAATAATGTGATAATACTGTGGAGTTACCTAAATAGCAGATTTGTACATTTGTCTACTTCTTATGCTCACTGTGTGATTGAAATTAGTGATGACTATAAAATATAAGTTGACCAAAGTTAATTTTTCTAAACAAAGACAGACTGGAGTTTCACGTACATTTACATTCACTTATTTGATACCCACATTAAGTTTATTCAAAGCTAAATTTTAAATTCAAATAACATTTGATACCAAAGAAGCACAGCGAAGCTCATTCCTGCATACTGTAGCCTAGCAGGACTATCATGTTTTCCATGCTGGCTGACTTTTTATCAACTTAATTCTGAATATGTGTACTACATTAAATCATACCAGTATCTACCAGATTTAACAGATGGAAATTATTTTCCAATTCCCATTTTGACTGCTTTGTGTGGTAGCAAAACCTTTCAAAAAAATCATCAAGCAAGGTATTATATGAATATAGCTTTACAGCTTAAAATATACAATTAAAAATTCTGTTCTTCATAGTTGATACTAACCATTGCAGCAAAATTACAACCATCTGGAGCAACTGCTACAATCAAAGGCAATAATGTATATATATCATTTTACATATTTTACTATGTATAGATCCAAAATGAGCAAGTATTGTGTGAAAATTTAATTTGCTGCATGAGTGAGAATTATTTTAAATGATGAGTTTTCATTAGTTGATTGTTTAATTAGATTAACATACAATCTCAACAAGTCTTGGAATGCAACAGGAAGGCACTAATTGAAAGTTCTTTAGCTATAGGGTCTTTATTTTATTCTGATTATTGATTTGTTATAAGATTTTACTTCTGTGTGAAAGTCTTATAGTTTTAGGGAGACACATGAAAAAATAACATATAAATATAAATACATACACATACATCTATCTATATGGCTATGAATGTTATATATGTATATTTCTATGTGTAGAATATATATACATATGTGCACAGAGATATATGTGCACATGTAACTATAGTATACAGATATGTATCTGTGTATACATATACACAAATATATATACAGATAAATACATATATATGTATGCTACTGCATTTCCATCACATCCCAAGACTTGCTGAGGTTTATGTAAACACACACACAGACGTACACACAGAGAGGTAGATAAAAAATATAGATGTGTGGGTTTGTATGGATTTATGGATATGTATATGTATTTCCTACCTCTGTCACTTAAGATGTACTAGAAGCAGTGAAACTGAAACTGCAGTAGCAATGATTATAACTAACACCCATATCTTGGTTTCTAAATATCATTTTCCAATGAAAAGAACCATATCTCTGCGGAAGGCTGGTTGATTCTAGTGCTGGGGGTAGCAAAGAAAGAACAACTTGAACAACAAAATAAATTGCATAGCCTGAAGTTATAACCCAAACAAATATTCTGTCTATACAGATATAAACAAATACGGAATAAATAAATAAGGATAAGAGATAAGGCAACTCTTCCATACAGAAGAATTCCAATTAAATAAATGTAGGATGAATGAGGGAAATGGAAGTCACTGTTTGAAATGTCACATCAGAAATAATTGCTTTGGCAAGACCCACCTTCTACAAAATAACTAACTAATACATTCCAAATGTGCCGATGTTATGAAAAATAAAACAAGAAAACAAAAAACTGAAGAATTGTCACAGATTGGAGGAGACTAAGAAGACATGGCAACTCAGTAGGGAATCTGAAGGAAAGATTTATGGATCTTTGTCATCTGCTTTCATATTAAATCACCTCAAAATAGGAAGTGAAAAGAGTAGAATAAATAAAAATTGCACATAAACAGTATTTAAACAACTTAAATGTTTTATTTTTAAACATATTTTAAAAGTCATATTTTAAGTAACAAAAAGGAAAGAAAAAAATTGCAATAATTTTTTTGGTAATTAAAACAATTATTTCTATTATTATGCTAGGAAGAAAATAATGACAAATTATTACTGAATCAGAAAAATGAGTTTACCTAAAAACCATGTCATGTTATTTTTAAAGAAATAGTAGCTGTTATTTGGTCTGCTCTACACCCCCTGCCCATGCACCCTGCTGTGAATACTCTGCATACTTTTACAGGAATGGGCATTGGCCAAGGTGGGGTCAAAATAGTTACCCTATCTTCCTACACATAATAAGTCCAAAAGGAATCCTTCACTGAAATAATTGGAACTGTTTTCTCTCACTTTTCAGGCTCCAAGAATGTGAATCCAAATGGCCTTGTGGAGTTGGTGGGCTCTCCAGCATGGGCATAAGTGTATATATTGTCAGGTAAAGAGAAGAGAGTCTGTACCCTAGGATGCAGATTAATACTAGTCCCCAGCACTATCTTTACCTCAAGGCTTTTTTGTTGGGAGGGAGTGACTGGTATCGAAAGCCAATAAATTCCTCCTTTTCCCTCCTTTCTGCTTAAACTAGTTCCTCTAATATTGTTGGATTTCTGTCCTTTGCTACTCTGTCCTAACACCATACCGGTCTATTAAGCCAGCATGCTAAAACACTTGCTCAGTCTCAGTTTTTGCCTGCTTTCCCATGATAATAGTGCCCCTTTCACTTTCAAAATTATCCTAGTTGGATGGATAAATTAAACAATCATGATTTTCACAGAATATATGGAATATGAAATTATTTAGAATTTTAGAATCTTAAAATGGTAAGGGCATTTATAAAAGTTATCACAGAAGATATTTTAAAACTTGTGATTCTGGTACAGTACCAAGCTTTGGACAATCATGGCATTCCAGATACTTAAAATTGTTCCAAATCACTATACTATGTTAACTTTCCCAGATCAGTTTGGATATGCCAAGTTATTATGCTTTGATTTAATTTCTAAATATACAGAAGGAGGCCATATTTCCTAGCTATGATATAGTTCCAATAACCTATGACTAGCCAGATTTTCAGGCTGGGATGCCATTTCCAAATAGCTTTAGGCATGCCAAAATTTTATACTCTGATTTAATTCCCAAATAGTTAAGAATATGCCAGATTGTTGGACTATGAAATCATTGTTAGAACAGTTCATTTCTTGGGAGAGAAAAATCTCAGATGAACAGATTACTTTGAAGCTTATAGTCTTGTATAATTTATGCACATCTTTTTTCCTCCAAGAAAAACTATGTCTGTGTTTATAATTCTACTGACAAACTTTTTACTAATTCCAAAGCTAACAGTTTCAATAACATGAGGGCATATATACCTAGGTTAATTACTATGAAAAATTTAAATTAAAAAAATTCCAAAATTAATCTATAATTTTCCTACCTCCTACCAAACTCGCTTCACCTTATGACTCTTTAAATAAATTCAAAGTAATATGTACAATGTTATCAAATTCCCAGTTCAAAATATTACCTACTACTCCTTCCTCTACTTCTTCCACATTCAATAATTTAGGGAAGTTCTTAAATTAAACTGTCACATTAACAATAGAATTAATTCCTGGGTTTATATTCCCACTATGAGCATTATAGAATGGACTTCCATCAATTCTATAGACTTTCACAATCGACTTTTAAAAGGCATATGAACATAAGAGCTGGTCTGTCTAGAAAATCTATAGTTACAACTACTAGGGTAGACAGCTTCTTCTTTCATATAGAATTCCTTGGGACCAATGTGAATGGCTTACTGATAAAAGATGATGATGATGATGTTTATTAATTAATATTGAGTGTTTATTTCATGCCTCACAGTAATTATCATTCCCACGTATAAATCAAAAAATATAATAGCTACCTAAAAACTGAAAAACTACCAACATTTAAAAAAAATCCATTAAGATCACTGGCACAAATATAAATTACATAACTTTTGTAACTGTCTTTTTTAAAAAATAGACTTTGTGTTTTTAGAGACATTTTAGGTTCACAACAAAATTTAGCAGAAGTTACAGAGGTTTCCTATAATCTCCTTGCCCTGACACATATAAAGCCTCCCTCTTTATCAACATCTCCACCAGTGGTACATTGGTTTTAACAGATGGACCTACATTGACACATCATTGTCACCCAAAGTACACAGGGTTCCCTCTTGGTGTTATACATTCCATGGATTTGGACAAATATATTAATGACATATATCCACCATTATAGTATCATACAGCATACTCTCACTGCCCTAAAAATCCTCTGTGCACAGCCTATTCATCCCTCCCTCTCTGTCCAACTCTGGTCACCACTGATCTTTGTATTGTCTCCATAGTTTTGCCTCTTGCAGAATGTTATATACTTGGGATCCTACAGTATGTAGCCTTTTCAGATTGGCTTCTTTCACTTAATAATATGCATCTAGTGTACCGCATCTTTTCATGCCTTGATAGATCATTTCTATGTGATAAAGAACTCCTTATTCATAACAATTAGGGGCAAACAAGAAAAAAATATCAATTCAAAAAAAAAAATCCCGAAGAATAAGAAATACTGCGAACACCATAAAAGACCACATTTTGGTGTGTTTAAGAATAAATCTATTTTTTCTAATTTAAATTGACTTTCCCTTTTAGCCTGTCAGTCCTTATTTTATCATGTTCAATACTTCCTTCCTTGATGTCCTTTGATTTGTTTTGTGTTTTAGTTGTTATTTCTTGAACAGATGTTTAGTTCATTTATATTATTATTTTGTTGGAATAGATTTTAAGGTGCTTGTCACTGCAAATTTTTCTTATTATCAATTTGGACAAAATTTTTAAAATGTGAAAATTATTTTTTATTGTTTTCTTTATTTAAATAAGATTTAATTTGGACTTCCAATCTCATGTAATAATTATAATGGATATAATAAATAGTTATAATCAAACTAATTATCAACATTAATTTTCAATTGATTGGGCTGCTATGTTGATTAAATATATTTTATTTACATTGTATATCTTTTCTTTAGGTGCATTAAAATAAATCAGTTTGGCTGATAGGTCTTAAACAGTTTTGGGCAAATCTCTGTTCATATTGCTATATTTTCTATTAACATTTAATTGTGTGGCAGTGATCTAAGACCAGTACGATTTTAGTACTGTTGTAGTAAACTTTCTTTTCTGTCTCTCTCTCTCTACATATACACATATGTTTTAAAACTAAATATTTCACAAAAAATATCCCCTATTTTAAAAATCCTTTAGAATTTTTGCTTCTATCTCTGAATATAAATATTTTTTTCAAATAAGAGCCTCAATTTCACATCAAGTTTAACGTTTTTCTCATACTGAAGAATGTTTTCAAAGTTCCACCTTTAAATAAAACTGTTCTCACCATTCTATTTACGGTTTCACTAACTATAGATCCTTTATCAAAAAATTAAAGGTGAATGGTTGATAAAGATAAATGTATTATTTTATTCTTCTGTCAATTAGAGGATGATTGTAGATGGAGTAGGTAATCTTGAACAGAAATGATTCTTTAATATATACTTTTTCCTATGGTGTTTTTTTAAGGTTCTATATTGGCAATTTTTTTTCCCTATCTAAATGTCATGTGAGTCTGGCTTCTGTTCAAGGTAAGTGTTGTGGCTATGAGCTACTGCCAGCTCTATCAGGAAAAATCACATTCTTCTTTTTTTCCTTTTGGCTATAGTTACTAAATTAACCAGACACAGGCAGTCTCTGCTTTTAATGCTACTAATCTGTACCAAGCAATGAGTAAATAAATAATAGGCCCCATTTAATCCTCATCATTGGCATTTATTCCAGTATTGGTCTTTTCCTATATATAGGATTCAGTTATTAGACATTTCTACCTTCCAAAGTGGTTTTCTCTTAATCTTCAGCAATACTTCTTTTTCCCTGAGGAGAGAAGCTTAAGTCCATATTCTGAGCCCTGTCTTCAATCTAGTTTAATTCAAACTACCCCTTAAAGATTCCTTGAGGCTCCTGGCATCTGGATGATTCCCTTCCCTAGTTTACATTCGTATGATTTTTTCCCTTTATATTGGTTGTTTCCCAATATAAAGTGTTTAGGATACCTCATGGTTTTTAAATTTATTTGTTATTTCCAAGCTTTTCAAGAGATGTTAACATTTCATTTTAGAGAGTATACTCCTTCACTCTTTGCTAAGTGTTAAAATGTTTTTATCCCTTGGTACACACCCAAAGAGGCCTGGTGCACATCTGACTTAAGAGGAGTCAATCTGAATCTGTTTTTTCTGAAATTTGGATTTTAGATACTTCAAAGAGTTTGGTGAAGGCACTGAATTTTTACGGAAAGAGGAAGCATTCAAAACCAAACTTCCTGAGTCCAAATCCCATCTGTTTTACTAAAATTTCATTCAATCATTCAACATCAATTGAATATCTGTCATTTGGCGATCAATGATCTAGCTACTGAGGAAACAAAATTGAACAAGACAGAGAAAGCTTCATCCTTTGTGAATTTTATATTGTATTATTATGCAGTGATGAGTTATGGCAAAAAAGAGCAGTGGGCATGTTGTTACAGAGAGCATAACTAGAAAAGGATCTGTAGGGGAGTTATATCTGAGCCAAAACCTCAATAAAGTGAAGGAGCCAACCATGAGACTATGTGGAAGAAAAGCAGTCTTGGCAAAGGTAACAATAAATAAAATGACCCTGACTTGACAAAATACCAGATTTGAGAAAGAGCAACAAGATATTTAATAATAATAATAATAATAATAATGATAATAAAGACTGTTGTTTTGCTGTTATAAAACTGATTGCTATTGTAAAGATTAAATCCTGTAACATATTAAAGCTTTTAGGAAATATCTGAGGCATAGTAAGCATTCAGTAAAAAAATAACTATTACATTATTATTTTATCTACCACATATTCTATTGTGATTACAAGAAAACTATAGCATATACAGTAGATTGTGGGTTTTCTTTTAAGTTGTGAATATTTAGAGCCTTTATATTTATAACAAAAATACTTATTGTTCAAAATACTCTTGAAATCTGATTTTGCAATTTCACCCAAAGTTAGTTTATGAAATACAAATATGTATATGCTATGTAAACTTTACCTCTCTCTTCAAAATTAAACTCAGAAGTCAACTCTTGGAAAATATTTTGCTGCTTTCCCTTCCCCAAAGAAACCCTATCATCTTTGTCTTCTGTCCCTCAAAAATACTTCCATTTTGGAATCTACTACATTTCTATATTCAGTTATTTATTCATCTATATATCATAGGCCTCTGAGTTTCTGTAGCATTCATTCCTTCAACAAATGGTTACTGAGCACCTAACATAATTAGTATTCTTTTAGGTGTAAGGAACAATACTCAATCAGAAAGAGAAACTTCCTGATCCTATCGGGCTCTAACTACAGTTTGCAAGGTGATTATATTACTAAATATCAAAGCAACTAATTAAAATTACTAAATTAATATCACATAGTAATATCTGCTACTACTAAAAATAGCAAATGCATATAATGTTTATATGGTGCAAATGCTGCCCCAATAAACAAAAATATGAACTAATTTAATTTTCATGAAGGAGTTAAAACAGAACAATGTTGTAAAGGATGATCAAGGTGGACTTATGGTATGAGGGCGACATTACCTAGTCACACTTGAGCTGTTGGCCAAAGATCACTTGAAGTCACATGGAAGCATTAAGTAAAATTTGGAAAAGGAAAAAAGCAGGAAGGAAAGGAAAGGAAAAGGAAGAGAAAGAAGAAGAGGGGGAGGAAGGAAGTAGGTGATGGGTTATAATGTTAAAGAAATTTACATATTCTGCATTGTAATTAAGGGGAAGCAAATTTTTTGATCATGTGTTGTGGGAGAAGAGTGTTAAGCAGATCCTTAAGACAGAATAAAACAGAATAAAATTTGTTTCCTTTTATTTCCAGGTAGCTGAGTTATAATATTCATATTATGGATAGATTCTTATTAAGAGTTGCAGAATCATGTAAATATTCCTAAAAGATAATAATGCTTGTTTAAAACATCTGCTAGGACATTATACGGGAATAATTGTGTTTGGCTGTAAGTGTCTGGTCCTGCCTTATTTCAAATTTTATAGATTACTTCTATGAGGCAACAAGATTTCAGAAACATCTCAAGAAATGTCTCAACTAATAATAAACCTTCAAAATTCCCCCCTGTTTGTCTGTGGGTGATTTGATAGCTATTCTTAGGGAGGAAATGAGAGGAACTTAGTTTTTGTTTTATGAAATCATTTTAAAGTTTCATTTTCTGATCCAAATCTGGACTCAGTGTTTGGTTGGATTCAATTGCTTGAGGGTATAATATTTGTGAAATAAAATCACTAGATTCTGTTGGCTATATGATATGTGTCTTCCTTTAATTTTCTCTGGGATGTCAAAAGTGCAATAACTTCTAGGAAATGGCTCATGTTAATCTACAACAAATCCCCTGGCAGTTTTAGATTTTCCAAATTCAGTAGGACATTAAGTATTTTCAGGAGTCCCTTGTCATCTTTCTCTTTTCCACAAAGTATATTTCAAACTTTTATCATTCTCATCTAGCTCACTCTCTCACTAGCTGATTCTCAAAAGACCCAACCTCCCATTTCATGTGGATAATAGAATTTATCAGTCAGGATCTATCTGAAATTTTTGAGTCCTTCTGTCAATCATATGTAAAAATAATCCTGGACTTTTTCCCTCAAGTTGCTGTTTCTCCTCTGTCGTGGTCAATACCTGCATGCTGAGAGAGATGCATCTCTGTTTTTCAACTGTATCAGTTCAGTTATCCAGTACTGTGCAACCAATTACCCCAAAATTTAAAGCTTAAAACAACCACCATTTATTTCACTCATGATTTTGCTTGTCAGCAATTTGAGCTGGTCTCAAGTGGGCAAATGTTCTTATCTAGGCCCCATCGCTCATACATCTGCTGTCAGCTAGAGGGTAATAGCTAGGGCTGGCTGGTTTACGATGCCTTGTCTGGGAAGGCCGGGATAGATGAGGTCTGTCTTGTGTTACTCTCCAGCTGGCATGTCTGGGTTTGTTCACATGGCATCAGGGCTCGCAAGCAGCCAGGCGGCAAGCTTAACACACAAGCAATTTTCAAGTCTGCTCTTGCCTTTTGTTTGCTATGATCCTTTTGTCCAGAGCAAATTTTAAAGCCACCTCTATTCAAAGGGTAAGAAAGATTCCATGTTTTAATAGGAGGAGTTGCAAAGTCACATTTAATGGAGGAATTTCAAGATTATAGATATAGGAAGAGGAAAAGTGCCTTCATAATTCATCACAACAGCTCACAAGTTTTTTGGACAAGTTAAGACACAGCTAGATAGCCAGGTGAACAAAGTATAGGGAATTTTACCCACTCATAAAGGCTGGCTTTAACTAAACATTTAATTAGCTTAGTTTCAAAAGATAGAGTATAGATTCTTTATCCTCTATTGGATATTTATCATAAAATTTATCATTGGATTGCTTATTTACTCTTGGAAATTAAAAACTGTGTTTTACTTTCCCTGGCTCCTAGTAGAGTATTGGGCACAATGTGGATACTGAAGTTATAATATTTAATGAATATTTGTCATTTATTGAGCAATAAATGTAGTCTTACTCAAAAGTTTTATCATATTTAAACAGTATTTTCAGCTCCATCTTCCATCCTACTTATGTATTTCTCTCTATGTAATATTTTATTATTTCTAAAATCAAGCTTCCTCCTTATAGGACAAGAGTGTAGTTGGAACTCTATAGGTTTAAGGTTAAACAGGCCTCAGTCCAAATCATGGATTTCATAAGCACTAGTCAATGTAACTTTGGAAAATTTTTTTTATTAAGGTATCATTGATATACACTCTTACGAAGGTTTCACAAGAAAAACAATGTGGTTATTACATTCACCCGTTATCATCAAATCTCCCCCAAACCGCATTGTAGTCACTCCATCAGGGTAGTAAGATGCCACAGAGACCCTATTTGTCTTCTCTGAGCTACACTGTCTTCCCCATGACCCCACACACAATATGTGCACCAATCATGATACCCCACAATCCCCTTCTTCCTCCCTCCCCCCTGCCCTCCCCCACTTTGGTAACCACTAGTCCCTTCTTGGAGTCTGTGAGTCTGCTATTTTGTTCCTTCAGTTTTGCTTCATTGCTATAGTCCACAAATCAGGGAAATCATTTGGTATTTGTCTTTCTCTGCCTGACTTATTTCACTGAGCATAATAGCTAAGATATGGGAGCAACCTAAGTGTCCATCAGTAGATGAATGCATAAAGAAAATGTGGTACATATACACAGTGGAACACTCTTCAGCCATAAGAAAGAAACAAATCCTACCATTTGCAACAACATGGATGGAGCTAGTGAGAATTTGTTTTAAGGCCTATTTTTTGCATGATTTAAATGGGAAAATCATACTAACACTTTAGGACTGCTCTGAAGATTAGAGAAATTTGGGCATTATTTAGGGATATAGAGTGGTGATTCAGGAAGTTTGAGAAAATGAACGACTTGTTCTGAGAAGCCACAATATAAATATCATTGATCTTGTTGGAATGATAACTTACCTGAAGGTATTAAATAATTTAAATGGTACTTTTAATTTTATATAAATATATAATTATATAATATAGAATTATGAAGTTTTTATGTTACACATTTTGCTAATATTGTGATCACTTGGGACAAACTTCCTTAGCATATCTTGGAATATTTTTGTCATTTTGGGGTATTCCCCCCCAAAATGGTACTGTTCTAGAAAAAAATGATAATCTATGATTTAAGTAAAGCCTGTATATAGTACAATGTCTGGTCCACAATAAAATCTATATTAGGATGATGTTATGATTACTTTCCACCACTGAGAATAGTTAAAATAATGGTTCAGAGGTTCTGAACAAAATTCATACAAACAGTACAGTGCCAGAAAACTTTCACCCACGTCATTCAGTCCTGTAATTCCATAGATATTGTATCTTCTAAATATATGTTTGAAAGTATTATAAGAGGATGGAGAGTCTAGTTCAAAAAAGTGAAGACATTTAACTTCTTTATTTTGGTTACTACAAAACTAGATGTTCTTTTCCTGGGAACAGGTAACCTTGAGGCAGTTAAAAATTTTCAGGTTTCTAGTATTGAGTCAGCTTCACTCAGACTCCCAGCTGTTCTTCTGACCTTTGCTCAGGAAAAAGAAAATAAACCACCTATATGGGTTTCCAAAGACCTTCACCTTTCTCTTGGAAACCCTGAGTGCTGTGAGAGCCAGTGATCTTTAAATTTCTACAATGTCTTACAGTTTGATTATCCTGAAAGACTTTGGGTTGGTTTTCAAAATTGAAAATTTTAGTGCTTTCACCCTCTACAACTGAGAGCAAATCTGTATGAATTAGAATTTAGACCGTATATTTAACATGTTTCTTAGAGATTCTTTTGGCCACTAAATTTGAATGTTCAGCTTTACATAGATGGACTTTCTAACCTTCAACAGTACATAGATCATGGCCATTCTAGAGATGCTATAATCAACAGACTGTACTCACAACCAGATTTTTTGCCCGCAAAAAGCATGCCCATTGCTTATGACCCACTCTGCTCATGTCATTCAAATCTTGCCCATCTTGACTCCATTCATATTACTTGTAAATCTGTCAAGACACCGATAAGTTGAAAGAGTGTTTGGTAAAACAGCAGGGACTATATAGTAGTGTTCACAAAACTTCCCTTGTGAGCATTCCACAGAGAATGAGGGAATGTAGGCACTGCATAGGCTAATGTTAGCCTGCATACCTCTGTCTCTTCAGCTCTGTCTGCCTGATCTTCTGGGGACTGGACATTTCTGCAGGAACATGATGGTAGGGCATTGCTAAGAGTTAGCTCAGAATAATCAGTAGTCATTTGGTGTATGAAGTATGGAATTTAGCATAGGAACTATGCTTTGGGGTATTAATAAATAATGTGAGAGTGTGTGGGTTGCACTAAATTTGAAGCTATTAAAATCAATACTATTCCTGAAATGGGAAAAAAATCACTTAAATTTCAAGTGCTTGCATATGCCATTGAGATGCAAGTCCCATTATTTTTAAACTATATTGCAGAAGAGTTGAAATACTGTAGATTCACCTGGAAGCCCAGTTCCTAATATTTCAGCCTCGCTTTGACTAAGAACTGTGCTATGGAATAAGAATAGAGAGTTCTTTTGATTTAGTGGAGCAATGAGAGCTCCGAAGAAACGATAGTGGATGAAAAGTGCTGCAAGTGTATAGCATATATTATAATGAGGCATCAAATTTATCACGAGTTTCTTTTAAAAAATATAATTAATTTGTCATCAAATAATCTGTTTTTGCAATTGTAGTCATGTCAATTATGGTTACTTTTTGCCTTTTTAGGCTCTAATAAAATGAAGAAAAATGAAGTTATTACAGTCAGCTTCTAAGGTTCCTACAGAGACATATTCTCACCCCAGGTCCATGTAGTTCTAATGACAATGATTTATTTATTATGAGTACCTTCCTAGAAAATTAGTTTGTAAGAACTAAGATATAAAAAAACACTCCAATGCATGACATTAACAGAGAACTATTTTGTATTTATTATACTTGTCCCAAGGTTAATTCTTATAAAATTTATTTATAGCAGTCATGTATAATTTTGTCCTTTTATTTCCTCCATCTGCCCTAGCTCATAATAGCTTTGGCATGATGTTATTATAGGATTGAAAGGTAACAATCAAGGAAAAGGTATCACATTTTCATGTTCTTCCCTCCTCTGATTTTAAAGTACAAAGAAAGGCAAAAAAAAAAAAGCCACAGATTATTTCAAAGTATCATTCTTGCACAATCTGTACCAGAAAATTCTAACAAAAGAGTTACCTTTTAGAACAAGCGAACCCTATGTAAATGTGTGGCTTTCCCAGTTAAATTTGTATTTTCACAAAGTAATATTGCTTTTTTCCTAATTATCAGACTTTTTGTTGTTCAGTATTTTTTAGAGTTTGACTCTTGAATAAATGCTCTAGAACATTATTACATGTAGCAGTAAGCAACTTAAAGAAAGCAAAATTAAGAGAAGTAATGATACTAGCTTTCAAGTATGCAATGGGTAGAAATGCATTAGTTAAAAGCTCACTTACAAACTTTGTCCATGGAATGCATATCTAAAATAATGGATATTCACTGGGAGAAATAAATATTTATTGTAAAAGCTGGACTTTTCAATGTAGTAAACTTTATTTTTGTGATTGAAAATATTTCTGGAAACAGTAAAGCAGATTTACATATGTGTTTTTACAGCTTTCTGAGTCAGTTCTGTGGAGGTCAAGGAAGTTTCGGTGTCCCTTTATAAGCCCTTTATATGTAAGCACTGTGGCAGATAGAATTCGAAGATGTGTCCCTAGATTTCCCTGATGTACAAGCACTGTGTGATCCCCTCCCCTTTAGTGTAGGTGAGATTCAACTCTGAGAGGGTAGTTGCTCCCTTGATGAGATTATGTTATGTGATCAAAGTGATGGGTCAGTTGCAATAGTGACTTTACTGTATTACATAGGACTCCATCACAGCAAACTAGAGAAAGGCTTTCCTGTTGGGCTGGAAGAAGCAAATTGGCATGTTATGGAAAGGGCCAAATCAATGATGGAGAATGGCTAGTAGTCTCTAGGAGCTGAGAACAACTTGAAACCCAGCAAGAAAGTAGAGCTTTAGTCTGACAGCCACTAGGAACTAAAATCTTCCAATGACACATAAGCTGGGAAGAGAACTCTGAGCCTCTGATGAAACTGCAGCCCTGGGGGGTAATGACTGCAGCTGATTAGATGCTGGGCTGAGGACCCATGAACTGAGAAATGGCCCATGGATGCTGAAAAAATGAATTTATATTTTTTAAGGTGCTAAATGTGTGATAATTTATTATGCAATAATAGAAAACAAAAACAAGCACATTCTTTCCCACAAATCATGAAAATAAACTATATACAATGTAGTATTGCAATAACATAGATTTCTATAATAAATGTTGAGGCTTATAAAGTATTTTCACTTGAATTCACTTTCATAACTGTTGATTAAATCTCTCACTCATTCACTCTTTTGTTCAAAATTAATTATTGAGCATCTCCCTTATATTCGGAATTTGAGATACATCAACAAATGATGCTTTATATTACACATTCCCAAGCATTCATAAAGTTTACACTTCAGCTAAGCAGAGGCTTAGTATAGTAACCTGAGCTTAAAGACAAATTCTAAAAAATGTTGCCATTAATAATGGAAAGAAACTTGTATTTATTGATATTCACTGTTAGCTAACGTTGAATAGAACTATTTCCACTACACCATGGTTTGTTCTCCTTTGAAGTTATTTTCCAGCTACAAGCTATAGGTGGCCTTAACTAGTGCCTCTCAAACTTTAAAGTGCATGAGAATCACCTGGTGATCTTGCTAAAAATGTGGGTTCTGCTTCAGCAGGTCAGGTTTAGGCCCAGGGTTCTCTGTTTCTAACAAGCTTGTAGGTGATACAGATCTCCCTGGTCTAAGGATCACACTGTAAGTCACAAGGGTGTACATGATCTCTGCAGGTTTCTGCTAAGATCAAAGAAGATACCTTGCCAAAATTTATACCAGGTACACTTTGGTGTGGCCTTAAATCAGTGACGCAATTTTCACAAAAAGTTTATAGCCAAGTAAATAGTTTTTTCTAAACTAAATGAATAAAGCTACAGACAAATCTTTGAGTCTTTCATCTGCTTTATTTTCCTTCCTTAAAATTAAAATTCTATACATTTTTACTATGAAATACTGAGTATTTATAGAGACCCACCATGTTCTTGGGTAGGAAAACAAAATATTTCCAAGATGTTCATGCATTTCCATTTTTTATATTTAATACATATTCAATCAAAATTATAACTGACATAATTTTGAACCATAGCTAATGCATTTTGAAAATAGAAGAAATAACAGGCAAGGGTAACACATACTCAAAAAAAGGGAAGATAACTAGATCTGGCAGTCTATTTGGGCCGACTACTAATTGAGAAGTTTAATCTATTTTTTCATTTCTTATGTTTACAGATCTGCCCTTAATAAAATACAGTATGTCTTGCCAATGGGTTTCAGCCCCAGCAAATTTCACTATGGATTCAATGTGACCAAAGAAATTGACAGCAAAACGTTCTTGGGGTGAAAGTGTTATACCCAACTTTATTTCCAGGTGGCAGGTCAGTCACTAAAATACCATTTACTCTGAGCAAGTCTGTGTGCAGCAACCCATCTCTGCCTCTGCGCTCTTCTGTTTGCACAGCCATCCTCTGGGCCTCTCTGCACAGTCATCCCACACAGCCATCCTCTGGGCCTGTGTCCTTGGCGCTGCCACCACTCCAGCCTCTGCTCTGCTCTCCTGCAACCTTGCAGCCATACCACCATGTCAGAACACTGGGTGGAGCTCTTTATATAGAGTCAACAGCCATGTATTGCCCACAGGTTTGCAGCTAATCAACCAGAGCCAGGTGAGAATCCTGACCACAGGAACTCTCATTTTATCCACACTCCACCCCTCCAGGATTCTCTCCTCTCCATCTATGTGCCCTTAGTCCTCTGAAATGGTCCCTGTGTAAGGAAGCTCGAACATTGTTCTCCAGCCTCTCCAGCAAAAAGCCTTGCAGACACATAGGCCAGACCCGTGGCTCTGTCCCTGACCTCTGCCTCTTTAGTCTTAATGGCTTGAACTGCTGCACTGGTTTCAGTTGTTGCTGTAGCTCCAGTAAGATACTATTTGGCTTTCTGGCTAATTTCCTTCCATCTACTCCTGCCTGTATCAAATCAACCCACATCTGGGTCCTCATAACCCTCACGGGGCCCCTCAAATTCCTCCTGTGAGTAACAGGCCTTATTTCTTTCTGGGTTCTCATTGCTTCAGCTACTGTACGTGTCACCTCACATTTTGTAAAAGCTGGCTCATCTCTGATCCTGACAGAACAATTCCATCCACCCCTAAGTCCCACAGCCACCAGCTCAGCCTTAGTATAAGAGTGAACCATTGAGTTCTCCACGACCTGGGGAGGGGGCTGCTCCTCTCCTTGGCGAACTTTCAGCTGCTGGGTCTTTATTTTCTTTACAACCACTGAGTGTGCTTTCAAAACAGGAGGGGCCAGTGCCTCCGGCACCACCCCTTCATCCTTCCCCAGATCTTCCATTTCTGGGGCTGATGGCACCTTTCTCTCCACTTCCCCAAGTGCCTCCTCTGTTACAATGCCTTGTAGCAATGCTAGCTCAGTCTTCAGAAGCTCTCTTACCTTCACCTCAATGCTTCACAGCTGACGTTCTTGTGCCACCTCCACCTGTGCTTCCCTCAGGAGTTCGTCTTTTTCCTTGATGGCCTCTTCCTCCTTCAGAACACCTGGCAGTGCTACCGTCTTGTCTCCAATGGCCCCTTGCTGCCGGCACTCTCATGCTGCCTCCTTTCACATCAATGCCATCTCCTTCCTCAGGGAATCCACAGAATTTTGCAGCTCACATTCTCATGCTGCCATTTCTTGGGTCTCCTCTGTAGATTTTTTTAATATCATGAGAAGCAGCCAACTCACAGTCCTTGCTGCCTCACAGGCACTCTACTTCTCAAAGGAGCTACTTATTATACCAAGGGCCACCCCTACAGCCTCAGGTGTCACCTCACTTGCCTCCAGTCCTGGGGTGGGGCCCAGTCCTCTAGGAGGCAAGGCACCTCAGACCACATACCCATTGGGGGACAATCCACTGTTTCCCCATTCACAGGGGCAGCCCGCTGAAGCAGCCCTCCCATAAGGGCAGCCTGTCTTTTTCCTTGGTCAACAATGAACTCTGCCAACTACGCCAACTGTCTTGCCAAAGGGTTTCAGCCCTGGCAAGTTCACTATGGATTCAATGTGACCAAAGAAATTGACAGCAAATCGTTCTTGGGGTGAAAGGGCTATACCCAACTTTATTTCCAGGTGGCAGGTGAGTCACTAAAATCCCATTCAGTCAGAGTGAATCTGTATGCAGCAAGCCAGTCTCTGCCTCTGGGCTCCTCTGTCTGCACAGCCATCCTCTGGGCCTCTCTGTACAGTCATCCCACACAGCCATCCTCTGGGCCTGTGTCCTCGGCGCTGCCACCACTCCAGCCTCTGCTCTGCTCCCCTGCAACCTTGCAGCCATACGACCGTGTTGCATGCAGAGCACTGGGCAGAGCTCTTTATATAGAGTCAACAGCCGTGTATTGTCCACAGGTGTGCAGTGAACTAATAAACCAGGGCTAGGTAAGAATCCCGGCCACAGGAACTCTCATTTTATCAATGCAGTAGTACAATAAAGCTTTTAAAGCTATTTCAGTAGTATTTACAGCATGATAAATAATGTAGATTTTCTTTACTTATTATTTAGTACCATTTACCTTTAAATAATAGGCAGATTAAATAATTAACTAATAAAATAAAATCATACAAAACTGAAAGTAAGTTTGGGAGAATTGGATTTTGGATTGAGAAGGATGTTTTAAATATAAAAGAAACAGACACATGCAAAGGCAAGTAAAATAGTTTTGGAAGCATTTTTGAATTTTTCACTATTAATGTATAGAAATGCAATTGAGTTTTGTATATCAATCTTGTATCCTATGAATTTGTTGAACTCATTAGCTCCAGCAGAATTTTTTTATGGATTACTTACAAGATCACATCAGATCAGATTACTTATAAGATGAGCAAAAACAAACAAAAGTCTTTCAAAATTCTCTTTTCAGTTTGGCCGGCATTTATTCTTTTCTGTTACTTTCCTGATAAAACTGGCTGGAACTTCAAGTACAATGTTGAACAGAAGTGGTGATAGCCAATAAACTTGCCTTCTTTCTAATATTATGAGCAAACTTTATAAGGCTTATACCATTAAGACTACCATTATCCCCAATGATTTTGTAAATATCTTTATTGCACTGAGGAGGATACCTTTTATTCCTACTCTAGTATTTTCATATGAAAGTGTGCTGACTAAAAAAATAATAATAATGCAACTATTCTGATGATCAAGAATTTTTTTGTTCTTTAATATGGTATAGAAGAAAATAGCACTAGATGAAAACTAGAATCTAGAAAGGAATGATTGCCACTAAGAATCATAATATGTAGGTAAATGTAGCTATATTTCCTTGCAGCTATGTGTTAAGTTCTTTAATAGTCAACTAAGTATTTATAGCAAAAACATAATACAATTACATATTCTGTGCTATGGTGTTACTAAAATATGTACTTAACTAAGTATGAAAGTAAAGGATAAAGGAAAGAGTTGTGTACAGGATAATATGTAACGAGGCTACTTATACAGGTGGTGTTATTGTCACTTAAGGATAGATTGTGATAATTAATGGTGGATACTGTAATTTCTACAACACTTACTAAAATATAAAAAAAGGCAAAACTACAATACAATAAAGTAGATAAAATAGAATTCTGAAATAAAAACCTGATTCGAGAAAAATGAGTCAGGAAAGGAAGAACAAAGTAACAAAGTTTGGAGGAGATTAGTATACAACAAAGAGCAAGACTGTAGACTTGAACACTGTCATATCAGTAGCTTCCTACATAAAAATGGATGGTACTTAACAGTTCCATAAAAGACAGATGATGCTAGTCTAATAAAAAGCTATGTATTATGTACAGGAGACACACTTTATATATAAAGTAACAAACAGGTTGAAAGTAGATGAGTGAAAGAGCTATACCAAGCAAGCACTCTATGTATAAAAAAGCAGACAGAACAAGATCATCAGCCAATATAGATTCCAAGACAACTAGCATTACTGGAGATAAAGAGGAAGATTGTATAATCATAAGAGAATCAGTTGATAAAGAAATGATAGCTATTATCAATAGTGATGTGTCTAACAGAGCTTCAAATACCTCAAGTGAAACTGACAGACCTAAATGGACATACAGAAGAAAACCTCTATAAAATTATTTTAATCCCTTTTACTACACCACAAAATAGATTATTCCAGTAGTGCAAAGCTGTTTTAGTATTTCACTCTCAATTCAGTTCTCTACATTTAAAGAATAAACTACAAAGATCATGTGATCGTGTTAGTAGATGAGGAATGAGGATTTGATTTGTTAAAAAAAAACCCAATTGAGCACAAATTAAAGCAAAAAAGTTGGTGGATATTTACTATCAAAAGTAGAAATGTTATTCAAAACCAAAGAAAACAAACATGCAAAAGTTTTCAATTCCTAAGACAGACTGGCAATTACTACCTAAAGTAGGCAATAAATTCCTAAGAGTCAGCAGGAAAGAAATAAGAAATTAGAAATAGAAAATGAGCAAAGGTACACATAAACAATTCACTGAAGTAAAATGAAGAATTTCCAAACTTATTAGTAATCTTAAATTCAGATATTACATGAAATATATTTATGTACATAGAATGGCAAAAAAAAAAGAGTAAGTTTGTCCTGCCTAGGGTTGGTGAATATAAGGTGACCTAGAAAGTAGCATACACTGATGATGGAAGAATAAACAGGTACAGCATTTACAGGAAACATTTTTGGAGTTCTTAGTAAAACTAAGTGACTCATATATCCTGCAATCCAGCAACCCCACTGCCAGTGTTGGTGCATAACTTTTAGAAATTCTTATGGACAATCATAAATGAAATGTATGAAGATGGTTTTTTGAGACAAAAAAAATACTTTTATTTTTATATAGGTATATATTGATTGATTAATATATATTTGAACAAAATTACAATGTCAGTCAGGAATGGAACTGATATGTAAAATGTAGTAGATGAAAATTTTGCAATAGTAATTACATACGTAATGGCAATGAAAAATAATTATGTATGGCAATATAGGTAGAACTTAAAAGTACTGTGTTGAGTGGAAAAAAGTAATAATAATGCTACAAAAGATTTACAGTAGGGGACAAATACACAAAACTACATCCCAAAGAATAGAAGAGTATATATATCATTTAAGGATTTATGTTACATGGATTGGGGAAGAGATTGAAGAGGCAAGAGGAGTAGGAATGGGGATCAAGGTGAAGGGCAATAAAACAAAACAAACACAACATTAAACCTTGCGTGATCAAAATAACCCTGTTAGGAACTGACTTATTAATAGGACAATGCACCTCAGAACTATGTACCTGACTTGCTTGAAAAAGGAAAAAAAAAACAAGAACTAGATAATAAAATCTTTAAACCTACATTTCTAGGCATATGTAAACTGCAGCATATTACAATAAATTGAAATCAAAGAATGAATGAGAAGACAAGAACTAACAAGTGTTGATGAGGATGTGGAGAAAAGGGAACCCTTCTACACTACTGGTGGGAATGTAAATTGGTGCAGCCACTATAAAAAGGCAATATAGAGGTTCCTCAAAAAATTGAAAATAGAAATACCATACAACTCAGTAATTCCAGTTCTAGGCATTTACCTAAAGAAAAAAAAATCCCTGATTTGAAAATATATATGCACCTTTATGTTTATTGCTGCATTATTTACAATAGCCAAGATATGGAAGCAACCTGTGTCCATCAGTAGATGAATGGATAAAGAAGATGTGGTACATATACACAATGGAATATTATTCAGCCATAAAAATAAAGACATCTTGCCATTTCTGACAACATGAATGGATCTAGAGGGTATCATGCTAACTGAAATAAGCCAGGTGGAGAAAGACAAATACCATGATCTCACTTATTTGTGGACTAAAAAGAAAAGAAAACAAAATGAACAAAACGGCAATAGACTCATAGACACTGAGAAGTGACTGGTTACCACAGATGACGGACTGGGGTGAGTAGGTGGAGAGGGGGATAAAAAGGCACAAAAATCTCAATCATATTATAAATTGGTCATGGGGATAGCAGGGCAGCATGGAGAATATAACTAATGGTTCTGTAACATTTTCCTATGTTGACAGACAGTAACTACACTAGTTGTGACATATGTAACTGTTGAACCACTGTGTTGTATACTTGAAACCAATGTACCTACTTTACTTCAATTAAAAAAAAAAAGAATGAGAGTAACAAGTGAACCCTTCTCCATGCAATTCCCACTTCTCTATGAAATTATCCTAGATATTTCATGTTACCTATGACACATGATGGTGACATAAAATGAATTAAACCCAGGGACAATTTCTATAAGTGTTATTATCAAGACAAAAATAAGTAAAAGAGTTTAATATTTTCTTTCCAATCCTCTCAAAAGATTGTCCTGTATATTCCCTGGATGTACTGGCTCTTTTAAAAATACTCTCAGTATGGATACTTATGACACAGTAGAATAAAAAAGTTGAAACCTACAGAGATTAAAAAATATTTTACATTTTACAGTGATAATCGGCAGAAGGACTCAAACGTGCTTTTGTTTTCTTACTAAGATCCAGATCATATCTAATGCTTATAGCCAGGATGAAAGAGATTAAAAAATTATATAAATATCTGATTTTTTATTTTTTTACATTCATTACATTAAGTATATATTATGTATATGAGTGTTTTTAGTGAAGTATGACATAAAAGAATATAAAGATTGAGAAAACTTGAGTGTATGTGTTAAGTTCTCTAAATTGCTAGTTTGTGACATTTTCCATATTGATGAACTGCCATTTTGTCATGAATAATGATGATATCTCTCTCCCTCTGATAGCGTGGGAGAGAACAGATTTCTATGGCCATTATTTAAGAATCTGGATTCAGATATGTCTGAGGCAAGGATAATTCCACAAACTTTCCAATTACATGAGCTAAAAAAATTCCTTTTCCCTTCAATCATTTTCCTTGGTTATGATTTAAAACTGAGATTCCAAGTAATACATGAAATCTCCCTTCATACACAAAAGCATAAGCCACAAATAAAGGTACTTGAAAAAAATTTGCTGCTAAAAGTCAATTGATTAAAAGAGTCGACAAACCACATGATGTTTCCTAAAACTTAGAAAAACATGTTACCCCTCCACTCACTCACTGATACATCCACTTCCAAGTGATGAAAGAGAATGAGAAAACAACACTCATTGAAAGACAAACATCATTTAAGGTAGGAAAATGTTGACAGCTTACAAATGTAAGTCTTGTCTTACTTAAGTTCAGCTATTTACACAGAAGTAAGAAATACACCATCTAAAAGGAAGCAGAGATTGCATGTTCCTCTCATGAGCTCTAACTCACAAAGTTGCACACAGTCATATTCACTTTCTCAAGGTAACAGTTAATTGAAAACATTAAATTTATTATTTTGTAAATAGGAAATTGCTTCTCTCTCTCTTTTCTCTCTTTCTGCTATAGTCTTTAGATGAATTCCCTCAGATACTCTCTTTACAAAATTGGAGAGCATTTCAGGTAGTGACCTACATTTTTAACATTTTTTTATATTTAAATGTCTATACAACATGTTCAGCATTTGCCATGTTGTTTTATTTTTAAAGCCAGTTATCATTTAACTTATCTTTAAAATAAAAAATTTTCTGCAGCCCCAAAGAACATCAAGTTGTCAATGAAAAACACTTATCAAAATGATTATGTGTTCAATACAACTCTCCAAACCCCCTAGAGATAGCCTGCAGTATTTTCATTGCTAGTAAAGGAAGTGAGTAAGGCTGTAACCACACATTGTTGATGTTCTATAAGCCATAAAAGTGTTTCTTATTCTGGTTTAAAAAACAACAACCACCACAAAACCTTATGTTCAAATACAGCTCAAATTTCTTCTTGAACCCTAGCTCAGACTGAATCTTCATCTGACAGCCCACATACCTATAGAACTAAAATGGGATAGTGTCTGTCTTTTTGTTTTTGTTTTCTTAATCTCCATTCACTTGCCATCTTCACTTTTGGATTCCAAGGATCAGTGGGGTTGATGATGGAGAATGAGTTGGAATGAGGAAAAAGGGGCAAAAGCCCTTTTATGTAATGACTTTTGTAGTTTTCTGTTAGCTGCTGAATGATCTTTGCATTTCTCGTTTTATAGTGTACTCTGTCCTACTCAAGCTTTCTTCATAGCATAATTTCCTGATGTATACAGTGGAAACTCAAGCTGAATTCTTTTGACAACTGCTTAGCTCCCCTGATGGTATACCATCAGCCATTTTCTTGCTCCAGTTCTTTTGGTGTTCTATCAGGACATTTCAGCCCCAGCTATCCTCTATATGTCCTAATATGCATTCTTTCCCTGTATACAGAGATGTGCAGTTTGGAAACTGCTTCTTCCTTCCAGCCATGTCACTGTCCACTGTTCCACCAGCCTATAAACCTTACACATCTCTAAGGGAGAAGTAGGCACTCTCACCTCTGTCCTACAATGCATTCTCCATTATTGGTTAATTTCTAGGTTTCTCTTATATAGCCTAGACAGAAAGATGGCTGGGATTATCTTTTGTCAATTAGAAACACATTCCTTTATGAGTAATCAAATTCATAACTATGACTTTAAAGGTAGCTATTCATTGGAGTTTATTTTTTCATCTTTCAGGCAATCTGAGAAGTACAGGGAAGTACCAATAAGCACTCTGTAAAACTCTTCTAAAGGGCTTTAGTTACAGTTGAACTAAAATAATCCCTTATGCAATATCCATTAAACAAAATCCAGTAATTCCAACAAAATTCAACAATAATTCCAACAAAATCCAATAATCCATTAAACAAAATTCACGACATGGAGTCTTGCAAAGGAACAATTTTCCTAGTTATTTTGTTCAGTAAATGTTTGTATCAGAAACATAAGGATTGAAGATAACATGATATAATCTATGGACAATCTAAGTATTGGGGAGAAATTTATGCATATGATTTTATTTCAATATGAAAGAGTCAAAATATAGACTAAAAAATTAAAAGTATATGAAAATACCAAATTATCAAATCCTGTATATCTTTGATTCATTTCTATTTTTTCCCTGTGAGAAATTATAAAAGATATTTCTCTATATCTTAAAACTGAAAAACAGGACACCTTTTCAAAGACAGGAAACCAAAATAAAAATGTCAGAGCACATCAAGTTGATTGTCAACTCAACTGGATTGTTTTTTACATCTGGGTCACATTTCAGTGCATGTAGTTAGTCAATTTCATTTTGATAGATGCATTTCTTGGTTTGTATATGAACATATATTTTTAAACATAAAGCTGAATCATTCTGTGGCATCTATAAAAGCTGTAGTGGTTTTTCCAGTGGAAAACTATAAGGTAATATGGTATAATAAAAAGTGGTATGAAAAGTATACAAAGCGTAGGCTACTTTAAATTTAAATGATTACTCTGCCTGCTCTATTTCTATTGCCTTTCCCTAAAGTTTCCTTAGTTACCAAACAAAATGTTTTGAAATTCATGATCCCCTTCATTAAAAGTATCATTTAACAATACACATTCCATGACAGAGCTTGGCATGCAAGGTGTTTATTAGGAGGGCCTTTGAGTGCAATACCATGGAAGGAAGTGGAAAGAAGCAGAGATAGGCAGAAATAAAAGCTGAGGTATGAGTCAATTATGATAGCAGTCACCTCTAATTTCAACAGGGAAACTCTGGAACGAGAATGGCTTTCAGATTTGTCCTGAACTGGGCTAACATGGTTAGGGCTCTACACCCCACCCCAAACAAAAAGTACCTTCTTAGGCAAAAAACTGCAAGTGAAGCAAATCCTGTAAGGGCCAAAAGGTGGCAGCATTCCCAGTAGTTGCTCTGAAACGTCCACTTGCAGCAGCATCAGAACAGTGCATTTCTATTAAACTAACTAGGGTTTATTATTTAATTAAGTTGGGCAGCACATTCTTTCTGCCTGCTTCCCACAGTTGTGTGGGTTTTTTTTTTGTTGTTTATTGTACACCTAAGTATATATATATATGCAGTAACGGGGTCTAAGTTGGAGACCAAAGAAAGTTAAGGAAAACTACCAAAAATAGTGACATACCCTGGAACTACCAAAAATTGGAAGAATTACTCCCCTAGGGTTAAAGGGACAAGGTGAGGAGGTTATGACTAACATCATGGGGGAAGAGTATGAACTCTACCTCTCAGAAGCTTGTTAGGGAGGAAACCGTGGGAGGAGATATACTGATCTCTGCTTCAGCCCCCTGATTTTCCAGAGCGTCCAATTAAATGAACCCAACAAAGAAGAGGAGGACAAGGAGGCTCACTGATGTCACCTTAAAAATCAGTTTCCATTAAGCTCAGAGCTGCATATTAAATGGTGAAGCAAGAATCTAAAGAGGCGAATGGGGACTGTCAAGGGCACATCTCCCTTATTCTATGAAGTCCAAGATTCAGGATTCAGAATCTTGTCAGAATAGACTCTTCAACAGTAATAAACAAGGCACACTGAAACAGTAAACTAGGTAGTCAATAAATATATAGTTAATTAATCTTTAAGCATTGGCTAGATAGCATGTTTTACTTATTTTTATTTGCAATCATTTTATGGAACTTGGTGACCCAATGCATTTTCTCAAATATCCTAAGAATGTTCACTGAACCACCGGAAAAGACACTTTTAAAGGTCCCTCTGGCACAGCAGCAAAAAACCTGCTTTTGATTATCTCTGTACTGCCTAACTCCCACTACTTGATTTTGAACTAGTAAGTGACAGGTTTTCCTTAAAAACAAAGTATATGAAGTAGAGGATTTATCAGACCGGTGGAAGAACAACTTTCTCAAGTAATCAAAGAAAACACAGAGGAAAAGAGTCAACAATACAATGCTATCAAGATTCTATAAGTGAAACACAAACTAAAATTAAAGGGAAAACTATAGACTGCATTAAAGTTGACAGTGGATTCAAATTCAAAGGATTGTTTTAAATATATAAGAAAAACCCTGAGACATAACATATGACTCATCACTTACTACTATAATCACTGGCTACCATTTCTTGTCTAATTTCTGTGTGACACAGCTTGGGTTAAGTGATATATATATAGATAGATATATCACATAGGTATGTTTGTATATAATTTTACATATATAATTATATAAATTTGTATATAATTTACTCTGCAGAACCAAGACTTACTTGAAATACCATTATGATGTCCATTTTACGAGTGAAGAATCTGAAGCACTGGGAGGTTAAGTAAATTGCCAATATCCTCACAAATATTAAGAGTTGGATTTAAAGCCAGACCTGGCTGAACAAATACAATTCACATTATATAATACAACATACAGATACATGTGGAAACATGCTCATTCACCCTAGTTGCCACAAAGAGTCAAATTATGCTCCTACATGAGTGTATTCTACACTTTACTGAATTAACTAACTTTTTAAAAACTAATCCCCATTGCTGGTTAGGTGGTAGTGAAAAGTGCAGTCCCACTGTGCTATAACATGTCAAGAAGGCAAACCAGCAAAATGCATTAGAACTTTTGTCCATAACCTTTGCTTATGTGACCACAAGCCTGGTATATCTGGTTAAGAAAATAACAAAGGGCCAAGGAGAAACTCTTATACTGTCTGAGTAAATTTCTTGACCTACTTTTTCTGATTCCGTAGACTGAGGTTCCTTAATATGCTGTGTAATTTACTACAGGATAATTTACTGCATTATCCTGTAGTGTTAAGAAATTAATTTTATTTTCTCATGTTTTACTCAGTGTAAATTATATACTACTTTCATTAGTTAAAAGAGAAAAAAATATCTTCTAGTCCTTTGAGTTCTGGACTTTCAAAAAGAATAAAATGCTACACCCTGAAGGAAGAGAACATGGAAGGCGCATATTTATTGCCTAGTTGGAAGGGTCAAATGCATTTCTGAAGACTATCGACAGTACGGATTTTACCAACTTCTGTCTTTCTTCTGAAAGACACTTCTTTTTTTTTTCATTAACATAAAAACATAATGATGTACAACATAATGGTGTGATATTTGACTGTATTGTGAAATTACCATAATGAATCTAGTTAACATCTATCACCATTCATAGTTATAGATTATTTTTCTTGTGATGAGAAATTTTAAGATTTGCTTTGAAATTTTCAAATATGCAATTTAATATTAACTATACCCTTTACATTTATTGGTAAAATTGCTCTATTTCCAGAATCTCTCACCTGGTCTTAGTGCATCTCCTTATCGATAGCTGTTTCCAAGGGGTAGAGAGAAGTAATTCCTCTCCATATCAATAGGTGATTACAAGGGGGGTGGAGATGGAGCACACACCTAGACCAAAGAGGTTTGGTGGGGTCCTTTTGCAGCCGGGTCACGAGAGACATGGGTGAGCAGAAGTAGACAACTGCTTGTAAGTAATGAATGGGTTTCTCCCTCTTTATTTCTCCCTTGACTGATTTCAGCTTCAAAGGTTATTTGCCCTGGGCTGGGAACATATTTCCCCCCAGGAGTTACAATAATACCTCCCTATAATGGATTTATAACTGGAAGTCTGTACTTTTTGACGACCTTCATGTATTTTTTCCAATCTGCACTCCCACCTCTGACAACTACTAATCTGTTTTCTGTATCTTTGAGCTTGTTTTCATTTGTTTGCTTGCTTGTTTTTTAGATTCTGCATGTGAGTACAGTATTTATCTTTGTCTTATTTTGCTTAGCATAATGCCTTAAAGGCCCATTCATGTTGTCAATAAATGGCAAGATTTCACTGGAAGACATTTCTTGAATCACCTTTCCCTTGAATGTTTTATATGAATTTGCTAGTCCAAACACTATCTCAAATCCATATATATCCAGCACAGGTATCTTACAAAGTATTTCTGAGAGGAATTAATTTTTTTCATATATGACTTTTGGCAGCTTGAATATACATTATGGTGTATATCCACTGATTCAACTTTCATTATGAGATTTCTATGGTCTAGGAGAGAGTGAGAAAAGCACGCCAGCTGCCTTTGTAAAGCCTGTACTCTTACTGTAAAGGCAGATATTAACCAAATCACATAAACATAGAATATTCTCTGTGAAAATGACTATAAAGGTGGAATGCTATGAGGCCACATAATAATGGGAAATAATTAACCTAATCAATGAGGTCCATGAATTGTGAATTAGTGCTCATGTCTACTATGAGATACAGAGCACTATGCCTTTTAGTGGTGTCAGGTTGAGATACTTATTCATTCTCTAAATCAAATTTAACTTTGCTCCAACCATGTGGTCATTAATGATAATTTCAGTTTGCTATAGCTGAGTGTTCTGGTTCCTTGGATTTACCCTTTAGTTAATGGGGATCCCAGATCCACTCCTTTACAGGATCCGTTACTTTGTGTAGGCTCTTACTGGGATACAGGACAGAGTCTGTGATTTCAGTCATATTCTAAATGCTGTGTACTTAATTACACCTGAGGACAAAGGATGCTCATATTGTGCATAACACCACATGTTTCGTTTGGAATGGAGGCAAGAATGGATAGAGAGACTAAAAAAAATTTCACTTCTAATTCCCTTACTACTGCCCTTGCAATTACTGAAGCAGTGAGAAAAAAACATATATTTTAGTGAATTATTTTGCCACAGATTGATTCAATATTAATTCTAAAAATATATGTCACAGCCTCCAATGTGTTAAAAACTATTGAAAGAAATACTGAAAGAACTATATTCTTGTTCAGATTTGCATTTCAGTGAGAAATATAATTTTACAATTTTAGAAGTTGACCAAAACCAGAAACAACTTCCCACATTGTTTAACGGAAATAATAGTAGGATAATGGTTACCTATTTTTCAACGGCATCATTTAAAAGCCAATGACTTGCTTGCAACAGAATTAGGACTGGGCTTTGTTACTAAGTTATTTAAAATTTAATTTATTTGACTTCTAAATGACTTTCCCCTTTGTTAGTCTACCTATTATTATTAAAACTATTAATTGCTTTCCTCTTCTATTTAGTTGTGTCCAAATTGTTCTCTTTTAAATGTTTTGTTTTGTTTCTTAATTGGTTTCTTGATTCCCACCAGCTTTCAGGAAAGTTAGCTTTAGTTACATTTATGTTCATGGAGGGGCAGAGGAATCTTGCTATAAAAACACACGTCAATCTTAAAAATCCAAAGAATTTCTGATCTGTTTTAAAATTTGTTCTTTTTACTTCACATATCTTTGTTTTCCTGTTATTTTTAAAATCTCCCTTTATTTTTCTTCTCCATTATTGCTGGTGGTATAAATCCTTTTTGGATGGACATTGAATAACAAGCAATCAATCTGACTTTTTTTGTGAAGTAGATTTGTGCTCTGAATTGACAGAATGTACCATAATTTATGATATAGGAAGCTACTTGTAAGAACCTGGATGAATCCAGACAATCAAGCATAGATATAGGTAAGGGTAAAGCTTATGGTATATTAAGATTTGCAATTTTTTAGAGAAAAAAATTATTTTACTTATTTATTTTACTGAGTTATAATAGTTTATTTGCTTTTCTGTATCTCCTATTGGGCATAATCACTAGGACAGAGACCATTATTTAATTTTGTTTCCTCTTTAATTGCAAATGTTGCATATTACCTAGTACATTGCAGGCTTTCATTAAACTTTAGTAAACCAAGGGATAATAGTAGTGTTAGCAGCATCCCTACTGGATGTAAGCAAATGAAAGTGCCATCTTAAGGGGAGTTGTATGAAAATAAAGCAGACTTACAGTAATTAAATCAGAGAAAAGCTCTTCAGACAATATCATTTTGTGTGGTTTCAGTATCATACCATGAAAGTTTACTGAGCAGTGGCATTGACAGCCTTATCTAAACCTCCACCAAGGTATGGGTCACCTGAGGATTACTGTTTTCTTGTGATATTTCCATCCTGGAGAACAGAATAGGGGTACTCCACAGGAATCTACATTTTCATGAAAACATCTGAGACAGAAATTTCTCTCAAAGGCAGAAGAAAATAGAGAATAAAAACAAATCATTTGCTATGAAAAAACAGCACTCATTTTTTTCAAACATTTGGTCTGATCTCAAATGTATGTAAATTGTCAGGTTTCAGGCAGGAAATGCAAAATCCATACTGTAGAAGGACACAGAAGGACACATTGGTATCTATTTTTGAAACAACTATTCACAATTCTAGAGAGCCTGCCTTACTTCAACTGAACACCTCAGACACCAAACAGGGCTTTAATTTGTTCTTGTCTTTACCTGGAGAGGTCTGAACTAGAGGAGAGGAGAAAGATATGTCTAAAAGACTATTTAAATAAGAAAGTGAATAGGTAGGAAGGGCTTCCTTTCTAATCCCAACATGATGAGTCACAATAGCTCTATGAATCGCTTTTGTTACAGAAACACCTATCCCAGTAGCATTAATTTCAAGAGCTCTAAACCAGAATACTGCTCTTGCACTGTCAGTGGAAGGAGAGACTCACAAAATGTAACAGGAATCAAATGGCCTACTTCTGTGAATCTAATCCTGCTTCAGGCGAGATAACTGGGCAAATGCTGCAGTCTGTGATGAAAGTCCAGTGAGCAAAGGCTCTCATCTGGGTGATTTATAGTAGCTGAGACTGTTACGGTGCCTATCCTCATTCAGTCACACAACTGAGATGGGAAAGCTCTATTTTTTCTTAAAGTTTTTGCAGAGACAAAAAGAGTTTGAAAAAGTGAGTATAAATGTATCAACTGTTATAAAATGAGCTAGGAGATGAATGGGGACTTCATATAAAATATTCAGAATCACAGTAAATCAGAGAGGAGATATTCTCTTTCTTGTGGCTTAGCCACTTGTAATTCAGTTCTTTAGACAGCCAGCCTGCCCACAGGAAGGAATCTTTCTGCTCTATCTTCCTCCATGTAGTAAGGGATGTGTACCCCAGCAGGCCAAGGCTTGTGATGGTTCATCCCTGTGGTGGGATGGAAAGATGGGTGAGGAATGGAGGAAGGGAGGAGACAAACTTATAAAGTTCTTAGTTTGCTACTAGGAAGCCCATCATTGCCACATTCTCAAGCCATATCCTACTGATGCATGCTTATCAGAAATTAAGTGGTAATGTTTTATCTCCATCTGTCTGCTTTTTGTGTCTTTCTGTCATGTTTAAGGACTCAGGAGGAGGGCTCCAGGTTCCCTAAAGTCATAGAATAAGCAGAAGGAAAATGTGAAGTTTAACATGTGATACTAATGTAATTGTTCTCAGAGTTCTTGACACAATTCAAATATCCACATAGCTATGGTAACACTTCACATTCGTGTTTGTAATACCAAGGTGAAATGGGCATTAGAAACACAGTTTGATGGTTTCAGACAAAAAGATAAAATGTGATCATTAATAATGACAAGAGCAAGACATCAAAACATCAAAGAAATATGACCATCCTAAAGAAAATAACCATTTTTTCTCAATCATATATCTACTTATAACATGACACTAAATATATTTCATTTTATGGCTTTTATCATCAAGACAATTAATTATACCAACTATTAGTGACCAATGAACACCATTCTACTTTAAAATATTAGTTGAAAAAATAACATTAAAGTAAATTTGGACACATTGGTTGTTGACATAACACTGAAGTACATGTTACTATATTTATTATAATTTATACCCTATAAACACACACTAGTTTGTTGGCAAAAATAGAGATAAACCATTTTCCGTCAATGTATCATGTCTTGCATTTCCCTTGACATTCAATCCAGTATTTTAAATGAATGTTTTTCAAAGCAATTTGGCTCCTTATATAAGCACTTTAAAAAGTTAGCATTTTCTCTATTATGAAAATAACAATGTAGACTAATGACAAAAAATTAATTAAAAAGTTACAGACATGAATATATATATATGATATATATATCTATATAAGATCTATTTGGTATAGATATAATACAAATATTATTTTCTAATTTGTATAATAGTTCTGGCATATTAAAAAAATTATTGTCAACTTGTATCTTACTTTTTACAATTTCAGCTTTTCCTGCACTCTAATTTTTTCCAATAGACATGTGAAAAATAAGATTTTCCTTAGTAATGTATTATTCTTTAAAAATTGAATTATCTCAATATGTTTTTAATTATGAAAGCATATTTCATGTTTTCCCTTTGGCCTTCTTTCCCCAGCATATTGACTAAGGCATCCTCAAAATCATTGTTTTCTGTGGTGCTTTCTGTGCACTGAGCTTGATTCAAGAGATTGTATTTCTGACCTCATCTAAGTCTTCCCTTATATTTAAAGGACATATCTATTCAATGTAAACATGTTCAAGATGAAAACAGGGTCAATATTAGTCTATTTTATGGAGTCCAGATCAATCTGTTTTCATATTTATAATGAAATATTGAGAACTCCAGTACACAACCAACAAAATGAGTAATTATAATATCAATGATAGTATTAACACAGTTATCAGAAAATTTGTATTTCAGTGACAGTGCTTGTCTTTGTCATCTGTAAAAAAAAAAAAAGTTATAGATCTCTGTGTCTCTCTGTCATTCTATCTTGGTCTCTCTCTCTGCAACCAACATCTTAAAAGAGTGCCCTTGTCATGTTATAAGGTCTGCATGCTCAAGGCAGATTCCATAAACTCACTCCAGATTCCTTTGTTGCTAGGAAACCAGCACGTAAACTAGGCTCTGTCAAGTACACATGCACATAAAAGACTTCAGTGTGAAAAGAGTAATATGGGGAGGTAAGAACATAATTCGATCTAGAAAGTCATTTTATAGTAAAATAAGTAGGGCAATCAACTCATGCTTACATATTCAGTAGCCTTATCATATTTCTCAAACCCCCAAACTTTGGTACTTCCTGGCAGACAACCTGAAGGAGTTGGAGTAAATGATCTACATCAATAAAAAATTAATAGTGACATTTTTTCAAGAGTCAAAACATATGGATTCAGAAAACAAAGGGTAGGAGTCTAAACTATACCACTTTCTATTATAACTCCTGATCTATTTATAGAATTTTTGTTCTTCATTGCAGCAACCTAGGCTTTACTCTTTATGGATTTTTAAATTCAAAGAAATAATTACACTAGGATTCATTTAACTGGATCATGAAACTGAAATTTAGCTAATTCAGTAATTGAGGCCCCTTATATCACTGGGTAGATAGGCAAGATATATATATATATACATATTACATATATATACTGATATGTGTATATACACACATATACATACATACTGCTACTCAGGGTTCATATACCTAAAGAATGAAGCCAGGCCACACTACTCAAATAGAACACATACTCAAATATACAGTTTGCATGGAAAAAAATGAAGTACAGAATGTATAATGGAGAAGGAATTCCTGTAACAAGTTGCCAAAATGAGGATCTACACATCTACTTGTTTTTTTCCCCTTCTTTGTTAAATATATTAACCAATCTATTTAAGAGTTTCCCAATTCCCTGCTTTATTACATAGGTCTGCTGGTGATCAGTAATTTAACAGTTTTGTTTATATATTAAAGACTGAATAAACAGTATATAGATATGCCTGAACAAGAGGTATGTCCTGACTTGACTCTGGACAGAGTAGCTAACCAGATATTAAATTGTTATTCTTTGAAGATGGAGTAAGCATGCATTTTTCAATAGTGGACCGCTGCATTACTTCTCAGAAATATATTATTGCTATTTGAAGTTTAAGTAGGATTTCAGTTATTCATTCTAGAACTTTTGTGCCTGAATATATATAATTTGGTATCTCCTGAACTACGCTAAAAGCTATACCTGATATGAATATGGTATAATAGCTCTTTTTCATTTTCATTATTCAAGTTTTATAAAACAATTTTATTACTTAATAATAGAAAATAAATAGTTGAGAATAGTAGAGAATATTCTTTAAAATGCACTTATAAACTACTTATATTGCATTTCACATATTTCCAAAAATTAATAATTTTATGATAGTTTGGTTATATTCTTTTCAGTAACCATTAAAAAAATTTCTTAGGAAAATGGAGAGCATGAGGATATCCATTTGGGTAGGCTTATTTGGAAAATGGATTATATTTTCTGACAAGTTTAAGAAAAAGGAAAGACAATCGAAGAGGCTTAAAAAAAAAGTAAGATCCTTAGGTAGACTACAGATTTTAGGATGTTTACTCCTGATGACAGCATGAAGAAGAGATTCAGTGTCCTTGACATATCTATGTAAAGCATCAGGTATATATGCAAGCAATGTAAATTTACTCAGCAGCTTTCACTTTTTATACCTTGTGTTGTCATATTAGAATGGGTCTATTCATACTGAGATGTTGGTACAGGGGATACAGAATAGAGTCCTTCTGTATGTAAATATGCTTCCTATCTCTAGTATTAAAAAATCAGGACCTTTTCTTATTCCTCAATGTAATGACAATTATTATAATATTTTGCATTTTAGATGTATTTAGATATATATGGAATATGACCTTAAAAATGTCTTTATACAGCCAAAGTTTTTGAAATCTGTTAAATAAATAATCTCCCTTTTGGTTAAATAAAACATCCTTTAAAAAATGTACTTCACCTACTGTTGTTTGAAATCTCACCAACCCACCAACTTTTATGACTTTTTTATAAAATATTTTATTATCAATTTACACATATTTCATAACATTACATATCATAAATTATTTATAAAAATAAACTTAAAATTTTATTATTAAAATCAATTTTTATGTTTGAAGTTCCCCACCAAAAATGTTGACAGAAAACATATATATACACACACACAAATGAGTATAAAAGGAGACATAACATATCATGAGAATTTTTTAATAATCATAGAATCACCATTTCTTTTTAAAAATGAACTAGAAATTCTGATTCTTATACAAAAATCAACCATGTTAAGTATAGAGATGCTACTTCACTATATTTCACTATTCTTTGTTCAGGTTAATAGTGTTTAATATTAGCGAGCTCAGTTAATCTTTTAGTTGTCCTTTATCACAGGCCAATTGGTCATGCCGTACATGGGACAGATCATCCTTGTTGGGGCCTATGCCCATGGTGCTGACACGGGAACTTAACTGAGAGTTCAGTGCCAGCTTTTTTACCAGTCAGCTTGCTAAACTGCATATGTCTGAATTACACTGCTTGGATAGTTCTGAATGTTCAAGCTGTAAACCCTTAAGGCAGGGATTATTTCCATGGAAAACTGCATAATAAAGTATGATTTACCAGCACAAAATAATCGATATGAGAATGCACTAAAATGGAAAACAGCTAGTTTGTGCACATCACATACAAAGAAGAAAATATATCCCAGAGCATTTTGTCTGTTCATCTTTTTTGGACTTCTTTTTTTCCCTCAGCTTCTTTAGAGGAAATCTATTTAAAGTACATTCCCTTGTCTGATGTAAATTCTGGTTACACACCAGGCATTGTTATAAGTTGAGTGCACATTAACCTTTGTTTTTAGGTTGCCCCAGAGTTTATTATTGTGACAAAGAAACTACATAGAAAAACAAAAGATAGCTGAGTAACTTTAGGCTAATTAAATACTCTTATTCTTATCATACTATATGGAAGGCCAGAGTTCCTGGGAAATAGCCAATTATGACACATTTTCAAGTCTAGGATATATAAGAAAGAGACATTATATGCAAATCTGAGGGGATATGGTTCAGCCTTAATGCAATAGGTGTTACATCAATGCCATTATGTTTTAGTATAGCTTTGCAATGAGTTCACTGCAAAAGCCAAGTGGAAGAATATATTTATAAATGTATACTTGAGAATGACTTTTAAAAATGCTCTTATAGAACTTATCGTTATCTTTTTCAAGGAACTGAACTCCAGAGTACAGATGTAGAGAGAGAGGGAGAGGAGGACTTAATTATTTACAAGAAAGAAACCTAAAAGCCCAGTCACCACTGTGTTGGTTGCTTCATTTCATGGGTGCATTTCTATGGCCCTTTGTCTCAACTCAGCTGACACTATTAGCAATCAAGCTGCAAGGCTGAGGCCGGCACAGGAAGAGGTTTACTTTTTTCTCTGAGTTTTTTTCCTTGAAATTATTTTTCCATTATTCTTTAAATAGTTAGCATCTGTTAATGCCTATCTTTCACTGCCTGTGTTCTAGCTGGTTAGTTGAACAAGTGATGCAAGAGTATCTCATTTCCCATCTAAACAAGCAGTTTTTCAGTTCTATGTTGGTATTTTCAAATTTCTGTGATTGTGAAAGGACAGGTAATGAACACACAGCGTTAAATACTAAGTCTTGGCAACTTGATGAAATCTATCCCCTTTAGCATCTTTGCATACATTGTTTTATGAAAAAACTCTCTTCTATTCATAGTTGTCTGAGGGCTGGAGGAAAGTGTTCATAAATTGACAGTATGTATGGCCCATAATTCATCTCCTGTAACAGTGTTGATTCATCTAGCATAGCACCCATTATTGTTGGATAACTAGGCACTGAAAGCAGTCATCCCTATAATCTGGCCTCTGACCCCCAGAAACCAACTCTTGTGCCAGCATTAACTGACCAACATTAGTTTTTTAAATCTACTTAGGAAAATAAATGAAGGAATGAATGTATTATCTTTACTTTGGAAAGAAATTCTAATCTACCCAGATATCTTTTATATCCTTAAAAAAATACAATTGCCTAAATGTATGTTTTTATGTTCTTTTAAAATTACATACATAAATATAATGTAGCCTTTATATGCCTTACACAGTGCTAATGATATCTGAAGGGTAATAAAATGTTTAAAAATTATATGTATAAAATTGACATCACTTAAAATTTAGTTTCAGAAACAAGAAGGGAAAATTATATTAACTTATTCTAATCTTTTCAGAAAATCTCATTTCATTTTTATTTGAGGTACATAAAATACTATTTGCCCACAGTATTTATTTTATATGAGCGTGTATTGATATTTTATTCCATGAAGCTAGATTGTTTCCCAGTATCTTCTGCCATGCACATACATTTATCCAATACACATCTGGTCCTTTCTCCACTCCTGCCTTAGCAGGATTGGGAACGATTCTCCGAGTCTAGTGCTCCCACTCAATATTCATCCCAGCACACTGTCATTTCAGAGCCAGAAACGGGCTATGCCAGCTTAGTCTCAACCACTGAATTTAACCAGCTGATAGCATAAAATTAAGAAAGATAAATGAAAAACAAGATTGTGTTGAAAAATGTGTCACAGTTGCCATTAAAATATTTGAAATTAGTAAAATATTTTGCATTAACTTTTTCCACTTCAATGTCTAGTATTCCTGGCATTATAAAGGTCTCAGCTTACATTCAATATCTTCATGGCAAACAGGCGATACTTACTTTGTGGACATTTCAACTTAGCTATCGCCTTTACTTTTATAAAATGACATTTTTCTTTACTTGAGAAATACATTAACATACATAAACACTGTCATCAGAAAACTAATCATAGACATAGCATTCGTAAAAATGAGCTATGAACAAGCTTATAAAACAAATTAACTATATGCATAAGGTAATATAAAAGTAATAAAGAAAAGTCTTGAAGGATATAGATTTTAAGGATGATCATGTTTTTATAGAGTCAAACAGATGAACATTTAAAAACTTCATATAATTTATGGATATAAGAGATGAGTAATTTACTCAACACTGGCTTGTTTCAAATTGACTTAATGTTTGGGATACAAAATAGGGAATGGGAAATATGGAATTCAAAAGGTATCAAATGGCCAAACATTAAAGAAGTCAGAGAAAACTGGGGCAGTGAAGTACTGATCCAGACAGTTCCCACTACCAGTCCAATTCAAACGAAATTCATATCTTGCCTTTGTGCTATTCCACATATTTTACTGGAAGTTTCTGAGTTGTAAAAAATATATCAGATACTGTTGTGTTTATATAGTATCTATTCCTTTCTGCCTCCTGCATTTAAGGGAATACAATCATGTTTGATACAATATTTTTAATAAGGATCAGCTCCTCCCTTAAATTCAGGATATGCCATTTTTAAACTAAGTGAGAAATGTTTTCTTCATTCTCCTTTGCTAATGATTGCTTTAAAGATAGACACATAACCAAATTCTAGTCTTGAGTATTAAGATGTTTTATTTGAAAAATGCTGCATCCAAAAGAGAGGTAGGTAAAAAATCCTGCACTTTATTCCTGCTTTGAATTCAGTGGTGTGATTCTGTATGCTATGACCTATTTAGCCATGAGGTAATAAGCCCAAAGACAAAAATCCAATAGACAAGAATGGAAGAGCAGGATGAAATGAATCACACAGATCTTTGCCATTTAGTGACTGCTTATCTCAAAACTTACTATTTAGTAAAATGATTATGTAACTTCAGTGCTTAAACAATTTTAAGTGAAATAGTTCTGCTACCTGCAAACATCCCAACCAAAACATGTAAAAGACAAATGTTTGCGAAGATGTGGAGAAAGGGGAACCCTCCTACACTGCTGGTGGGAATGTAAATTAGTACAACCATTGTGGAAAGCAGTATGGAGGTTCCTCGAAAAACTCAAAATAGAAATACCATTTGACCCAGGAATTCTACTCCTAGGAATTTACCCTAAAAATGCAGCAGCCCAGTTTGAAAAAGACATATGCACCCCTATGTTTATCACAGCACTGTTTACAATATTACAAACTATTACAAGAAATGGAAGCAACCTAAGTGTCCATCAGTAGATGAATGGATAAAGAAGATGTGGTTTATATACACAGTGGAATATTATTCAGCCATAAGAAGAAAATAAATCCTTCCATTTGCAACAACATGGATGGAGCTAGAGGGTATTATGCTCAGTGAAATAAGCCAGGCAGAGAAAGACAAGTATCAAATGATTTCACTCATATGTGGAGTATAAGAACAAAGAAAAAACTGAAGGAACAAAGCAGCAGCATACTCACAGAACTCAAGAATGGACTAACAGTTACTAAAGGGAAAGGGACTGGGGAAGACAGTGGGAAGGAGGGATAAGGGGGAAAAAGGGCTATTACAAGTAGCACACATAATGTAGCGGGATGGGGTGGGGTAGGGGGATACAGGGAAGGCAGTATAACATAGAGAAGATAGGTAGTGATTCTAAAACATCCTACTACACTGATGGACAGTGACTGCAATGGGGGTATGTGGTGGGGACTTGATAATAGGGGGAGTCTAGTAATCATAATGTTGCTCATGTAATTGTATATTAATAATAGCAAAAAAGAAAAATTTGCCTTAAAACAAAGTGTAAATAGGGATTGCTTAGTAGGCTTTGTAATGAGTTACAGACAGAAGTTTGTTTTATCATGAAGATGGTACTGAAGATATGAAGATGACACATATATATCATTTAGGAAAAAAAAAACCTGAGTTCAGAATAGTTATATTTATGGAGACAACAAAGTTTTAAAAGAAGAGTAGAAAGATCAAGCAGTTCACACTAACATATGTTATTTTAACATACATATTTTAGCATTGAAATCTTTTTCAATATTTAAATGTAGACTTTATTCAATTATTTTTTCATTTTTTGATTCATTTTTTGCATTTATTTTGATTTCTCTCCTCAATAATTTTTTAAATTACAAATAGGCTTCTAATTTAAGAACTTAAAAAAATCTATAATTTCAATTTTATTACATGATTTTGACTATGTATCTTCAAAAATATAAATGGAAGATAATAACTATCTGATTCAAGAGTGAACCAAATGCTTCTTAATGAAATTGAGATATAACTGACATACAGCATTATACTAGTTTCAGGTGTACAACATAATGACTTGTTATTCATAAAAACTGCAAAATTTCATTACTATTTTCTAACATTCATCACTGCACAGTTGTAATTTTTTCTTCTTGTGATGTAAACTTTTAAAATCTATTCCCTTAGTAACTTTCAAATATATAACACTATTTTCTTGACTATACTCAACATGCTGTAGACTATATATCCCAAGGACTTAATTATTTTGTAACTTTAAGTTTGTACTTTTTGAACCCCACTCCCCCATTTCACCCACCTTTGAAAACCACCAATATGTTCTCTGTTTCTGAATTAACTTTGTTTTGGTCCACATATAAATGATGTCATATAGTATTTATTTTATTTCACTTAGAAAAATGCTCTCAAGGTCCACTGATGTCACAAATGTCAGGATTTCCTCCTTTTTTATGGCTAAATAATAGTCCACTGTGTGTAAATTATATATATATATAACTTTCTTTTTTTCCATTCTTCCATCTATATAGACACCTATGTTGCTTCCATGTCTTTACTATTGTAAATAATGTTGCAAAGAACACAGAGGTGCACATATCTTTTGAGTTAGCATTTTTCTTTCCTTTGGATAAATGCCCTAAATGGAATGCTTGATCATTTCATAGTTCTATTTTTAAGTTTTTAAGGAACCTCCAAAGTGGCTGCACCAATTCACATTCTCACCAACAGTGAATAAGGGTTCCCTTTTCTCTACATCCTCACCAATATTTATTTCTTGTTTTTTTATAATAGCCATTCTAACGGGTGTGAGGCGATACCTCACTGTGGCTTTGATTCCCATTTACCCAATGATCAGTGATGCTGAGAACCTTTTCAAGCACCTGTTGGTCATTTGGATGTCTTCTTTGGAAAAATGTCTATTAAGATCTTCTGCTCATTTTTTAATCAGAGTGTTTTTTGTTTTTGTTTTTTTTGCTACTGAGTTGTATGAGTTCTTTATATATTTTGAACATTACTCCCTTATCAGATATATAATTTGCAAATATTTTCTTTTTTTAGTTGAAGTATTATTGATATACAATCTTATATTGGTTTCAATGATACAATGCAGTGGTACATATTTTCTCCCATTAAGTAGGTTGCCTTTTCATTTTGTTGGTGGATTTCTTTTTCTTTTTGGTTTGATATAGTCCATGGTTTATTTTTGCTTTTGTTGCCTTTGCTTTTGGTGTCAAATCCAAACATCATTGTCAAAACAAGTGTCAAGGAACTTACCACTGTGTTTCATTTTCTTCTATGACTTTTATGGTTTCATCTTACATTCAAGTCTTTAAGCCATTTTGAATTAATTTTTGTATATGATGTAAGATAGTGGTCTAGATTTCTCAATACCACTTATTGAAAAGACTGTCCTTTCACCATTGTATATTCCTAGCTCCAGTGTTGTAAATTAATTGATCATACATGCATGAGTTTATTTCTGGCCCTCTATTCTGTTCCATTGATCTATGTGTCTGATTTTATATCAATACTGTATTTTTCTGTTAACTATAGTTTTCTCCATCTAAATCTCTTCTTTAAAAGATAGTATACCTGTGTGTGCACATGTTTATATGTATGTAGTTAATTTGCTTGTGTGTCTCCTTCCAAGGCAATAAAAGGTCTAAAAGGGGAGGCATTTGCCTGGCACATGCCTTTTCTCCAGTTTCTAGACCAATGTCTGGTACCTATTAGCTGTCAACTATGTACTGAATAAATAAGTGAGTTTGACACTTCCAGAATTATAGTACAGATTATACCAAAATACATTAGCATTGAATAAAATGTAATAAAATAATTAATCTTGTGCAAATATATTTATAAGAAGTAAGCAAACATGAAGCTTTCAACCGGTTTTCTATATTATCTTTCATAAAGCTTAGTGTTTACATGGTATTTTAAAGCATTTCTAGAAGGCAGAAGTATAGAAAACAATATAAACATGTCCTTAAAAGTGTCAATTCCTTATGGTTTCTTCATTTCAAAAGCAGGTGAAATAAAACACAACTATTTAACAATTTTGTTTGTTATAACAGTAATTATTTTACATGTATATTAAGATTAGAACTATTACTAATTCATATGAAAGCATCTAGCTATTTGTATTTATTCAGTTTATTAAATAAATTTTCCCAAATTAATAAAGGTGTGGGGCTTGTATCTCTGTATTTTGTGAAAAGAGGTTTCAAGGGTCAAATCAGGAGTTGAACTTTAATTTTGTATTTCTCAATGATCTTAGTTGAATGGAAATTTTAAGAAAAAGTTTTGTAAAGCATTTACAATTTCCAGTATAAAAATAGGAAATATAAGGGTGGGTTCTTTGTATTCAAGGCAAGTTCTTTTTACCTATGTTAAAAATAAAGTGCTCATCTGGGATAACTGTCAAATCATTTTTTTCTAGAACACTGTGAATCTTCTTTTAAACACATTATGTTCCATTTTTTAAAAGCAAAGGGATTTTGATATGTCTCAATGCTAATGGAATAGATTTGTGGACTCAAGTTTCTTTGAGCAACAGATTGTTCACTTGTAAACCAGGTTTGGTAGAACAGCAATTTTATTGGGTCTGTGTGAGTATCAACTAAGATAACATGTTATACTTTTAAGCAAAGAGGTGAAAGATGAGAGGAAGTATCCAAATGAAATATAAGGTGGAAAATGACAAAACAGACACTTTAGTTATAAAATATGGCCTGTAGAGAGCAATAACATATTTGGAAAGCAAACAAACAAAATAATCAGAGTATGGAGAGTAGAAAGTGTTGTCTCTAGATGTTTAGAAAAGCAAATGGAAAGATTAACTGATACCAGTTTATGTAGGAATTTAACTATCATTCATTTCATGCTAAATGAGTTTTGACTGGCTACAGAATTTATAGAAAAAAGTCAAACTCTTTATTTTTCTTTTAAAAGAAGGAGCTGTTTCCACAGGTGCTCTTTTTAGAATTTCAACTAATTTTATATAGTCAATTCTAGAAAATACTAACCTCAGCTGAAGGATAGAAGAGTTGGAATATAGCTGACACAGAGAGCAATTTTAGACAGCAGGGAGCCCTAGATCCACTAATAACAACAAAAAAATTAAAACACACACACACAAAAACACAGACAGGGAAACATAAGAGAAAGAGAAGAAATGAAGAAACTGCAGACACAGCTTTGCTTGAGAGAATGTGAATATGATTACTGAGCAGGAAAAAGTGATAAGGCAGTGTTATACCAGATGCTATGCTTGGAATTTGGGTTCATGAAGTGAGGCTGAGAATTAGGTTTAAAAAAAATAAGCAGCTTAAAATTAGATTATCTTGTTATATTCCTGAAAAATCACAACTTCTATAGTAACAATATAACTTAAAATTTTTGAAAACTGAGTCTTATATTAATATCCCAGCAGAAGATTTTGAGTTATATGCTACTGTCCTGATTTTAGATTTTAAAAGGGACTAAGTTGTGATTAATTAAAAATGGTGTTCCATGAAAAAATGGCTAGTTCATCTCATGACTCGGTCACAGGTAAAACCATTATACTTTTGTAACCACACAATCACTAGATATGTGCTTCCCTTTTCAGCAAACAGAAACTTAAACAGATTTGCAACTAAGGGTTATGATCTAATAAAATTAGTGATTTTCCCACTTAATTTTCCCACAGAGACAGACAGTGAAACCAGAATTTTTCTTTACTGAAAATGTGTGGTGGTAAAAAATACAATGATTTCTGGTGTGGTTTGGTGCCACATTTTTAAATTAATACTAGGGTACTAGCAGTTTTACCCACCATTGCTTTTGTAGCATCATGTAAAGTGTCAAAAGAGTGAGAAAGAAAAATAAAATAATGTCATAGTATTGTTTTGATACTAGTTTTGATCTCACATATCTCCTAAAATCTCAGAGACAACCAGGTTACTTAGAATATATATCTTAAGAATCACTGCCTTTAACAACCGAGTGCCTTTTAAAGGTGATTCCTGGGGGTCAATTTTCACAGTTCCCCTTGTTTTTCACTGAAAAGAAACATAAAGTTCTTATATGTCTGATGGGTTAAATTTTGGCCACATCACTTAAACATTTTATTTCCTCTTTTAAACTTAGAAAAGTACCCTGGCAACTATTTTGAGGGACAACGGCATGTCTCCCTCCAAAGTTGCCATCCTAAGTAAACCTGTTCTCATAGAGTCAAGGATATCCTCTTTTTTTCTGTTTCTTCTATTTTGGCTTTTTTTTCCCTACTAGAAAAATCAGTTCAGAATTCCTAAATGGTAGAGCTATATTCCACAGATGTAGAGTGATTTTAATGAGGCTGAAATAAGCATAGTTCCTGGCACAAAAAGCAAACTGTAAATGTAGATTTCAAGAACTAATATAGAGATATTAATGTGATCTATTTGTGACATAGGGGCAAGCATATAAAACACTTTAAGCCATTTATGACTATAGTAAATTATAATTAGTTAAGCTCAGACTATTCAAATAGTAGAGAGCAGTAAGAATCCTTAAATTATATTCATATAGAAGATACAGTACCTTCTGCTTGCATTTTGGTCTTTGTTTGTTTTCCAGAAGTTAACGTGTTTTATTTTTCACTTCATTAGAAAAGTTAGTAGACTAGGAAATATAATAGATACAGCTGTATATTCTCTCTACTTTCTCTGTTTAGACGGTGTAACCTTTAAACTCTTTTTAGATTATTCTCCTTCCCCAAGATTGCTGATGCTACTTGTTGATGGGGTGGAGCAAAGTATGTGCGTGGGTGTGTTGTGTGCAATTGTCATTTGTTTAGCAACTTTTCAACCTATTTTTGCAAGGACTATATTCCTCATCAGTATGGCCAGTGAAATTTTGGTCCCATTATCTCTGCGGTAAGTCAGTAGCCTGACAGATTTCCTTGAACTTTTTAAATCCAGTAAGGGGGAAAATGTGAGTTCTGTCTAAGTCCTTTCCACAGATGCAACCCAGGAAGTCACTTCAGCTCAAGGAGGCAAAAAAATGACAGCCAGCCCTGCACTAGCTCCTTGGTGAACCAGAAGGGAGATCAAAACACACGTCCCCATTACTTCAGACAAGGTCCCTATTCCCCCACTGGCACCAGCAAGCTACACAAGGGACAGAAACCAGGAACTCAGTTCCTTAAAAGAGCTCTTGAATTCTCCCTTGACTAAACTGTAGAGCCCCTGGTCTTTAAGATAAATTACTAGAAGATTATTTGTGATTTTTACTGGTGTCATGTTTTCTTGATTTTTCACATTCCTAGAAGTTTTGTAATGCTATCTTTGCATTGAAGTAGCAGTCACCTCCCCTAGTCTCTATGTCTGACTTCAGGAGAAAAATATCTTCCATTAGTCGAATACTTTCCTAGACCATCTGTGGATAGGCCTCATCCACACTTCTAGCTCTCTTTTGTGGCAGAATTTTTAAGTTTCTATGTCTTCTTGTGATCCTACAGTTAACTGGGCTGTGTGGGGGCAGCCTTCTTTTTGCTCTCCCAAGAGCAGGGATAAATTTTCAAGTATATGTCTCTCACTGGTCTGCAGATTCAGGCTATCTTTCTGTACATGCTCACTAGCCCTCTGGAAAAGTTTGCTCTTGTTGCCTTTGTAGTTATGAGTGCACACAGGGAGCTCCATGGCCATGGGGTGTGGAAGTGTGTGGCTGAGGCACAGAGAGTTGTGGGGGTTTCCACAGGGTAGGTGGGGGAATCCATCCATCAGTGCATGTGTTGGCCTCCCAGTGAAGTCCTGAAGCAGTTAGTAGGATATGCATCCCCTTGGAACCTCCTGTTCCAATTCCTGGCTGCTGTCTCCCCACTGCTCACCACCCCCCAGTTGTGCACAAAGGACTCACTACTCTAGATGGAGTGGGAGTGAAATGGGTCCTGGGGAACCTGGGCACTCACTGACATGCTCTCACTTTCCCCCTTTGGAGAAAAAAACAGGCCAAAAAAGGCTCTCTGGGCACTGAGCTGTGTCACCTAGGGTTTGGGTGACATAGCTAAAGTCAAGCAGTTCTTACCACTTCTAATGAGTTGAACCTCATATTTTTTGCTCCAACAATATTCTAAACCTCTCCACTGGACTAGTGGACTGCCACAAAGACTTTCTTGTCCTTGGGTGATAGCATAAATCAGTCTTCACTAGGGGCCCCTGGACTGCAACCAAGAGGAGCTGGGGCTGGTTCATGAGCCACTTCAGGGTCCACCACCAAGACCAAGGTCTGTACACCCACTACCTGCTCAGTGGGTGGGCAAAATTCCTTCCAGCGCCCTTGGCACATGGTGCTGGGTCCTGCAACTCCCACAGAGGCACGTTTGTTTTTGCATGGATGCCAAACTGTTTTCAGGTAGGAAGGTAAGTGATGGAACATCTTATTCAATCATCTTACTGATGTCACTCCCTAATCATATTTTTCCATGAAATTTCATCATCCAATTTTATTATTCATTAGAAAAAATAATATTATATATCTTAATCCCCTGAAAATTTAAAATAAAATAGTCTATCTTTCCATTTATAATGATGACCCTCTTTGACTGCTTATTAGTGTTCTGTGTCCTTGAGAAAGTTGCAATCTTTTCAAGAATAAATAAATCAGGAATTTAAAGGAATATTTGTATATCTTTAAATTCTGGTAATAATCATCATTTTGTACCTGTATGAAATAAATTCACGGAACGAGAACAAGAAAAAATTACTTCAATTTTATAGAATTTTCCTAAAAACATATATTAAGAAAATTAAAAATTTCTCCTTGTAACTGTCTTCAAGACTGACCCAGGAAGAAACAGAATATCTGAACAGACCAATTACCAGCAATGAAATTGAATCAGTAATCAAAAACAACCCAAGAACAAAATTCCTGTACTAGATGACTTCACTGCTGAATTTTATCAGACATTTAGAGAAGACCTATACCCATCCTCCTTAAAGTTTTCCAAAAATTAGAAGAGGAGGAAATACTTCCAAACTCATTCTATGAAGCCAACCAGTTTCACTCTAATACCAAAACCTGGCAAAGACATCACAGAAAAAAAAAATTACAGACCAACATCCCTGATGAACATAGATGCAAAAGTAGTCAACAAAATATTAGCAAAGCATATTCAAAAATACATCAAAAAGATCATTCATCATGATCAAGTGGGATTTAGTCCAGGGATGTAAGGATGGTACAATATTCAAATATCCAGCAACATCATCCACTACGTCAGAAAAAGGACAAAAATCATATGATCATCTCCATAGATGCTGGAATAGCATTTGAGAAAATTCAACATCCACTAATGATAAAAACACTTAACAAAATGGGTATAGAGGGCAAGTACCTCAACATAATAAAGGCCATATATGACAAACCCACAGCCAACATCACACTTAACAATGAAAAGCTGAAAGCTTCTCCTCTAAGATCAGGAAAAAACAAGGATGCCCACTCTCCCCACTTTTATTCAACATAGTATTGGAGGTCCTAGCCACAGTATTCAGACAACACAAAGACATAGAAGGCATTCATATTCGCAAGGAACAGGTTAAACTGTCACTGTTCGCAGATGACATGTTACTGTACATAAAAAACCCTAAAGAATCGAATCCAAAACTACTAGAACTAATATCTGAATTCACCAAAGTTGCAGGATACAAAATTAAAACACAGAAATCTGTTGCATTCCTGTATATTAACGATGAAGTAGCAGAAAGACAAATCAAGAAAATAATTCCATTCACAATTGTGTCAAAAAGAATAAAATATCTAGGAATAAACCTAACCAAGGAAGTGAAACATCTATACCCTGAAAATTACAAGACCCTGTTGAGAGGAATTAAAGAAGACACTAATAAATGTAAATACATCCCATGCTTATGAGAAGGAAGATTTAATATCATCAAAATGGTCATTCTATCTAAAGCAATCTACAGATTCAATGCAATTGCTATCAAAATACCAACAGCATTCTTCAACAAACTAGAGCAAATAGTTCTAAAATTCATATGGAACCACAAAAGACCCTGAATAGCCAAGGCAATACTGAGAAGGAAGAAAAAAGCTGGGAGGACTATGCTCTCCAACTTCAAGCTCTACTACAAAGCCACAGTAATCAAGACATTTGGTACTGGCACAAGAACAGTCCCATAGACCAATGGAACAGACTAGAGAGCCCAGATATAACCCAAGAATATATGGTCAATTAATATATGATAAAGGAGAACATACAATGGGGAAATGACAGCCTCTTCAACAACTGGTGTTGATAAAAGTGGACAGATACATGTAAGGTAATGAAACTGGATTACTGTCTAACTCCATACACAAAAGTAAACTCCAAATGGATCAAAGACCTGAATGTACGTAATGAAACCATAAAACTCTTAGAAGAAAACAAAGGCAAAACTCTCTTGAATATAAACATGAGCAACATTTTCATGAACATATCTCCTCTGGCAAGGGAAACAAAGGAAAAAATGAACAAGTGGGACTAAATCAAACTAAAAAAAGCTTCTGTCTAGCAAAGGCCACCATCAGTAGAACAAAAAGGCATCCCACAATATGGGAGAATATATTCATAAATGACATATCCGATAAAGGTTAACATCCAAAATATATAAAGAGCTCACATGCCTCAATACACAAAAAGCAAATAACCTGATAAAACAATGGGGAGAAGATCTGAACAGACACTCCTCCAAAGAAGAAATTCAGATGGCCAACAGGCACAGGAAAAGATGCTCCACATTGCTAGTCATCAGGGAAATGCAAATTAAAACCACAATGAGATATCACCTCACACCAGTTAGGATGGCCAACATCCAAAAGACAATCAACACCAAATGCTGGTGAGGATGTGGAGAAAGGGGAACCCTCCTGCACTGTTGGTGGGAATGTAAATTAGTTCAACCATTGTGGAAAGCAATATGGAGGCTCCGCAAAAAACTAAAATTAGAAATACCATTTGACTCAGTGTCTTGCCAATGGGTTTCAGCCCTGGGTAAGTTTGCTATGGATTCAAGTGACCAAAGAAATTGACAGCAAAATGTTCTTGGGGTGAAAGGGTTATACCCAACTTTATTTTCAGGTGGCAGGTCAGTCACTGAAATACCATTCACTCAGAGCGAGTCTGCATGCAGCAAGCCTGTCTCTGCCTCTGGGCCCCTCTGTTTGCACAGCTGTCCTCTGGGTCGCTCTGTCTGCACAGTTGTCCTCTGGGCCTCTCTGCACAGTCGTCCTGCAGAGCCATCCTTTGGGCCTCTCTGCACAGTTGGCCCACACAGTCGTCCTCCGGGCCTGTGTCCTCGGTGCTGCTACCACTCCAGCCTCTGCTCTGCTGCAGCCTTGCAGCCATACCACCATGTCATGCTCAGAACACTGGGTGGAGCTCTTTATATAGAGTCAACAGCCATGTATTGCCCACAGGTGTGCAGTGAGCTAGTCAACCAGGGCCTGGTGAGAATTCTGGCCACAGGAACTCTCATTGTATCCACAGTCCACCCCTCCAGGATTTTCTCCTCTCAATCTATGTGCCCTTAGTCCTCTGCAATGGTCCGGTGCAAGGAAGCTTGAACATTGTTCTCCAGACTCTCCCACAAAAAGCCTTGCAGACACACAGGCCAGACCCGTGGCTCTGTCTCTGACCTCTGCCTCTTTAGTCTTAATGGCTTGAACTGCTGCACTGGTTTCAGTTGTTGCCATAGCTCAAGTAAGATCCTATTTGGCTTTCCATCTAATTTCCTTCCATCTACTCCTGCCTGTATTAAATCAACCCACATCTGGGTTCTCATAACCTTCATGGGGCCCCTTAAATTCTTCTTGTGATTCACCTCGTATTTTGTAATCGCTGCCTCAAGGTGGGCTGCACTGTCAGGGAAGACAGCTTTCCCTTCTCTGATCCTGACAGAACAATTCCATTCACCCCTAAGTCCCACAGCCACCAGCTCAGCCTGAGTATAGGGGTGGACCATAGAGTGCTCCACGACTTGTGGAGGGGGGCTGGTCCTCTCCTTGGGGAACTTTCAGCTGCTGGGTCTTTAATTTCTTTACAACCACTGGGCATGCTTTCAATACAGAAGGGGCCAGTGCCTCCAGCACCACCCCTTTATCCTTCCCCAGCTCCTCAATTTCTGGGGCTGATGGCACCTTTCTCTCCACTCCCCCAAGTGCCTCCTCTGCTACAGTGCCTCGAAACAATGCTAGGTCAGTCTTCAGAAGCTCTCTTACACCTTCACCTCAATGCTTCGCAGCTGACATTCTCCTGCTACCTCCACCTGTGCTTCCCTCAGGAGTTTTTCTTTTTCCTTGATGGCCTCTTCCTCCTTCAGAAAACCTGGCAGCACTGCCATCTCATTCAGTAAAGAATTGTTCCCCTCTCCCATGGCACCTTGCTACTGGCATTCTCGTGCTGCCTCCTCTTTCATCAATGCCATTTCCTTCTTCAGGGAATCCACAGAAGTTTGCAGCTCACATTCTCGTGCCACCATTTCTTGGGTCTCTTCTGTAGAACTTTTTAATACTGTGAGAAGCAGCCAACCCACAGTCCCCACTGCCTCACGGGCACTCTGTTTCTCAAAGGATTTACTTACTATACCAAGGCCCACAACTACTGCCTCAGGTGTCACCTCCACTTGCCTCCAGTCGTGGGGTGGTGCCCAGTCCTCTAGGAGGCAAGCCACCTCAGACCACATAACCATTGGGGGACAATCCACTGTCTCCCCATTCACAGGGGCAGCCCACTGAAGCACCCCTCCCATAAGGGCAGCCTGTCTTTTTCCTTGGTCAACAATGAACCCTGCCAACTTTCTCCAATTGTCTTGCCAATTGGTTTCAGCCCTGGGCAAGTTCACTATGAATTCAATGTGACCAAAGAAATTGACAGCAAATCGTTCTTGGGGTGAAAGGGTTATACCCAACTTTATTTCCAGATGGCAGGTCAACCCCTAAAATCCCGTTCACTCTGAGCAAGAATGCATGCAGCAAGCCCATCTCTGCCCCTGGGCCCCTCTGCCTGCACAGCCATCCTCTGGGCCTCTCTGTACAGTTGTCCCACACAGGCGTCTTCTGGGCCTCTCTTCACCGTTGTCCCGCACTGCTGTCCTCTGGGCCTGTGTCCTCAGTGCTGCCACCACTCCAGCCCCTGCTCTGCTCTCCTGCAGACTTGCAGTCATGCCACCATGTCATGCCCAGAGCACTGGGTGGAGCTCTTTATATACAACACCCATGTATTGCCCACAGGTATGCAGTGAGCTAGTCAACCAGGGCCAGGTTAGAATCCTGGCAAAAGGAACTCTCATTTTATTCCCACCCAGGAATTCCACTCCTAGGAATTTACACAAAGAAAACAAGATCCCAAATTCAAAAAAACATATGCACCCTTATGTTTATCGCAACATTATTTACAATAGCCAAGACATGGAAGCAACCTAAGTGTCCATCAGTAGACGAATGGATAAAGAAGAGGTGGTACATATACACAATGGAATATTATTCAGCCATAAGAAGAAAGCAAATCTTATCATTTGCAACAACATGGATGGAGCTAGAGGGTATTATGCTCAGTGAAATAAACCAGGCAGAGAAAGACAAGTACCAAATGATTTCACTCATCTGTGAAATATAATAACAAAGCAAAAACTGAAGGAACAAAACAGCAGCAGACTCACAGAACCCAAGAATGGACTAATGGTTACCAAAGGGAAAGGGGTTAGGGAGGTTGGGTAGGAAGAGAGGGATAAGGGGATTAAGGGACATTATTATTAGCACACATAATATGGGGGGGCACATGGGGAAGGTAGTATAGCACAGAGAAGACAAATAGTGACTCTATAGCATCTTACTATGCTGACAGTGACTGTAATGGGGTATGTGGTGGGGACTTGATAATGGGGGGAATGTAGTAACCACAATGCTGCTCATGCGAAACCTGAACATACAATTGTATATCAATGATACCTTAATAAAAAAATTTAAAAAAGAATATACAAAATAAGTAGCCTTTTATGTATTAAAGAAACTTAATTTATACTTTAAAATTTTCCCAAGAGGAAAACTTCAGGCTCAGATGGCTTCACTAATAAATGCCACTATACCCGAAGAACTTTTGACTCACCATATAAAAAGATTATGTTAAAATACATCATAGACCAAGTGAAAAACCTCAAACTCTAAAATGCCTTGATGAAAACCATTGAACTTAGGTTAGGCAAAGATTTCTTAGCTATGACACCAGAAAAATAAGCACTAAACAATGTAATTTTATTCATCAAAATTTGTAACTATTCTTTAAAGGACACTGCCCTGAGAATGAAAAGACAGGAAAATTGGAAAAATTAATTTATAAATCATATATCTGACATGGGATGGGAATATAGAATTAAAAAAAAAAAAAAAAAACCTCCCACAGCTTAATTAAAAAAAATAAATGGGCAGAAGATTTGAACAGATATTTCACCTAAAAATCTATATAGATGACTAATAAGCAAATCAACATATTCTCAAAATTATTATATTAGTTATTAGGAATATCCAAATTCAAACAACAATGAGATAGTACTATATAACTCTCAGAATGCTAAAATTAAGGAGACTGAACATGAAAACAAATTTACTTGGTATACACTTTTGGATATAATGTAAAATGGAACAACCACTTTGGAGAACACTAAGTCAAGAACACACCTGCCATTCTACTCCTATTCCCAGTAATAAAAAAATATGTTTCAGAGCAAGTACTTTTACTCAAATGTTTTATGTATAACAGTAAAAAATGGGAAATGCTAAATATGTATCAACTTGGAAACAGATGAGCATTGTGTATCCTTACAAAGGGACATCATTCAGCAAAGAAAGAATGAATGAAAGATATGACACAGGTGAATCTCCAAGGAATCTATTCGAGTGAAAAAGCCAGCACCTGTGCCCCCAAGTCACTACTGTATCATCCCATTTATATAAAATTATAAGAAATAGGAGCGAATCTACAGGAAGAGAAAGCAGATTAGCAGTTGACTGGAAATGGAAGCGGGTCAAAGAGAGTTGGGAGGATGAGAATGTAAAAGAATGAAAGGAAGTGTTCTGGGAGAGGTGTCATTATCTTTATTGTAGTTTTCATAAATGAAAACACAGGCCAGACCCTGCCAGATACTATATTTCAAACATCTGCGGCTCATTGTATATCAATTCTACCTCAAAAAAAAAGGGTTAACATTTTCAAAGTACATATATACGTATGAATGGAGGTGGGTGATGAAACTAGCATATAACCTTCCATCAAAGTGCCCACTCCACTCTCAATTAAAGATATCTACATTCTTCTATACAGATGTAAAAAGGCAATACTGTGTGATAAAATGAGATCTGCTCTCAAAATAAGAAGATATAAATTCTAGTCCTAATCTGACATTATTTAGTGGATGACCCTGAATCATTAACCTTCATGGTTTTCAGCTGCTTCTTGTAAAATAGGAGTGTAGAGCTATTTAGTATTTTTATACAATTAAACACTAATTATAAATAAGTCTGCCATGTTCTTGGGTGAATTTTAGCAAATACTACTGCAGTATAAGGATTTTCATTTTCAGTGTCTCTCTACATCAAATCATTTTTAAATGAAAGCTTGTGGAAAAACACATTCTATACTAGCTAGGAAACCCGAATATATAACTATATGCATAGCCATGGATATATATCATTGATAATATACATATAATTATATATATCAATGAACCACATTGAATATTACACTTTTTAAGTGGAACTAATGATACCATGCACAAATGATTTTTAGTTATCATGAAAGTGATTAAAAATAGCAACCAGTTGCTTTTCAAATTTCCCTGTGTTTTTCCTTTAGCTACAGTCTTGGCAGCTGTGCAGAGTATTAGCCAGGTACTTATATTCTGGGCATAGAATAAAATTTGGTTGTTTCCTCAATTACTCCACATCTTCCCAAGAGACAGACAAACTGAAGCATGTGGCCAGCACTGAAAACCTTTTTCACAGGAAACCTGAGAGTACCTAAAAGGTAATTTTATTAGAACATTTTTTTAAAATTTCAGATTGATTGGTCTTGTGTTATGAAAGGTGATTTTATCACTTTAGTTTTATATAGAGCCAGTTTTTTTATCTTACTATTCATATATATCATATCCAAATGAGATGGCAATGATACCAATTTTAGACTGTTCCCAGAATCTGATAATACATGCTAGTATAACACAACCACTCTCAATGGTCATTTAGAAGGAAAAATTAACAAGAAAAACCCTTTGTCATAGGTGATCTATAATGGTCACAGTATTTAAAATTGCATAAATCAATATATATTTTAAACTCAATTTTGTAATGGGTCATACAGAGACTGGAACGATTGTTGGAAAGTTCTATTTTGAATATGAAATGTTAAAGTCAAATGTAGAATGACTTAATTTACATTGAAGGGTATATTTAACTATTCGATCCTGTTCATTAAACTTGCTACCTTTGACATTGTGACCTAACAAAGTGGACGGATTCTCGAGAAATAGAACATACATATAGCATACTTTATTTGAGAAACATTAAGTATAGCTAAATCCTTTGTGAGATCTTAAGAAAAAAATCTATTCCAAGAACATACAAAAATAAGTCAACTAACCTATCTGCTTCACTTATAGTTTAATTTGTAATTTAATAAAAATACAGATTAGTGATTTTAAAAAATAATCCAAGACAGCAGACTTCTTAGGCTTCCTGGCATTTTAAAAATAATTCAACAGCGCACATTGTCTTTTTCCACTCTAGGATATAATAATTTTAGAATATGCTTGAACTTTATCAATGCACTTTGACCAAATTCATTTTTGAAGAAATAAAATGGCTAACATTTTCATATTTTAAAATATGTATTTAAAAATAGGAGCCATTACATTTGTATAAAGCAATATTCTCTAATAAAAGATTTAAACTAAACTTAGAAATTCTTCCATTCTAAGTGCATCCATGAATCTCTAAAGATGCCAATTTGAAAAAAGAAAAAAAAGTACAATTTCACAAACACCTTTGTAAAAAACAGTTAAAATAATTAGATAAATTTGAATACATATGATTTTTCACCTGTAGAAGTTATATTTAATATCACGCCAGAAGTAGAAACATAAATTATATTTATTATAATATATAAGTATAGATTTATAAAAATATGCTTTTACTCTGATCACATGCATTCAGTTTTATTTTCTTTTAACTTTTATATGAGAGACCAAACCATCATCTTTTATTATTTTCATTACATATCATTTTCTTTCTTTTTTAAAAATAATTTATTTTGGTATCATTATTCTACAATTACATGTGCAATATTATGGTTATTAAACTACCCCCTTCATCAGGTCCCCCCCACCAACCCCAATACAGTCACTGTCCATCTACATATCATTTTCAAAGGATAGTTTTAAGTAAAGCTATCTATAAATTTCTTTGTCATAATCGTCTCTAATTCTAAAATGTTCTATATTCTTATGCATGAAAAGTGACATCTCTTTGAAAAAATTCTGTAACCAAAATTTCAGATGATTTCTGTTTCTTGTTTCTATGTCCATTATCCTAGAATCTTCTAACATATAATCAAAATTGCACTTACATATACTAATTGCTATTGAAGTCTTATGTACATAGAGTGCCCTCAAGTACTAAAATGCAAACAACTCTTGGTCAAACTCCAGTCATGGTAATAATTAAAACTTAGCTCATGGGTGTTTACCTCTAAATGATCTAACAGAGCTTTCCCTGCATGCCCACTCCAGTGAAAATTCTGCAAAACCTTCTTCACAGCACTCCATGAACTTGAGCTCACACCTAATTATTTAATCCAAGCTCACAATCCTGGAAGGCACTTTTCAGAATGTGTTTTTCCCTCTGTAGCATAATAATCTGCTTGCGTATAGGACTGTTTAAGATACGGCAATGTCTTCCCAGAGACTCACCCAGTGCTTGTTGCAAGGTTGGTACTCAATGAATATTTGATGAATTAACACTTGCAGGCACTCACTAATGAATCTAATAATTTAAATTAACAGTGTCCCTAAGGATTACAAGAAATCCAAAGTAGTTCCATAATCTTGAAAAGATAAAAATAAAGTTTTTGAAGCTAAAGAGATAACTTGCCAAATGTTTCACACAGCTGATTATAGTGGTTCTTAATTAAGCAAAACCTCTGTGATTTAATCCATTTCACATTTCCATATACAAGTACATACTCTGCCACGAGTAATTTGCTTTTGTTTATACTCTTCTTTTATAAAACTTCTAGGTATCATTTCTTATGCCATATACTTATTATTTCTTTACTTGGACTGCCAATTACATAAGATCAGGGTTGATATTTCTGATCAGGCAATTATTACATAAGTGTTGACCTGCTAGACAATTGCACACTGTAGAAAATTAGGCATAAAAAATTATGTAAATGTAAAATAAATCTTTGTACCCAAAAATGTGAACTCATTTCCATATAATTCAAGACAAAAAAGATCAAGTTTCTGTAATTATGTAATTATGTTTCTATAGAGACTAATGGGTATGTAGGAGAAAGAAGAGTGATATTACCTTATATTCTAAAATAAAATTTATTTTTCACTTTCCTGTTTTGCAACAACTTGGATTGTTTATGAATTTAGCATACATTAATTTCTTCAAAATTTTCTGATTGTATAATATAATGCCAGGCACTCTGATGACTTCTTTAACTATGAAGACCCAAGGACTTTACCCTTCAAAAACTCAGCTGTACATGCCTTGCAAATTTAAAATCACCTGCTTTATTTATGTTCTTATTGAATTTCACAAGCCCTGCACTAAATTATATCATAAAAAGAGCTTCACAGAGTGTGGAGTCTCATAACTTCAAAATATTTGGGGTGAAAATAGTGTAAACTGTTCTCTCACTTCTGCTTCATATCCCTATAGAAATCTAGGTTTAAAGATCATTTCTCATTTTGAAATCTGTACTACATTCTATATGCTGCCAACTTTGTATCATATTAAAATTTATTTTACTTGTATTTAGCTATTATCATGCAAGTACCACATATATAAATATCAGCACTTAAAAATATAAAAAAAGTAGATCATTAATCTCAGCAATCTTCTATGTATATTTCATAGCATTCTTAATTTTAAAAATAAAAATAAAATTATATGATGGCTACATAACAAGAGGATTTTCAGTTTATGAGTAGTCTAGTTTTTACAGTTTTGGATCTTAAATTATTTGGAAGCTGTTATAAGTGGTTTTGTTTTGCAGACTCTTTCCAGCTCAAAGTCAGAGTTTATTATTATTTCACAACAAGTAGTTTCATATGATTCTTATGCATAATTTTCACCTACAGCATCATGGAAAAACTGCACAACGTATTGTCACTTGTGGCTTTGGGTAACACTACTGTTATCGAAACACTACCAAATGTACCAACGTCAACAATAATGTAAAAGAATTCACATCCTGGTTATCACCTCATCGATTCACAAGTATAAACAATGCAGAATTAGACCACAGAACCTATAGGTAAGTTTTTTAAAGTCCCAGAAAAATAAAAAACAACTTTATAATTTACATATATGATTTCTTCCAAAACTCTAAGATTAGAATTTTAAATAGCACAGTTATTCGTTTTCTTTGAACCCAATATTCTTTCACCTTTACATGAGAAGTAGAGGAAGACAGCAGACATTATATAAAAGGCAGGGAGAGCACTGATTGCTTTCAGAAGGCATGACTAAGTCCAAAAGAGCAGTTTTAGCTATCTCCACTATTTTTGAAAAAGGAATATAATTTGCATCTATAGATTGCAAAGTAAAAAAGCAGAAAAAAAGGAAAAAAAAGAAAAACCTCTGAGTTACTCATTAACACCAATGAACATCACTGTTTGATCATAACTCATGCTAAGATCTGCTGATATGACCTTGAGCCGTCATGAAACAGTGTAGTATGTTTAATTTACCAAGGAAAGGAGAACTGTCCCTAATTTCAAAAATATGTCATTAAAATACTCTACTTGGTATTTTTTCAAAACTCTGGTGCATCAAGAGAAAAATAATCAGTCATCTACAAAAGCTACTTGCGCAGAACATTTCATTTTGTCATCTTCTCAGGCAAACAGTATATTTGATTATTTAATCTGATACTAAAAAAAAAAAATGCATCTCCTCAATAGGGTTATGAGACAACTGCCCTCTACATGTTTCCTGAATTGTTTGCTTGGTCAAGTCTTAAGATCTACACTAAACAGTTAATAAACCCCTATCATCAAGTTACTGCAGGTTTTAGTGGCAGACAGTGACTGAGAGTCCTCAGTTCAAAATGAATCTCCACCTTCCTCCTAGATGAGATTTACAACAAGGAGCAGTTTTCTTCATTATCTCTCCACATTCTTAAATACTATTCAGTTTACTTGATAGCAAGTACCTACAGATTTGTGTGAGTTCTCTTAATAAATGAATGCATATGCATTCAGTAAGTTGCTTAAATATTTCCCATTATTTTCAATTTTTTCCCCAACATAACCCCAGTACTCAAAATACTTTCCCTGTTACAGTGAAATGCTTACACATTTTGTATCTTTTCATGGTTGTACCTCATTCTAATTCCCAAGAGAGATTTTTTTTGGCATATATTTTGTTTCTCAACATTTTTATTTAATTTTATGTAAGTACTTTTTCCTGCATATAGGGTGCATTTCTGAATGTCATGGTTTACCACCCAGTGAATACCTATTTTTGACCATGAATTTTTGTTTCTAGCAATTAAAAAATAATGTACAAAAGACAGTAAGATTAATAGTTATGAAGTAACTGAGCTGAAGAAATAAATATGAACTGGAAACACAGATCTGGGAGAGCTGTCAGAATATAAGAATATGTGATAATGCAGAGTGTGGAAAGGGGCCAAACACTTAAAACAGAGCAATGAGAAATTGTCCTTTGTGAGCTTCCTTCTGTCAGAAGAAAACACAATTTTTTGAGCAGAAACTGCTCCATGAACAAATTTCCAGTCCAGCATGTAAAAGCTTTGAAAGTCATCACTGCTCCAACAAGTAAAAAGTGGAACAGAAGCTAACAACTCTCCTTGGATTTGTAAGAGATGGTAGGATATGGGGAAAACTGAAGCCCTTAGGATTGGAGAGACAGACACATACAGGGAGTCATCTTACTTGAGCAAAAAATCAGGAGGCGAAACAGCGGCGGCAGAGACCCACACTGGGGAAGAAAATGGGAACTGTAATAGAACAATTGCTGGAGGTTCAGTAAAGACAATTGTGAGAGTTAAAAACTCCAGGGGGACCCAATCAAAGAGGGGACCCGACAATATTGTAAGATTTACTTCCAGGCGGCCGACAAGATTCCCACAGTATATACTGGAGAAAAATTGTGTTTTCTTCTGATAGGAGGAAGGAAAAGGAACCATTTTGAAATAAGCCAGAGCATTCTTTCATTCTTCAAGAGACCTGAGCTCAGGGGAAACTAATTAACCAGAGCTTCACCTTATGGGGTATTATCAGAGCCTAGCTGATCTGGAGGAAAGGAAATACCCAACTCTTGCCTGCTCTTACCTTCCATCTGAGAGATGGAAAATATCCAACTTCACCCCATTCTAGCCATCCTGTTTCACCTAAGGGATAGAAACAAAACAAAACAAAACTGAAAAACTCTTGTGAGGTTCACAATCCAGAGACATAAGCAGACTAAAAGACTGAGACCTAGGATGTCTCTCCTCACCCCACACCTCACCCCCACAGTAACAAAGGCCTATGTACAGAAGCCCCTTTTCCCCAGTACACCATGGCTGACTATCAGGAAAAATTTATAAAGCATACCGCAAAACAAAAAACACAATTTGAAGAGACAGAGTAAGCATCAGAACCGGACATGCCAGGGATGTTGGAATTATCAGACTGGGAACTTAAAACACCTGTGATTAATATGCTAAGGACTCTAATGGATAAAACACTGTAAGAGAAATGAAAACTGCCTGTGAGGAGTCCATAACAAACTGGAGATGGCTGAGGAAAGAATCTTTGACCTAAAGGATATATGAACAGATGCCTTAGAAACCAAAGGCAAAAAAGGACAAAGAATACAAAAGCCCCAGAACATCCAAGGACTGTAGGCTAACTACAAAAGGCATAACATATGTGTAATGACAAAGCAAACTGTCCAAAATGGGCCATACTAAGAGGGAATCCAGGAGAATATTGAGTGATGGAGATCAGAAGATGCCCAGTAAAGGAGTACAGAAGCAAGACTACCAGTGGGGACAAGAGGGCAAACAGAATTAGCCAGAAGGACATCTATTAGAGAAAATGACAAAGAACATATCAATGTCCTGAATAAATTTGTTCTGGAGGAACACTGAACAAAAAGGTCAAATTATAGTGGGCTTAAGAGTGAGCTGGAAGAGAGCAGTGGTGGCACCAAGTGCAGCCCTCAACATCATCCAGCATACGGCTGTTTTTCCCTGAGCACTTTTCCTAACTCTAAGGACTTACTTCATACTACTGTAATATACTGAGGGGTTTTTAAGTGGATGCAAAGATAAAACTCCTTAATTCTTGCTACTGAGGCACAGATTCAATTACCTTTAATCACTTCATACATTAAAAATATTTTATATTTAGCATTTGAGGTTGCAAAACCATCAATACCTCAAAAATTCTGAATCCTCTCTATTACTCTTGATTCCCGCTTGAAAATTAGGCAATTTGTTTTTTGAGATCATGTCTTATTTGAATTATCTTATTAAATGCATCTTCCAGAAACCAAGGTATGATATCATTCTTTTCTCCTTTAGGAGTTCATTAAGTGCATGATCTGCATTCTGAGTTATCTCAGCCAATAGTTTTAACAATCTTGCAGTTCTGCCCTACTGGGATCATCCTGAATCCAACATCCCCAACAATTTCCTTGAGGTCTGCATGTTGGTATTTATCCCAATGCCATGAATTTACTCATTTTTTGTTATGACACCATTCTAACTCCAGGAATACATTTTTGTACCAGGTTGTGTACATTAGAGTCACCTGGAGTAACAGACTCAAATATCTCTGTGACTTAAAAAAAAATGTCTATTTCATATTCACACTAATAATGACTATACTATTTCCAGAGATACACTTTTATCAGCGATCGAGTTAGAGGAGAATAAGCTGTGAAAAAAGTCTTACTCTTATGAGAACTGCTTTACTTAGTTTTTTTAATTTAACATGAAAATTTTGTTTTATTGTTTCAATATGGGAATATGTTTACATGATAATAAGGACATTGATAACAGAGGGGGAGAAAAGTATTGATGGAAATGCATTGCTGAGAATTTGAAAAGGATGGATGTCATCAACTCTAATAGGACAACCTCTTAACTGTAGGCTATGAAAAGAAAAGACAGACACATGCTGAGGCACTGAAGTATGTTAAAGTTTTTTAAAAAAAGAAATTGTATCTGATAATTTTTTTTTTTTGTGACTAATAAGCAAGATAATCTCTTGAGAGTGAAGAAAAGGAACACTCTTTGGATGAGAGTTTCCTGGGTAACAAAAACATGAAATTACAGAAGAAAATAACTATGCTAACAAAGGACCTGGCCAATAGCTTTAAATAAATTTGTAATAAGAAACTACAAGGGTAACAGAGGCAAAATATATGTAGTTTTGTGACTGATTTCCTCTTGCATCGTTAAAGAACTGTGCTTAGACTAAAAACAGTTAAGAAACTATGTATATACAACAAAATGTGTAATGTTATCAGCCATGCAATGCATTTGTTCAAGCAAAGGAACATGAAATTTAACAATGGAGAAGTTACACTGAGGAATGTCAAAACTAGGAATATTCTAATGAAAGAACCAAACTAACACCATGACAGGCTTCAGGAAGCCTCAGAAACTAGAAGGCCTAAGTTTCAGTTTCCCCGAAACTATCAAGTAGTTACATATTGCCCAAAGCATGTAACCACCCTCCTGTCATCCAATCAGGAGAAGCCGAAAGCCTCCCTACATTCCTGAGGATGGGGTCTGCGGGCAAGAGATATAGATAAGACCCTGTTGCAAAAAGCAAAAGTTAACCTGTTAGTCACCAAACAAGATCCTAGGCTCACTCTGTAATTGGTTAATTTCAAAAATACCTTAAATATTGTGATTGGATCCTGCCAAAAGTAACGAATGCTCTAAATGACATGTATGGCTAGAACTGTCGTCAATAATGTTGTGTAATTATGATTGGATTGCTGTGTCTATGTCCCCGTTTCCTGTAACTCCCCCTTCCCAATGTCCATAAAAATCCTGCCCGCCTTTGTCCGGGGTTCTCAGCTCACCTCCACTACCTAGGTGGAAATGCTGGGAGTCCGATATTAAGCCCATAATAAACGCCCTTTGCTCTTGCATACATAACTCGGTCTCCCTGGTGGTCTCTGGTCTCTGAGGATACTGCAATCCGGACAAAACACTAATATGTAACAACAAGGACGATGAATTTACCAGGTATGCCAGAGGATGAGTGATAAAAGTCAGAAAACAAAGTATTTGAATTTTTGTTTCACTGTATATATGAATTTATGATTTCTAAGTTGGAGCCAGAGTAAAAACAAACATTCCTTTGTCTTTGATAATTTAAATTCCTATAGCTGCAAAATATAGGCTGCTATATTGTTGAAAAGGGTAATTAAAAATCACACAATCAATAAGCAGAACTTCAACAGCACAGATGTAAACTAGGAGCCCACCCCTTTTCCTCTTATTCTTTTATAATGTGTATTGTCTTTTTCTCTGTTAAAGCAAACTTGATATACTTTTCTGTGAAATACTATTTAATAGATGAAGTATGGTTCTTCTTACCAAATAAAATTTGCATACTGAAATAAATTTATTTGACTAGTCAATAAATGAACTTAAAGTCTCCTCACATAAACTAAGTACTTGAAATTAATGTCTCAGAAATACATTTCAAGAAATGAAAATAAAGATTCTCTCTTTTTGGTGGTGTTTTAGTAAGCTCCTTTGAAGAAAAATATAAGCATTTAATATTTTTACCAATGCTCTGATGCTTAGTTTGTGACTCAAAAAATGTATTGGTATTACCTTGGAAATATAGATAATTTTCACTCAGAACATTTTAATGCAGAAAATGTACTGCATTATATTAATATATTATATTAATATTGAAAAACTTATAAACATTGATGATGCCATTTGGTTATTAGAAAATTTGACAATTCACGTATAGTTAGAAGTTTGTGTTATACATATACTGTCACAAGGCTATAGTTTCCTAACTTGGGAAATCCTTTTCAATGTATTTATATTAGCAAATAGTTACTAAACTTCAAAAAGATTATACTGGCCATCTTCTGTTTAACCTTTCATATCCAGTCTGGAGGCTTCTCTCTGCTCACCCTCCTGGGAAACTGACCTAAAAAAGCTCTACCAATAGTTTTCTTTGTCCTTTGACTTCTGGTTTGATCAAAGGTAAGCCTGCTAAGAGATTAGAGCAAGAAAGTCAAGTGAATGCAGGGTATGCTCTTATCTTTCCCCTGCAGGATGGCCTTGGTTTGGCTGAGTCCCTCACCTGAACATTTTTAATCCTCCTAAGGCTCTCTTCTTGGGGGTTTGGTAACAACTCTCTTCCTCTCTTTGGTAGAATTAAATTTTTGTTAATGTTACCATTTGGGGTCCTGCATTATTCCTTCTGCTTTCCCTATTTCACACCCATACCTTTAGAAATACTTCCCTTTATTATACCCTTTTCAAGTTTTTCCAGTTTGAATGTGCTGATAATTCCTAGTTAGGAAACTGACAAATACAAGAAGACACTTTACAAGGAAATTGTACTAATTTTCTGTATATTGTAAAAATGGGGTATAGTAATACTAGCCAATTTTCTGAGCACAGAAATTAACCACATTTTCAAATGTCATTAATTTTTAAAATATAATTCTCATTTTCCTGCTAGACCCATATGAGATTTAATCGATTCTTTTTTTTTGGTATCGTTAATGTACAATCACTTGAACAAAACAATGGTTACTAGACCCCCTATTATCGAGTACCCCCCACATACCCAATTACAGTCACTGACCATCAGTATAGTAAGATGCTATAGAATCATTACTAGTCTTCTCTATAAATACTGAATTTCCCATGTCCCCTGCCACGGCATTCCGTGTGCTAACCGTAATGCCCCTTTTCCCCCATTAACCCTCCCTTCCCACACATCCTCCCCAGTCCCTTTCCCTTTGGTAACTGTTAGTCTATTCATGGGTTCTGAGAGTCTGCTGCTGTTTTGTTCCTTCAGTTTTTTCTTTGTTCTTATACTCCACAGATGAGTGAAATCATTTCATAGTTGTCTTTCTCTGCCTGGCTTATTTCACTGAGCATAACACCCTCTAGCTCCATCCATGTTGTTGCAAATGGTAGGATTTGTTTTCTTCTTATGGCTGAAAAATATTACATTGTGTAAATGTACCACATCTTCTTTATCCATTCATCTACTGATGGACACTTAGGTTGCTTCCATTTCTTGGCTATTGTAAATAGTGCTGTGATAAACAAAGGGGTGCATATGTCTTTTTCAAACTGCACTGCTGCATTTTTAGGGTAAATTCCTAGGAGTGGAATTCCTGGGTCAAATGGTATTTCTATTTTGAGTTTTTTGAGGAACCTCCATACTGCTTTCCACAATGGTTGAACTAATTTACATTCCCACCGGCAATGTAGGAGGGATCCCCTTTCTCCACATCCTCACCAACATTTGTTGTTGTTTGTCTTTTGGATGGTGGCCATCCTAACTGGTGTGAGGTGATATATCATTGTGGTTTTAATTTGCATTTCTCTGATGATTTGTGATGTGGAGCATCTGTTCATGTGCCTGTTGGCCATCTGAATTTCTTCTTTGGAGAAGTGTCTGTTCAGCTCCTCTGCCCATTTTTTAATTCACTTATTTGCTTTTTGTTTGTTGAGGTGTGGGAGCTCTTTACATAATTTAGATGTCAACCCCTTATTAGATATGTCATTTATGAATATATTCTCCCACACTCTAGGTTGTCTTTTTGTTCTACTGATGGTGTCCTTTGTTGTACAGAAGGATTTTAGTTTGATATAGTCCCACTTGTTCATTTTTGCTTTTGTTTCCCTTGTTCGGGGAGATATGTTCATGAAGAAGTTGCTCATGTGTACGTCCAAGAGATTTTTGCCTATATTTTTTTTCTGAGAGTTTTATGGTTTCAGTGAGACTTACATTCAGGTCTTTGATCCATTTTGAGTTGACTGTTGTGTATGGGGTTAGACACTAGTCCAGTTTCATTCTCTTAAATGCAGCTGTCCAGTTTTGCAAACACCAACTGTTGAAGAGGCTGTCATTTCCCCATTGTATATCCATGGCTCCTTTATCATATATTAATTGACCATATAGGCTTGGGTTTATATCTGGGCTCTCTAGTCTGTTCCACTGGTCTATGTGTCTGTTCTTGTGCCAGTACCAAATTGTCTTGATTACTGTGGCTTTGTAGTAGAGCTTGAAGTCAGGGAGTGTAATTCCACGTGCTTTATTCTTCCTTTTGTGGATTGCTTTGGCTATTCGGGGTCTTTTGTGGTTCCATATGCATTTTTGAACTGTTTGCCCTAGTTCATTGAGGAATGCTGTTGGTATTTTGATAGGGATTGCATTGAATCTGTAGATTGCTTTAGACCGGATGGCCATTTTGGCAAGATGAATTCTTCCTACACAAGAGCATGGGATGAATTTCCATTTATTAGTGTCCTCTTTCATTTCTCTTAAGTGTTTCTTGTAGTTTTCAGAGTATAGGTCTTTCACTTCCTTCATTAGGTTTATTCCTAGGTATTTTATTCTTTATGATGTAATTGTGAATGGAATTGTTTTCCTGATTTCTCCTTCTGCTAGTTCACTATTAGTGTACAGGAATTCAACAGATTCTGTGTATTAATTTTGTATCCTGCAACTTTGCTGAATTCAGATATTATATCTGGTAGTTTTGGAATGGATCCTTTAGGGTTTTTTACATACACTATCAAGTCATCTACAAACAGATACTGTTTGACTTCCTTACCAATCTGGATATCTTTTATTGCTTTGTGTTGTCTGATTGCCGTGGCTAGGACCTCCAGAACTATGTTGAATAAAAGTGGGGAGAGTGGGCATCCTTGTCTTGTTTCCGATCTTAAAGGAAAAGCTTTCAGCTTCTCGCTGCTAAGTATAATGTTGGCTGTGGGTTTGTCATATATGGCCTTCATTATGTTGAGGTATGTGCACTCTATACCCATTTTGTTGAGAGTTTTTATCATGAATGGATGTTGAATTTTGTCAAATGCTTTTTCAGCATCTATGGAGATGATCATGTGTTTTTTGTCCTTCTTTTTGTTGATGTAGTGGATGGTGTTGATGGATTTTCGAATGTTGTACCATCCTTGCATCCCTGGGATGAATCCCACTTGATCATCATGGATGATCTTTTTGATGTATTTTTGAATTTGGTTTGCTAATATTTTGTTGAGTATTTTTGCCTCTATGTTCATCAGGGATATTGGTCTGTAATTTTTGTGGTGTCTCTGCCTGGTTTTGGTATTAGAATGATGTTGGCCTCATAGAATGAATTTGGGAGTATTCCCTCCTTTTCTACTTTTTTGAAAACTTTAAGAAGGATGGGTATTAGGTCTTCACTAAATGTTTGATAAAATTCAACAGTCAAACCATGTGGTCTAGGGGTTTTATTCTTAGGTAGTATTTTGATTACCAATTCAATTTTGTTGCTGGTAATTGGTCTATTCAGATTTTCTGTTCCTCCTGAGTCAGCCTTGGAAGGTTGTATTTTTACAGGAAGTTGTTGTCCATTTCTTCTAGGTTATCCAGTTTGTTACCATGTAATTTTTCATAGTATTCTCTCATAATTCTTTGTGTTTCTGTAGTGTCCATAGTGATTTTTCCTTTCTCACTTTTGATTCTGTTTATGTTTGTAGACTCTCTTTTTTTTTTTAACAAGTCTGACTAGGGGTTTATCTATTTTGTTTATTTTCTCAAAGAACCAGCTCCTGCTTTCATTGATTCTTTCTAGTATTTTATTCTTCTCAATTTTATTTATTTCTGCTTTAATCTTTATTATGTCCCTCCCTCTACTGACTTTGGGCCTCATTTGTTCTTACTTTGCTAGTTTCATTAATTGTGAGTTTAGACTGTTCATTTGGGATTGTTCTTCTTTCCTGAGTAGGCCTGTATTGCAATATATTTCCCTCTTCGCACTGCTTTCCCTGCATCCCACAGATTTTGTGCTGTTGAATTATTGTTGTCATTTGTCTCCATATATTGGTTGATCTCTGTTTTATTTGGTTATTGATCCATTGATTATTTTGGAGCATGTTATTACGCCTCATGTGTTTGTGGGCTTTTTCGTTTTCTTTGTTTAATTTATTTCTATTTTCATACCTTTGTAATCTGAGAAGCTGGTTGGTACAATTTCAATCTGTTTTAATTTACTGAGTTTCTTTTTGTTGCCTAATATATGATCTATTCTTGAAAATGCTCCATGTGCACTTGAGAAGAATGTGTATCCTGTTGCTTTTGGATGGAGTTTTCTGTAGATGTCCATTAGGTCCATCTGTTCTAATATGTTGTTCAGTGCCACTGTCTATTTATTTTCTGTCAGGTTGATCTGTCCTTTGGAGTGCGTGGTTTGTTGATGTCTCCCAAAATGAATGCATTGCATTCTATAGCCCCCTTTAATTATGTTAGTATTTGTTTCACATATGTAGGTGATCCTGTGTTGGGTTCATAGATATTTATATTAGTTATATCCTCTTGTTGGACTGACTCTTTTATCATTATGTAATGTCCTTCTTTGTCTCTTGTGTCTTTCTTTGTTTTGACGTCTATTTTGTCTGATACAAGTACTGCAACTCCTGCTTTTTTCTATTAGTTGCATGAAACATCTTTTCCATCCCTTTCCTTTCAGTCTCTGTATGTTTTTGGGTTTGAAGTGAGTCTCTTGTAGTCAGCATATAGATGGGTCTTGTTTTTTAATTCAGTCAGTGACTCTATGTCCTTTGACTGGTACATTCAGGCCATTTACATTTTGGGTGATTATTGATAGGTATGTACTTATTGCCATTGCAGGCTTTAGATTCGTGGTTACCAAAAGTTTAAGGGTAATTCCCTTACTATCTGTCTTATTTAACTCACTTCATATGCTATTACAAACACAACCTAAAGCTTCTTTTTTTTTCCTCCTTTTTCTTCCTCATCCATTCTTTGTATGTTATGAATCATATTCTGTACTCTTTGTCTGTCCCTTGGGTGACATCTATTTAGGCTTAGGAATACATCCATCTATTGGAGTCCCTCAAAAATGCACTGTAGAGGTGGTTTGTGGGAGGTAATTCTCTCAGCTTTGCTCATCTGAAAATTGTTTAATCCCTCCTTCAAATTTAAATGATAACCTTGCTAGGTAGAGTATTCTTGGTTCAAGGCCCTTCTGCTTCATTGTTTTAAATATATTATGCTACTCCCTTCTGTACTGTAAGTTTTCTGTTGAGAAGTCTGATGATAGCCTGATGGGTTTTCCTTTGTATGTGATCATTTTTCCCTCTCTAGCTGCTTTTAAAAGTCTGTCTTTATCCTTGATCTTTGTCATTTTTATTATTATATGTCTTGATGTTGTCTTCCTTGGGTCCCTTGTGTTGGGAGATCTGTGCACCTCCATGGCTTGAAAGAATATCTCCTTCCCCAGATTGGGGGAGTTTTCAGCAATTACCTCCTCAATGACACTTTCTTTCACTTTTTATCTCTCTTCTTCTTGTACCCTTATAATGCAAATATTGTTCCGTTTGGATAGGTCACACAGTTCTCTCAATATTCTTTCATTCTTAGAGATTCTTTTTTCTCTCTGTGCCTAAGCTTCTTTGTATTCTTCTTCTCTAATTTCTATTCCATTTACCATCTCTTCAGCTACATCTAATCTTCTTTTAAATCCCTCCCTTGTATGTTTCATTTCAGATATGGAATTTCTTAATGATTGAATCTCTGACTTAAATTCATTCCTGAGTTCTTGAATATTTTTCTGTACCTCCATAAGCATGTTTATAATTTTTATTTTGAACTCTCTTTCAGGAAGATTGGTGAGTTCAGTTTCATTTGGCCCTTTTTCTTGGGTTTGTTAGATTTTGGCCTGAACCATGTTCTTTTGACATTTCATATTTCTGTGTGGTGCCCACTAGTACACAGAAACTCCAGTCTCTGGAGCTGCTCAGCCCCTAGAGTGAGGTTGGGGGTCATAGGGGAGTGAAGCTGGTGCCTGGTGGGAGGAAAGGTCTGTTTCCTGATTCCCGTCTGTGGTGCCTTTCTCCAGTGTTAGAGCCAGTGGGCCAACCACACATGTGTAAGCCTCTGTCCTTTGCGTCTCTAGCTATTGGAGACAGGGCCTCCCTCTGACAGGCCCGATGTCAATGCTATGGCTCCTGGTTTGCGAGCAGGTGATGACAGGCTGGGAGGAAGGCTCAGCAGGCTGTGTGTCACAGTGGGGGGCCTCAGAGCTGAGTAGGCAGTCAGGGGGATGGAGCACCTGAAGCTCCCCAAAGTTCCTAACCAGATGGGCAGAGCCCATCCAGACAGCCTTGTCCATCTCTCCCTTCTCCTGTGCAGCAAGCTCCGTGCAAACCCTGCCCATTCAGCAGTCCTCTCGCTGCTAGGAATCCTCTCAGACCACCTGCCTTCCTCTGACACAGAGCAGCCTGGTTGGATCCCCTCCTCCACAATGTCCGGAATGTCAGTCTCCCAGGCCCTCCACCTATCCGAGCTCCCCAACATCCAGAGCACCACACAATATAGGCTTCTGCTCACAAAGCAGATCTCCAGGGCCACGTTTTCAGCAGTTCCAAGCTTCCTCCCCCTCCCTACTCTGTTTCTCTTCCTCCCACCAGTGAGCTGGGGTGGGGGAAGGACTTGGTTTTCCTATATTACCCTGTTTCATGAGGTTTGTTCTGTTCATGAGGTTTGTATGTAGTCTGGTTCAGCCTTCTTTCTTCTTGCTGTTTTAGGGTTAGTTGTATTAATTAACTATATTTTTGTACTATTTATGATTTTGGGAGGAGTTATCCATGTGACCTCTCACGCTGCTATCTTGAATCTCTCAGATTGAATCCATTCTTAATTAAACTTAGTATTGAGTCACCAGTGGTTAGATACATATAAGCAAATACATAGTAAGAACTTGAACTATATCAATAACAGTAAACATTTCTTGAAAAGAAATATTAAGAGTAATTTAGAAGGGTATATGATAGTCAAATGTTATTTTAATAGGTTAAGCTTAAGTAATAAAAAATTTCCCAGTCCTATGAATTATTTTTCCCTAACGTTTACTCTCTCTATTTTAATAGTATAAACTGAATAACCATAACTAGAAGTAAAGATTTGAAGGTAGAGACCTTCATCTTGTTCAGTTCACTGAGTCAATATTATCTAAGTTGTGAACATCTTTTACATTTCTCTTATTTGTCCCTTTATATTCATAATGATTACCAAGGAATTGTGCCAAATTCTCACTATCTCCCAACTGAAATACTGCAACATTAATTTTGATTACTTCCCAGTTCCACAATAGTTGTTTAAATTGAGTAAATGTTGAAATTACTGAATTGGTTATCTTCATATAGCTCCCTGTAGAAGATAATAGTTGAGCCATGTCAATAAATTGGTGAGATATTTATAACTATTGATTTCAATGTCAGGCAGTCACAGCCAGTGAAATGGCCCTAAAGTGAAAACTCACCTGGCATACTGAAGGAACACAGGAGAGTCCAGTGTGTGATTTCTGAGTAAATAAGGGAGAAGATGGTAGATGGGGAGGCCCGATGACATGTCCTACCATTTAAGGGCACAATGGAATTTACATTTACCACTTCTACCAAAATTATACTGGATATAACTTATTTACATGCACACAGATATCTGTAAACGAGGCTAAAATTAGGCAATTGTAGTTTTTATCTGAATGATTATTTATCAAGATAAAATGCTCTTACTATGGACCCATTAAGCATTAGAAGTCAAAGTCAAATAGAGTTTCTTTCATATTGTGTTTATGTGTGTGTGTTTGTGTATATGTGTGTGTGTGTATGTATGTGTGTGTGAGATGGAAACAGAAAGAGATAATTGTATGTTTTAGTTTGAACTGGTCGGCTTTGGCTGCAATAATGGAGGTAGGGGCTAATTGAAAACTCATTTCTCAGTATAAATCTGTAGGGTTCACTACATTAGTGATCTAGTAGGTTGCAAATAGCACAATATGATAAACTTACTACATAGTATTATATAAAATATTGATTAAAAATTAAACTAGAACTTTTAGAAATCATTTTAGAAAATTATATTTGACATAAAAATCATTTTAGAAAATGATACCTGCATAAAATAAGTGAGAACTGTATACAGGTAGCTATATATGAAATTGCATTCTAAAACCATGGATTAGTTTATTTGCTATTTACTTTCCATGTGTCAAGCTTTGCTTCATGATGATGAATTGTATATGGCTTGTATTTTGGGAAAAAGTCAATGGGACAAACTGAAGTAACTCATTAAGAATATGTAATAAAATCTCCAAATGCAGATCATGTTATATATAAAATTAACTGTCAGAAAGAGTGAAAAGCAACAGATGGCCAACAAAAAAAGATGGAATTTAAATAATCAAGTCTGTTATTGACTAGGAGATAGAATTTTAGTTTAACCTTGCATGTAAAAGGCATGAAAATGGCTGACAGAAGATTTTCTAAAGTTTATGAGAGATACAAAGAAAACTTTTTAAATGCAAAAAGAAGTGATGACTAACAATGTTACACACATACACTCATGCTGAGATCATATCCTAAAACTCCAGAACTTATAAATAAGATTTGGGAAAAAATACAAAAAACATTCATCTATTAATCAGATGGTGCATCTGAAGTAGATTTTTCAATTTAACAGAAATCCTTGTTTGAGCACATGACAATGAAATTTTATCATTAGACAAATTTCAATGATATATACACTTCAAACATTTAAAATAACTACATTTTAAAGCTCTGAGACAATAATTGTAAGACAAAAGTATAGAAAAACTTCTTGTTGCACAGCAAACCACCCCCAGTGGGTGGCTCCAAAAAGAGTCTTTTATTAATGAGCCTACCAGCCTAATGAGCTAAACGGATGCTCATAGTGATTCTTCTGGCTTCGGCTGTGATCCTTCGTGCATTAGGGCTAAGCTGGTAGGATACTGCTGGCTGGATGACCTACAGTGGTGACACTCCATGAATGGAGGTTGGCTGGTTGGTGGCCAGGCGGTCTTACTGTGCTTTGATACATACCCTAGACAACAGTATGGAATTCACAAGGCCTTTAAGGTCTCGATTTACATGACTCATTGACACTCAACCACTACTGACTCATCATATTGGTCAAAACAAACCACAAAATGAATCAACCCAGATTCAGATCATGTTACATATAAAATTAACTGTCAAAAAGAGTGAAAAGCAACAGATGGCCAACAAAAAAAAGATGGAATTTAAATAATCAAGTCTGTTATTGACTAGGAGATAGAATTTTAGTTTAACCTTGCATGTAAAATGCATGAAAATGGCTGACAAATAGATTTTCTAAAGTTTTTGAGAGACACAAAGAAAACTTTTTAAATGCAAAAAGTTTCCAGTGAGAAACAGACACCACTTAATGGAGCTATAATGTCACATCCATGAGTCACGAGATACCTTCAGAAATCAATTTATCTTGCTTTGTCCCATGGCCCCCAAAATTCATGACTCTCCCACGTAAAATACACTGTTTATTTCAAGAGGATCTAAAGACACATTCAATCATGGTATCAAGTTCAAAAACCAGAATCTTATAATCTATAATAGTTGAGATGGAATTGTTCAGATGTCCCATTTCTTAAATGGGGTCCTATAATTTAAAAAGACAATTGATCTGCCACCCAACATACCCAAGACGCAAGGATGAGATTGATACAAAGTGACCACAGCAGTTATTCATTTTTCATGGGGGAGAATGAGTGGTACAAGGCAGGTACTGTGGACCCATAGAAAATCTTAACTACATTTGGGCAATATTGCCAAGTTAATCTATCCCAACTGTAAAAAGGGTTGCATGAATAAAACTAGTTTCTGCTTCCTGGGTCTATCTCTCCAGCCCAGTCCATTCATTTAAGGACTCTTGATTTCTCCCTTTGGGATATTCTTTCTTGTTTATTTTCTCCCATAATAATCTTTAGACAACCTCTTTCATGTCTGCACTTCTCTAATTATTAGGTATCAACATCAAGACTAATTGAACAGTTTTGAATTAAAATAAGTTAGAAATTTATCAGCTACAAGGAATCTGTAACCAGAGTGACCTGTATCTGGACTAGATATAAAAAGTGTTTAATATTCACCCTCACATTGGCATATAAAATTTATGTGAGCCCAACAACAACAAAAATTTACAAACTGTTTTACTTTGCCAGGACATATGGGTCATAGAAAAATGTTATAGCACAGAGATGACTCTGTTTTGATAAACATTTTGACACTCTATCCTAGGAGATATGGAGTAGCATATACTTAGGAAAACAGTGATGTTCTTAATTTACAGTTCCATCTTTTCAGATTCTGAATAGAAACACTTAAGCAAACAAGAATGAAAGTTGATTCAGTACTACTGACGGAACCTCTGGGATATTTTCTATTCATTGCCCTAACTGGTTACTTAAAAAAAAATAATTTCCTACACAGAAAGGTAGTAGCCTTCACAAATTGATTTCTGTTCATAGAAAGTTAGGGACCGGGAGGAATTTTTGAAGTCTGAATAATTTCAAGTCCTTTTAACCCTGATACATGCTGGTGTTCTTTACCCACAAAACCCATTTAACCGATCTTCCTTTGTGCCTGATTGGGGTTAATTTCATTTGGTAAAAGCCAAGCCCACATAGAGCAAGACCAAGAACTCTGAGAGTTCCCTGTTTCCCAAACTGGGAATTAGGGATTAAATCCATAAAACATGATTACAGTGTACCTAGACTTATCTGAAATAATTAGGTGTAAGATTTGCAGTTATAACTTTTTGATTTGAGAAATAATTTCTTTTTTTCAAATAACTCATCCACTGGAAAGCTACAAAAACTAAAATGTTAAAAAATAAAAAAGTTTAAAATGTTTCTAGAAACCATTGGAAACAAAAGGATTTGTGTGACAAGAGGCTAGAAAGCAAAAAGGTCAAAGATGTGGGCCATTGATTTGGTACAGCTTTCACCTCAAGGCATTTGTGAACTGAAAAGTGGTAGCTGAAAGACTAAAGCAGAGATAATTGATAAGCTCTGAGGCTTACAAGAAAACCTTTACTTCAGTGGATACCAAAAAAGAGAGTCTGAGGAAAGCACCCTGGGATTTTCAACTGGGACCAGGTAGGAGTAAGAATGAACTGAAAATTGAACAGCCCACAGCAAAGCCTAAAAACAGATTGTATCATTTCTAGCCTGATTGGTTTAAGGTGTTCTGTCCCTTCTTAGCTGCTTAGCAGACACAAATCCTTCCTTGGGGTAGAAGGTAGTACTTGGGCCCAAAGCCCAAATGTTTTTGTATAATTATGCATTTGTGTCAGATTGAATCAGAAAAAAAACATGCAAGTGCATAAGAACTGACTAAAAACAAAGAGAATAAACAAAAGAAACAGATAAAAATATTCAGATATTTTGATGCAGATTATTAGAGTTATAAAACTAGGAGTATGAAATAACCATATTTAATATGTTCAACAAATTAAATGACATGTAGAGAACTGTAAAAGACAACTGAAAACTATGAAATAATCTAGTAAAATTTATAGAAATGAAAAAAAACCTTAATCCAATTGATAAGACTATCAGTCAGACAGCCACTTTCACCATTGCATAAGGGATGATGAAATTGCATTTTAATACTATTTAACTTGCATATTTTCATGTAATTATTACCTGCTTTATTTAACAAACTTTTAGTTTATTTGTAAATTTATATGGTAAGTATCTAGGATTAACATTAATGAAGCAAGAGTGATATGCATGGATTCTAAGATAGCTAATTGGAGATTTAGATATGTTTTACTTTGAATTCTGCAATCTAACATTAAAATAGTTTTAAAATATATTCATGAAATTCTAAATCAGATTCATATTTTACAACCCCATCACGTATTTACATACCATATGTAAGACATTACAAATTATTTTCTTATAGAGGGAATACAGTCATTCCACTATTTTATATTAAGTAGGTATTCTTAATAAATGCATAAATATGTGATCAATATCAGCTCACATTGGTGAATGATTTATTAATATTCTCATTATAATGCAAATTAAATGTGGTAGGTACAGCATGCAGCAATTCATTCTGAAAGAAGAAAGAATAAATCAATATTGATAGAATAGAGGGATCAGAAGATGATTATTTGGAGGTCAGCTTAAAAAGAACAGAGAAAACTGTTCACAAGAGTCTAGAATGTTAGGCTAAAGAGTAATGGTGTTTATCTCCTATGTATTCTTTCTATCTCACTTTAGATGTGACTATTTTCAGGAAATAATTAACTGATTACACCAAACCCTTGGATAAGTCCTCTATAATTTAAGTTTCTAACAACTAATTCAAAATTAAGGTAACTCAAAATTTCATTTGTATTTTCTTTCATATCACACTATTTTTCATACTTCAAATATGAAATTCATTATTTTTGTATATACTCTGTTTATTCCCTTGTTTCAGTTAATAACCTAAAACCATTAATATCACCACTTTCATTTATTCTCTAGATTTACTATATTCCAAGTCCAATCTATTTCTTCTCTTCTATCTGAAATATATACACTTCTCTACTTCTAAAAATAGAAAACTCCCACACTTCAAGACCCACAAACTCCAGTCAAAACCATGATCTCTCACATGTATTATCATAATACATTCCTTATTTTCTTGTGCATTTACTATCAACTTCCCTGTACACCCAGTATAATCTAAGTATACATCCATCCAAATAAGTAAAATCCATGTGAATTTTAAGTATTCACATCTTGACACCCTTTGATGAATTCTTACTTAAAATTCTTATCATGATATAAAAACTATTTATATTGAGTTTCTTGATCATGTCTCCCATTGTATTCTTACGTTATTTATTTTCTTTGTGTTTTTCACCTACCCCTGTCCTCCCCAGATCAGCCCACCTGCCATAATGCTTCTCAGATAATTTAGGATTTAGGTTAACACCCCAATTTGTACCTTCATGCACTTTTTTTCATATCTCTGCCAATCGCTTCTGTTTCTCTATATATCATATATATATATGATATATGTATATTGTGTGTGTGTATACATATTCTCTCACATGTATCTCTACACGTGTTACACATATATTGATTATACTCTGATATTTGTCTTTTTTTCATTAATTATGTTATACATTTATTATTAGTGTATGCCTCCTTTTAGTTCTTGAAAAATTACATTCTAGAAACATTTACTATTTCTAAAGGTTTCTAGAGGGAAAACAGCTAATCTATGAAGAAACAAGAATCTAACTTTAACATATTGGATTGTAGAAACACCAGGGATTAGGAAGATATATCAATTCAATAATTTATTATAGTAATTTAGTATTATTTAATAGAATGACATATTACCAATTAAAATTTAGGGCCATATAAATACACATCCAGACATGAAGGGAACCAGATATTTTTCCCTATTCATATTTTCTTATGAAATTTAATGAGCCGGGATGAAAATGAAACCCATTAAAAAATTATGATAAAACCCTTCTTCCCTAAATAAAAGACACCCCAAGATAATGAACTAACTGTAAGATCTAATGAAAATAAATCATAAGTTGTCAGTTACACAGGCTACTAAGGAATGTATATAGTCAAATGTCATGGAAAGTCACTGGAGTCCACAAAAGTTTACTTCTAGGATATATGAATGGGTTAATGTCCTGGATGGAATTATTAAGGACTGCAGAAGTTCCAGAAGACACTCCCTTCTGTCAGGTGTTGAGAAATACATAAGTGAAAGGATCACTCTCATCACATGGTCTTCCTCCACTATTAGCCAGATATGACTACTGGGAGTATTGCTATTGAAATGGGCTCCCTGATTTCAGTGGGGATTATGGGATCCTGTGTTATCAGAAACCAAATACCAACATTACCTGTCAAGGACACATAGCATTGAACCTCTGGCAAAAATATACTGGCTGATGGAGACTAGTGAAGATGTAAGTATACATATACATGAACTCCAAAACACGTTGTTTCATTGATTCTGTGAGAGCCTCACATTATGAGGAACACAAGAGTGGGTAATAAAATTATTTAGGTCTTCTAGAAATCAATAATTTCATTATTTTGGGTTCACTCTTTCTCTATACACATGCAGTCCCTGAATATGCAGGTAAATGTAAGTCTTTTTTAATTCATATAATCATGATTGTTTCTCCATATAACCTCAAATTCCATCATGCAGTTAGTGATGTGCATTGTATTAGCCAATGTCTGCCATCATAAAATGTAAAGAGTTACATTATACCCATGTGTTTAGGATGATGAAAATACTTTGGATTTAGAGAGGAGTGATGGTTGCACAACTCTTTTATATCCTAATTAAAACAGAACAAATTCGATTTAAATTTATTCTTTTAAAGAATAAATTTTATAGGTTAATGAGATACATCTCAACTTACAATTATTTCAACAGATAAATGAGAAGTAAATGTAACTATACATATTCATCTAAGTTGGATTTTTAAATTCACTTCTTCCTTGTAAGAATTTTTTAGATATATTTTCCTCTATTTTTCACATAAAAAGATGGACGGTTTCTTTTCTTCTCTGACCTTTCAAAGCTAGAAGTGTTAAAGCCAGATTTTCAGTCCAGGCAATTGGACTTTATATTTCCACATGTGTAATCTCTAAATCAGATAGTATGAGAAAAAGTATTTTCACTGTCAGCTCCTCATTTAAGCATGTCATATAAAGGCACCTGGGTCTGGTTCTTTATCAACATAACACTTCTCCAACCACCTTTCTCAGAATTATCTTATTCCTTCTGTTCAACACTATTTTTATATTTAACCTGCTCCAAGAAACTATCTTCAAATCCTAAGTAAATAAATAAATAATCTTTGTTACCTGCAAACTAAATATACTTCTTATTTGGAAATTAGTCATGACTTTTTTAATAACAATCATATAATATCTTAATTTTATATATATCGACAACTCTTTGGGCAATTTGTGGTCTATGCCATTCTTTTTATATCACTATGAACTTTCAATATATGCATGACTGATAGCAAATATAACACCCAAGTAAAAAAACTCTTATAAGAAACCTTTTAACAGGTTTTCCCAGGAGAATGGGTGGTGACTGAATGATTATTTTACATCCTTTGTGACATGTAGTTGAATGAAAGAAGTTATTTAACAGAAGAAGCTGTGATATGAAAAGTTTTTGCTTATGGACCTGGTTTGATTCCACAACCTAATATGCATCTTAAACTAGTAGTACATAGTTCAAAGTGAGTTATATTAGAATTTTAAATGGATATTATAGGGATTAAAATGTTACTGAAAGAGCAGATGTGTCATGTCCCCTGAATCACTGGCTATTTGAACTCATTATATTTACCAAAATCATAGTACAGCTTGGCACATTTGATCCTAATAAAAATGGAAGTCCTATAGAGAACTCTATAGCTTTCATTAATTTTTACACTTTCAGCACTTGACCTATTGTTTGATATTCAGTAAATAATTACTAGAACCCATTTATGGTTGAACAATATAAACAGTACTATTCCTCTTTCTCTCTCTTATTTCTATTTTCAATTGAAGAAGGGACACATCAAAATATTTGCTATAAATATAATGAAAATAAAGAGCAGAAAAGCATTTTCTTGTCTTAACTGCTTTTAAGAAGAGAAAATCATGCATCCACAAAGACTTAGAAGTCATTTTTGAAGTTATTTTGTCAACTTGAAATCTACATTTTCTATGTTTTCAGAGAAACTATGTAACACTCTGTCAAACAAAATATTTATTCTTTATCTGAAATTTTATAACAAAAAGTAATATTTTATATTACTCAATAAAATAATGTTACAAAGTGTTATTCTCATGGAAATTTCCTTTTCTCTATTTTCATTCTCTTTTCTTTCCTGCCATATGTTTGTATTAAACAACCAACTAGAGTTTTTGTTCTAGTTTGCTTATGGAAGATTCTGGCTCTTCTTTTTTATTCCCCAGTAATGTTTTATGGTTAAAAGCAAAGGTTTTTATTAAGTCAAAATAAATAGAATTTGATAGTTAACTAAAATTTTCTAAGTTCTTTCCACTATCTGGTAATGGTAAATGTATTAATTTATATTATACTTATGTAATTCAAGATTATGTATTGCAACCTCTAGAGTAATCATGGAAATAAAAGGAAATATATAACTAAAAAATTTAAAAAATTAAAAGGGGGAAATGGATTGCAAGTATTTCAAAATTTTTAGTTGCTCTGCCATCTTAAATACATAAGTAAATAAGTAAATAAATATTAAAGAACATATCAGTATTGTAACTTTACTAAAACATATTCTAAAGTAAGTTTTTGAAGCTGAAATTACAATGGATCACAACTTGAACATACAAGAATGAATGAAAAGAAAATATAATATGTAGGTAAATATGAAGGAATATGTATAATTTAATTTCTTTAAAAATTTAGGCTTATTGAAACAAAATTAAGGGTTTGAAACACATATACAAAATAATACAGACATTAAGCAGCATTACAGAAAGGAAAAGGAAATATATATTGGGAATTTCCTATAGATTAATTAATATAATTCAGTATTAACTCTAAGTTGTGATAAGTTAACAATGAAAATCATGTTCCCCAGGGCAATTATTAAAGCATATAATAAAAAGATATAGCCAGAAATATAATTATTAAAACTGAATATAGAAAATATTTATTATCACACATGTAGGCTTGTAGAAGAGAAACTGAGCAATAAAAAACAGGACATACACAATACACACAAAAACAACCTAGCAAACTCTGAAAAAAACACTATCAATAAATGCTTTAAATCAAATGGATTAAACTCTCTAATAAAAAGGCAGAAATTGTTAGACTACCCAAGAAAAGACACAAACCTATGCTGCCTATAAGAAAGGTACTTAAAACATAATGGCACACATAGATAAAATAGTAAGTAGTAAAATATATACCAGGCATAGGAAACAGAACCGTGCAAGCCTGGCTGTAATACTTTAAGACCAATAAGGCAAAATAAAACAAAAGCATTTAAGACAAAGATGGTACTTCATAACGATAAAAAGTTAATATATTAGGAAGTTATAATAATTGTAAGTGTATTTGTGTTTACTAACAGGTTTAAAATATATTGAGCAAATGCTAACACTGCCAACAGGAGATAGAAATCTAAATCATAGTGACATTAACTTCCCCCTTGAAGTAATTAATATAGCACTTTATCAAAAAATTCAGTATGGATACAGAAACTCTGAATGATACTATCAGTTGCCTTGCCTAATTGACATTTACGGAATAACAAACCCCATAACATCAAACTTTACACATTTACATTATTTTCAGGTACACAAGGCACTACCACTAAATTAGAATATATGCCAGTCATGAAACCAGTCTCTACAGGCTAAAGAACATTTAACTCTGCAGAGAGAAAGAGCTCTGACCATAAAAAATTAATTTAGAAATCAACAAAAATTGAACATTTAGAGAAAGACCTACATATCTGATTTCTAAACCAATTATGGGTGAAAAAAATAACACCTATTGAGTTGTGAAAGACTCTTAAAGCAATCATTGGATGAAAATTCACAGCTTAAATATTTATGTTACAATAAAAGAAAATTAAAATAAAAATCTAATAATAATAAAAGAAAAATCAGTGAATGATTTCCCCAGAAGAGGATGCTAGAAAATGAAGAACAAATTAATCACAAAGTAGACAGTAGAAATAAAATAGTAAAGTTAGGTTCAGACCCTAATTAAATAAAAACAGATAAACCAAAGGAAAAAAATTCAATAAAACCAAATCTACCAAATTTACCAAATTTGGTAATTCTACCAATTTACCAAAGGTAAAGCACAAAAATGTAGTTATATTGTTTTAAAAAGGAGAGAAAATAATACATTAACAGTATCAATAATGAAAGAGGAGACCTAGTTTTATATTTGATAAGAAATGGCTAATAAGATTGCAAGACAGAAAAGTTTCCATTTGTAATAACTTTTATAAAAAGTTAAGAATAAATTTAATGAAAATTGTGTGGAACCTGAACATTAAAATCTACAGAACATTGCCAAGGAAACTTAAAGAAGCTTGGAGTTCATTTTTAAATCTCCTCTATATCTCAGAGCCTATGACTAAACTTTCACGAATCATCGCCCCTTTATTTAAAATACATCTTGAATCTACCTTCTCCACTGCTACTGCCTGCTTCTCAGGCACTAACCTCTCTCATTTGAATTGCTATAATACTTCATAACACTACAGCCAGACAAAGTGATTTTAACCATAATACAATCTGCATTCCAATTCAAATCAAGACGTCTATGGCTGTTTAACAAAAATCACATCTAAAGTTCTAATAATCTCCTGAAGTCCTTTTCTGTCCAATTACCAATATGACTTCCTCTTCTGCTTCTCTTCCGTAGTGACACTGTAATCACAATACCCTCTCTTTCATACTTTTTTGACAATCTTTCAGGAAATGCTAACCTTCCTGTTTTGGTAATATCTTTTAGTATCACTTATCATCTTCAAATTCCCAGTGCCAGAATCAGTTTTCAGGTCCTCATATATTTTGCCTGGATTATTGTAAATCTATTTACTTCCTAATCTATAACCTTTTACCCTCTCAATCAAATCTACACCTTATTTACCCTGTTATAAATCTGACCCCATTAAGGCACTGTTTAAAAACTTATTATTATACTGCATACATTTGAAGAAAGGCTTTCAGCATATTCAGCAATTGAGCCTCTTCGGCTCTATCACATTTCTGTTCATTATACTGATTTCTCCATTTATGAATATAGTCTGCAATTTCACACCTCAAGACTTTTGCTTAAGTTATTTTTCTTGCTGGAAGCCCTTCTCATTTTTCAATTTCTATTCTCCTTTTGGACCAGATCAATTTACAATTTAACTGATTCTCTAAGAAGCCTTTTGGGGTAACCCCATACTCCTGAGAAGCATTTAAACTTGTATTGATGGTGTTTGCAGTGATCTCCCTGAGAGATAGGAAGCATGTTTTATTTTTAAATCATAACTCTCAATATTACTTAGAGCTCTACTTAGAAAATAATTGGCCTAGAAATAATATCTCTTTCTGTCACTTTCCGCATTAGCAGCACAGTGATAATAATATTTAGCCTGTTTGCCTTGCAGCATTGTTAGCTTTAAATAAGATGCATGTGATATATTTTCTCAACTGGTAAGCATGATGAAAATGTCAGTGTTATTCATTAAGGAGTCCCTTTCCTGAGAGAAAATTCATTGATACTGGAAAGCTATAGCATAATAAAAGTGAATTTAAAGTGAATTTTTTCTTGTATTAGACTTAAGGCATATAATATCCTCTGCTATGAACAGAGACCAAAAAGGGTGTGTTTATGAGTGTATTTACAGTGTTCGTACTTGAAGAGTGTCATAATGATTCATCAATTATTAAGGCAAAAATGATGTTATTGAAGAGTCAAAAGGTAAGGAAGGTAGTATACCTAAAATTTGATGACTTTATCAGCTTTCAATTCAAGCATCTCAAGGCTAAGCCACTCTTGTGTTTTGCAATGTACAAATGGTTTTTGAAAAATTTATATATGAATGCAAATCCACACCGTGAATATTTTTCAAGCATGTTATTTTTGTTTATTGTATATTTTGTCTACTAAAATCTAAACTTTAATATACTCAAATATCAATATTAACTTTTGAATTTTACTTATTTATTTTAACTGAGATACAATTGACAAGTAACCTTACATTAGTTTCAGGCATACAACATAATGATTCAATTTTTGTATATATTGTATATATTCTGTAGGTTGTCTTTTCATTTTGTTGATGTTATCCTTTGAATTATTTTTAAAAAGACTAAACAAAAACTATCACAATGTAAGGGAAACATATTAATAATCTCAAATCTATTGAAGCAATTTCAATCTGTAATTATAATTATTCCAAAAAGAGAACTCCAGACACAGATCTCCTTTCTTGTGAATCCATTGTTTCAAAGTGTTGTATTCAAAAAAACAACCACCTCAACTTTATGCACATAACTCTGGAGAATTAAAAATATAGGTCACCCTTCCACATTATAAAACAGCAGAACAGCATTATCTTGAAACAAACATCTGAAAAAATCTTATATGTATGTGTATAATACATGTATTACATATATATGTATTTAATCTCCTTATATAGCACAAATTTCTTTGTACATTTCAGTTGAGCTCCCTACCTCTGCTTACTCCACAAAGTTATTAAAGAGAATTGCTCTATAGCAATATTATAATGCATTTGTTGGGAATCCTTGAGAATCTAATCCAAATACCAAAAGTTAGGCTTGTTCTCATCTTCTTAACATCCATTGTCTATTTTTTTTGTGTTATGCTTGCTCATTTTCTAGCTCAGATCCCAACCTGTGCCTCTGGTTTCAATGAAAACATTCCATGCTTTGCTTAGTCTAGGAAGTGTTAGTAAATTTGAGTTTATTTCCCGTATTTCCTCACATTTGCTGTTCTTTACTAGTTTTAAAGGAAAATATGATTTTTTTGATTAACAGTAATTTCTTATGATTACAGGAGTGAAAATATTTTCCATCTTTCTATGTGTTAATAAAAGATGACCTTCCAAAATCCATTTTTTTATATTCTGAATTTGCTTTTCTTTTATTTACTAAAAGGAGGAAAATTAGCAAGTGATCAAAAGAAAACTTAGCAATACCATACTGTTTTGATTACTATACTTTATAGTATAATTTGAAATCAGGGAGTGTGATACCTCTCGCTTTGTTCTTCTTTCTTAAGATTGCTTTGGCTATTCAGGGTCTTTTGTGCCTCCATACATATTTTAGGATTCTTTGTTCTACTTCTTGAAAAATGTGTAATATATGAAAAATCAAATCACTATGATTTACACTTGAAATTAGTAAGATATTGTATGCCAGTTATATTTCAATAATAAAAAAGAAAATTTACCAAGTGTGCAATTGAATTTCCCCCACAAATGTATTCAAGTGATAGATCTAATAAGTTATGTTTTGGTAAATTTTTAATTTGGGGAGAATACATGAATAATATCTAAAAGTGTCCCTTGCTCCATAATAAATTAAAGGTAAAATGAAAAAGCTTTCAGTCTGTTTTGTATTGCTTTTTCCCATAAGCTTTTTTGGAGGTGGCAGTGATGTTTAAGAGAAAAAAAGTGCCTTCAGAAGAACCAAAGCAGTTATATTTCCCAGGCTGTGTTTGCAATAGAATCCATAGGCATCATTTTTTGGGGGGGGGAATAAAAGCAAGTACAATTGTAGAAAATAATATTTTTAAATATTTTTGTTCAAAACACTGCTTTATTGGCATGCATAGCTCAGTCACAAGATACTTTGCTGTTATAATAATAATGAAGAAAGCTTTAATATGTGAACAATATGCTGTCCTTGGCCCAAGGGAATCTGCCTTCCTGTAAAGTGAAAATGAGATGTGGGAATTGGGTTTTGTTGCCAGAATTTCAGCAACTATCTCAGGACACACTTCTTTAGGAGCAATACATTTAATTTTCACCTGCAGAGAGAGGCCTTTAACCTTGTGCAGTAGGAGACCTAGGCTCTCACCCCTCTTCCTCCCGAGATAAAATGTGTAAACCTGGGCCATCTACATAATCATGTATCTTGGTTGCCCTAAATCATAAAAAAGCAACAGGATACCTTTCTTACGAGATTCACAATGCTGTTTCAAGGAGAAAAGAAGCATATTTGTTTTGACAGAGGAATTTAAACACTTCAAAATACAAGATATTAGTGAGGAATTTAAGTATTACAGATATATTTTATCACTCTCAGCCTCACATATTTCCTTCAAATGTTTACCAGATGAATTATGCAGGTCTGCAGGCATGACCTCCAACGAAGCTGAGAGACACCGAAAAGCAGGAATGCTCAATGATTACACTGGTTGGAATCACCTCCTGGGCAAAGACAGAGGTGTACATTTTGTTCTGAAGTCATCAATTACCATGTCCTTCTAAACTTAAAAAACAGTAGCTGCCTTTTGATGCTATTAGAATAGAGCAGAGAATCTTTACCTTATTATTTAAGACCATTAAGAATGGAATGGCTATTTTATTTTATACATTATCTACTAATGCACAGCACTATAAAATGGCCATTTTATTAAAACTGGAATGGACAGTTACTCATGCATATAATTTCATCTGAAAGACATGTTTTCCCATGTTCTAGGATTATACTTCTGGGAAATTTCTATTAACTACCTCACTCTATTTAATTTTAGGTTTGTCCTGAATTTTTATGGTACTTAATCAAGTCTCTTTTGTTTCCTTGTTCTGTTATTTAAATGTCTTTTGTTGACACAGGTAACACACACACACACACACACACACACACACAGTGCTTTTGTAAGTATATAGTGAATAAGCAGGGGATATTTTTATTCCAATAAGTGCCACTTAAAATTATTAATTGCTATTGTGTATCAAGATTTCAGATACATTTTAAAATCCTTATTCTCATGATTACAGTTAATTGCATCCCATTCTCTGATTAAGGAAATCAAAATGTGGAAAGCTAATGTACCTTGCCAAGTTACCAAGACATTTAAATGTCAGAACCAGGATTCCAGATAGGTTCATCTCATACCAAACCCATTTCTTTTAAACTTAATTGTAGTCTGGCCAATTTTGTTTCTCAGTTTAAGTTTCTATCACCAGTGCCTTCTTCACAATGGCTTCTGCTCAATATGAATATCTAATAGTATAAACATAGTAAATACCTACAATGAATGCTCAATAAATATTTATAGAGTGCTGACTGTTTTCATGTTGGTTTACCCAAGCATCCTGGAGGAAATTTAAAAGAAATCCAACTAAAATCCAAACTGCAGATTATCAGGTATATGTGGACAGTTATTCTATCCTTTTCCTATGCTCAAGAGGATGCATTCCTAAATCTTGGAATAAATATTGTGTAAAATAACTGAACTAACTTATCTTTGTACAGAAATCATTTTTAAGACAATCCCCAATGAATGGGCATCCTGTGCATTCAAACTTTAAAGTTTTTGACTAGTACTAGACAAAGTTTAGGAGGATGGGAAAATGCATTTCCTTTCATATTTTTTATTAGCAGGCATCCCTGCATGATGCAGAGTTGGATGATTGAGAACATCTTTCCACTGACAAAACAGATGGGAATTACAGTGATGGAAATTGTACAGAAATGCCTAAAAGAGAAGGCCAATAGGCTATCTCCAAGTAAATTCAGATAATGGCATTCCTTTGGTGAATTTGTAAGTCCCACATGGGCAGACAGAGATTTCTGTGTTTTGTTCATGAACCTATGCATGCTCCTAAAATAGCCTCCTTAAAGAGAATTACTGAATTTACTGTGTTCATAATTAGCCACTAAGAATAGTTCTCTGAGAAAAGTATCACATTAAGCAAAATCAATGTTATTTTGTCTAAAAAACAAAAGAGTGAGTAACAGACACAGGGATCAGAATACACATGTCTGTAGATACAGTGAATTCTCTAGGTAGCCCCACATGGGATTTCTGCTTCCTATGTAAAGGTGATTTTGTGTGCATGGGAATCAGAGCTATTGGCAAATAAGCTAGATCAGGTAAATGTTTAATAGTTTTTGAGCTAAAATGGCATAATGTTCTCAATTCCACAACAAATATGTACTGAACTACTGAATGAAATACTGAACATACATCAGCTACAGTAGTCTTCCTCTTTGGGCAGAGATTTAAAAGTATATTCACTTTTGGATTCTGTTCCTGTAAAAATCCATGGCATATCAACACTCTTTTTAAATTAACTCAATGTTTCTTTAGAAAAGTTAATAAATTTAATCAGTTCAAGACTTGTATGATGGTTAAGTGTATATAAATTTATTATTGAAATTTTATTCATTATTTAATGCAGAGCCTTGTTTCCAATATACAGATTATTATGATGATTATTATTTTATTTTACAAATAATATAATTGAAAAAAGAGTGGAAAATTTCAATCAGAAAATGCAGTGACACCCAATCAATAATCAATAAATTCTTATTGAATGGACTTCCGGGAAGATGGCGGTGTGAGCAGGGCGGCAGATATCTCCTCCCCAAACTATATATATCTATGAAAATACAGCAAATACAACTATTCCTAAAAGAGAGACCAGAATACACAGGAAAGCGCACAGTGTGCAGCTACACCTGAGACGACACGGCACCCTGCGAGGTGGGTAAGATACGGAGCCACGACCCAGTGGGACACGAGCACTCACCCAACCCAGCGCACCGGAGGGAGGAGAGGATTCAGAGCCAGGAGGCAGTGGAAATACACTCCGCGAAATAACCAGCCCCGGTGATCTGCGCGGGGAGCTCAGACACACATCGCGCAGTGGAGCAGAGATTGGAGAGAGAGAGGGTTTAGGATCTGAGCGGGGAACACACCATGGTGCTTACAGCTGGCTCCTGGGAAGGAAAAAAAAAAGCACGTGCTTTTTTCAGCAGTATTAAAGAGACTGGAGACCAGCGGAGGAGCCGGATCACCCCCGCGCACTCAGCCCAACAGGCTGGGGGTCCTGCGTACTTTCAGACCCCTTACTGGGGACTGGGGAAGGGTGGCTGCACTTAGACTTCCGACAAAGATCAACAGCCTCACATTCGTTCCCACCCCGGCCAGAGCTATAAAGGGCCCAGCAGAGTGGCGTGGCCACGGCTGTGGAAGAGGGGAGCAAAGTGCCACCTACAGCATCCCCACAGAATCTACTCCCGGGGGCCATTTTTATTTTGTTTGTTTTGTTAGTTTTTGTTTTTCTTCTTTTTGTTTTTTCTTTTCTTTTCTTTATTTTCTCTTTCTGCTCTTTTTTTCTGTTTTTTTTTTTTTAAGTCTTAAAGAGCCCCGCTGACATATGTGGCAACTACCAGCGACCACTTCTATAGCCATGAAAAGACAGAGGAATATGGTCCAGACTAAGATCAACCAGACAACCCAGAGAGGAAGCCTGAAGGGATTGAAATGCACAGTCTTCCTGAAAAAGAATTCAGAACAAAAGTCATAACCATGCTGATGGAACTACACAGAAATGTGCAAGAGCTGAGGGAGGAAGTGAGGGAAGTGAGGAAAGACAATGCAGAAATCAGACAACCGATCGACAGGCTTAACAGCAGACTGGATGAGATGTAAGAGACTATTAATGGAATAGAAATCAGAGAACAGGAATACAGAGAAGCTGAGGCAGAGAGAGATAAAAGGATCCCAAGGAATGAAAGAATATTAAGAGAACTATGTGACTAATCCAAAAGGAATAATATTCGCATTATAGTAGTACCAGAGGAAGAAGAGAGAGAAAAAGGGATAGAAAGTGTCTTTGAAGAAATAATTTCTGAAAACTTTCCCACGCTGGGGAAGGAAATAGTCTCACAGTCCACGGAAGCCCACAGATCTCCCAACACAAGGGACCCAAGGAAGACAACACCAAGACACATAATAATTAAAATGGCAAAGACCAAAGATAAAGACAGAGTATAAAGGCAGCTGGAGAGAGAAAAAAGATCACCTACAAAGGAAAACCCATCAGACTATCTTCAGACGTCTCAACAGAAACATTACAGGCCAGAAGAGAATGGCATGAAACATTTAAGGTAATGAAACAGAAGGGCCTTGAACCAAGAATATTGTATCCAGCATGATTATCATTTAAATACGATGGAAGGATTAAACAATTTCCAGACAAACGAAAGTTGAGAGAGTTTGCCTCTCATAAACCACCATTACAGTGTATCTTAAACAGACTGCTCTAGAGGGAAGCACACCTAAGGCTAAAAAGATGTCCCCAGAGAAAATAAAATCATAGCAAGGAAAGCAGACCTTCCAAACACTAACTAAAGGCAAAGAATAAAACACCTAGTATATAAAGAATGAAGGAGGAATAATAAGAAGGGAGAGAAGTAAAGAAACATCATACAGTGTTTACAATAACTTAACAAGAAAGTTAAGCTAGATTTTTAGATAGTAAAGAAGCAACCCTTGATCCTTTGGTAACCACGAATCTAAAGCCAGCAATGACAATAAGTACATATCTATCAATAATCACCCTAAATGTAAATGGACTGAATGCACCAATCAAAAGACACAGAGTGACAGAATGGATGAAAAAGCAAAACCCATCTATACGCAGCTTACAAGAGACTCACCCCAAACCCGAAGATATACACAGACTAAAAGTGAAGGGATGAAAAAAGATATTTCATGCGAACAACAAAGAGAAAAAAGCAGGTGTTGCAGTACTTGTATCAGACAAAATAGACTTCAAAACGAAGAAAGTAGCAAGAGATAAAGAAGGATATTACATAATGAAAAAGGGTTCAGTCCAACAAGAAGATATATCCATTATAAATATATATGCACCCAACACAGGAGTGCCAGCATATGTGAAAGAAATACTAACAGAATTAAAGGAGGAAATAGATAGCAATGCATTCATTTTAGGAGACTTCAACACACCACTAACTACAAAGGACAGATCAACCAGACAGAGAATAAGTAAAGACACAGAGGCACTGAACAACACACTAGAACAGATGGACCTAACAGACATCCTCAGAACTCTGCATGCAAAAGCAGCAGGATACACATTCTTCTCAAGTGCACATGGAACATTTCCCAGAAAAGACCACATACTAGGCCACAAAAAGAACCTCAGTAAATTCAAAAACATTGAAATCCTACCAACCAACTTCTCAGATCACAAAGGTATGAAACTAGAAATAAATTTTAGAAAGAAACAAAAAGGTTCAGAAATACATGGAGACTTAACGTCATTCTCCTAATTAATCAATGGGTTAACGACCAAATCAAAACAGAAATCAAAGAATATATGGAGACTAATGACAACACAAAGCCACAACTTCTGTGGGACGCGCAGCAAAGGCAGTCTAAGAGGAAAGTATATTGCAATCCAGGCCTACTTAAAGAAGGAAGAACATTCCCAAATGAATAGTCTAAAGACACAATTACTGAAATTGGAAAAAGAAAAACAAATGAGGCCCAAAGTCACCAGAAGGAGGAACATAATAAAGATGAGAGAAAAAATAAATAAAATTGAGAAGAATAAACCAAAGAAAAAAATCAATAAAACGAAGAGCTGGTTCTTTGAAAACATAAACAAAATAGATAAACCCCTAGCAAGACTTATTAAGAGAAAAAGAGAATCTACACACATAAACAGAATCAGAAATGAGAAAGGAAAAATCATGATGGACCCCACAGAAATACAAAGAATTAGAAGAGAATATGAGAATCTATATGCTAACAAGCTGGAAAACCTAGAAGAAATGGACACTTTCTTAGAAAAATACAACCTTCCAAGACTGACCAAGCAAGAAACAGAAAAACTAAACAGACGAATCACCAGCAACGAAATTGAATTGGTAATCAAAAAACTACTCAAGAACAAAACCCCCGGACCGGATGGATTCACCTATGAATTCTACCAGACATATAGAGAAGAAATTTCACCCATTCTCCTTAAAGTTTTCCAAAAAATAGAAGAGGAGATAATACTTCCAAACTCATTTTATGAAGCCAGCATCACTCTAATACCAAAACGTGGCAAAGACCTCACCAAAAAATAAAATTACACACCAATATTCCTGATGAATGTAGATGCAAAAATACTCAAGAAAATATCAGCAAACCGAATTCAAAAATACATCAAGAGGATCATACACCATGGTCAAGTGGGACTCATCCCAGGGATGCAAGGATGGTACAACATTCGAAAATCTATCAACATCATCCACCACATCAACAAAAAGAACAAAAACCACATGATCATCTCCATAGCTGCTGAAAAAGCATTTGATAAAATTCAGCATCCATTCATGATTAAAACTCTCAACAAAATGGGTATAGAGGACAAGTACCTCAACATCATAAAGGCCATATATGACAAACCCACAGCTAACATCATACTTAACAGCGAGAAGCTGAAAGCTTTTCATCTAAGATAGGGAACAAGACAGGGAAGCCCACTCTCTCCACTGTTATTCAACATAGTACTGGAGGTCCTAGCCACAGCAATCAGACAAAACAAAGCCATACAAGGCATCCAGATTGGTAAAAAAGAAATCAAATTCTCACTATTTGCAGATGACATGATACTGTACATAAAAAACCCTAAAGACTCCACTCCAAAACTACTAGAACTAATATCTGAATTCAGCAGTTGCAGGATACAAAATTAACACACAGAAATCTGTTGCTTTCCTATACACTAATGATGAACTAAAAGAAAGAGAAATCAGAAAAACAATTCCATTCACAATTGCATCAAAAAGAATAAAATACCTAGGAATAAACCTAACCAAGGAAGTGAAAGACCTGTACTCTGAAAACTACAAGGCACTCCTAGGAGAAATTAAAGAGGACACTAACAAATGGAAATTCATCCCATGCTCTTGGCTAGGAAGAATAAATATTGTCAAAATGGCTATACTACCTAAAGCAATCTACAGATTCAATTCAATCCCTATCAAAATACCAAAAGCTTTCTTCAATGAACTGGAACAAGTAATTCTAAAATTCATATGGAACCACAAAAGACCCTGAATAGCCAAAGCAATCCTGAGAAGGAGGAATAAAATGGGGAATTACGCTCCCTGACTTCAAGCTCTAATACAAAGCCACAGTAATCAAGACAATTTGGTATTGAAACAAAAACAGACCCACAGACCAGTGGAACAGAATAGAAAATCCAAACATTAACCCAAACATATACAGTCAATTCATATTTGATTAAGGAGCCTTGGATATACAATGGGGAGATGACAGCCTCTTCAGCAGCTGGTGTTGGAAAAACTGAACAGCTACATGTAAGAGAATGAAACTGGACTACTGTCTAGCCCCATACACATAGGTAAACTCAAGGTGGATCAAAGACCTGAATGTAAATCATGAAACCATAAAACTCTTAGAAAAAAACATAGGCAAAAATCTCTTGGACATAAACATGAGCGACTTCTTAATGAACATATTTCCCCGGGCAAGGGAAATAAAAGCCAAAATGAACAAGTAGGATCATATCAAGCTGAAAAGCTTCTGTACAGCAAAGGACACCATCAGTAGAACAAAATGAGATCCTACAGTGTGGGGCAATATATTCATAAATGACATATCTGATAAGGGTTGACATGCAAAATATATAAAGAGCTCACACACCTTAACAAACAAAAACCAAATAATCCAATTAAGAAATGGGCAGAGGACATGAATAGACACTTCTCTAAAGAAGAAATTCAGATGGCCAACAGGCACATGAAAAGATGCTCCACATCGCTAATCATCAGAGAAAATCAGATTAGAACCACAATGAGATACCACCTCACACCAGTGAGAATGGCCAATATCCAAAACACAAACAACAACAAATGTTGGCGAGGATGTGGAGAAAAGGGAACCCTCCTACACTGCTGGTGGGACTGCAAATTAGTTCAACCATTGTGGAAAGCAGTATGGAGGTTCCTCAAAAAATTCAAAATGGAAATACCATTTGACCCAGGAATCCCACTCCTAGGAATTTACCCTAAGAATGCAGCAGCCCAGTTTGAATAAGACATATGCACCCCTATGTTTATCGCAGCACTATTTGCAATAGCCAAGAAATGGAAGCAACCTAAGTGTCCATCAGTAGATGAATGGATAAAGAAGATGTCGTACATATACACAATGGAATATTATTCTGCCATAAGAAGAAAACAAATCCTACCATTTGCAACAGCATGGATCGAGCTAGAGGGTATTATGCTCAGTGAATCAAGCCAAGCCAAAAAAGACAAGTATCAAATGATTTCACTCATATGTGGAGTATAAGAACAAAGAAAAAAATTGAAGGAACAAAACAGCAGCAGACTCACTGAACCCAGGAACGGACTAATAGTTTCCAAAGGGAAAGGGACTGGGGAAGATGGGTGGGAAGGGAGGGGTAAGAGGGAAAAAGGGGCATTGTGATTAGCAGATGTAATGCTGGGGGGCCACAGGGAGGGCTGTACAACTCAGAAAAGACAAGTAGTGATTCTATAGATTCTATAGCATCTCACTACGCTGATGGACAGTGACTGTAATGGGGCTGGTGGGGGGGACCTGATGAAGGGGGTAGTTTAATAAGCGTAATATTGCACATGGTATTGTAGAATAATGAAACCAAAATAAATTATATAAAAAAATACTTATTGAATGTATAGAACATTTAAAATTTAAGAAAAATGGACAAAATTATGCACTATATTTATGTATATGCTCATTATTATGACAAAATATGACTCAAAAGAGAACATTATTTAAAAGTTGAGTACTTAATAGCGTTCTTTTAATGGAATAAAATAATAATATTACTAAGCTTTGCTATAATGGTGAAGAAGTCCACAATTCAAATGGGTTTAAAATGAGCATGGAGTGTCACTCACACAGTGTGTAGCTGTGGGTCAGCTGCAGCTTTGCTCCTGGCAGTTGCTGGGCTTCGGGCTAAGATTGGTTCAAGCCGCAGCTTTGCTCCATTTCCCATATGAATGACAAGTCTCTTTATTACGGAACACAGGGAAAGGAGTAGCACCCATATAATATTTGAATATTCTGCAGGAAAGTGGAAGAGTGAGAGCTGCTATAACAGATAATACTTATAGTTTCTTCACGTAACTGTGTTTGTTCACAGTGGCCAAAACTAGTCACATGGATAGTCTAACGTTAATAAAATTGACAATTACTCTCTACCTCCAGGAAGGCATTGCAAGTCACCTGCCCACAGAAGGGTCTCTTACAAGGAAGGATAATGTGAATCCTCAATAACAGTGTAACATTGTTATACATATGATATAGTATGATACATACATTTAAAATTTTAAACTTAGATAAAACATAGCAAGTGACTGAATTTATATCCATGGCAAGACTTCTGGATATTTATTAAGAACATGTATCTGTTCTAGTGACTTTCTCTTATTGTTCTCAGTTTCGTATAAACAGAAGTTGTTTATGGTCAAATAAAATACTTAGAATGATGATTTAGATTTACTTATGGTTAATATTTTATCAAAAAATAGGTATTCTACTTTCATATGTTAGTGAAAAGGAAGTTCCTGGGAGTCAAAGTGTAGGGTTAAGTCAGACATCTTCCACAGGCTGACTGGGAAGAACTAAGAAAGTCCCTGACTTCTTTTTCTTTTAAAATGTGGATACCCAGCTCACAGTATTCCCAATGCTATGTTGTAGAATTCTTAAATTATATAAATATCATTAACGTATGGCTACATCTTTGTATTGAAATACAAAAGCAACCTCCAAATATCACTTATAAAATCCATCTCTGGATTGAATGTCTATTTCAGTTTGGGAAAGCTTGAGATGTCAGTATCTAATTATAACCACAAATAGATATATAGGTAAAGAAAAGAAAAATAAATTGAATGCTTAGACAGGTATCTTTCTCTTTCATTCATAAATAACCATCTTGGAGCTCAGAGCTCCTCTATTCTTGCTTTACCAAGTTTATCTTTGTAAATTTCACTTCTTAGACAAAAAAAGGTACATTTTGTGGATGCACAATGATTTAACCCACAAGACCCCCACTGGTGGAGATCTGAATTCTTTCACACCCACTGCTATGATAGGTACGGCTGCAGTGAATAGCCTTGTGCCCTCATTTTGCACAATGTTTGGTACAGGTTCTTAGAAGTGGGGGTGCCAAATCATATGTAAAATTTGAAAGCTATTGCCAAATTCCCCTCCACTAAAGTGATAATTTGCATCTTTCTTAGCCGTGAATTAAAGAAATTATTTTCTCAAGCCCCTTTCAAGGAAATACCTCATGTTTAGATTTTTTAAATCTAATAAACAAAAAATAGTACTCCAGTGTTTCCCATTTTCTGATTAGAAGCCAGTTTAATCATATTTCATATAGTTAAGAAACACTTCACTTGTCTTTTTCTCTGAATTTTTAAAATATCTTTAGCTACTTTTTACTGGGTTGTTGGGCTTTTCCTACACTATTGTTCAGAAACCCTTTACACATCAGTATCTTTGGTTAGGATATAAATTTGTACATCGTTTGTTATAGATTTTAATCTGCACGTGAGACGTAGCTAGCAGGACAGAAAGTTGGTTTAGTCTTTTCATGTAGCTGCAGTTCCAAACTTACCAGGTCACGCTCCATCTTCTACCTCCTTCCCTGAGCACAAATCAGGCCTGCTCTTCTGCTTCTCTGAGGATGGCAGCAGCTGCCCGTACATATGTGCCACAGCTGTTCTCTTTCTCCATGCACCTGCAGGCACGGCCATCCCTTTATATTGCACCTGAGCCATTAATGTTCATTTGCGTTTTGCATTTGCTTAGAATATTTCTGCAGATGCTTTTGATTTATTAATCTGTTCTTTTATGGCTTCTGGATTATAAGTCTCAGCTGGAAAGGCATTCCTGCTCTGAGGTTATAAAGACATTCACCCATGTTTTCTTCTAGCAGATATACAATTATCATAATTATCATTTGACATTAAATTTTTGTTCCCACCAGAACTGGAATTCTGCTAAGGGATTTGGAAAAGATACTTTAAAATCCCTGAGTATGTATTCTCATCTTTGAAATTAGAAAGCTTAAGTTTCATAAAATATAATTTAACATTCACTAGCAGACTTTCATAAAAGTCAGTAATAGAAGCACTTCACTTAAATAATTTTTATTCATTTTACATTCTTCCTTTCCAGAGAATAGTAATATTTTAATCTTTTTTTCTAAAGTTCACCACCAGGATAGATATTAAAAATTAAATACACCCTTGTTTAAAAAAAACAAAGGAAACCATATCACCTTTGACCTTGTGAATAACAAAGCTGAACATACATAAGCCACTTAACACAAAATACTCAATGTACTGTCATTTATGCTCTACAAAGAAACCTAGGAGGATATCTAATTGTACTTTAACAATGTTAAAAAATAATAGTATTTTGTCTTTGAAGAAAGATGTGATTATTTTATGAAGTGTTACATTGATCCCAAGCACATTTTCAATGATGAATATGTTTGGATTGAAGAATAAGGTAAGATAAAATATTTTTTTGTTCTGCTTTGACTCATGCTTGTTTCTTCTTGAATTAAACATAATTTTAGTTGGCTGGATCCTAGCTATTAGTGTCTCATCTAATACGGCCATTTCCATCAGAGGTCATTTGTATGATATTTGATTCTATTGATTCTAAAGTTATAAAACTCAACACTGCATGAACCCTTTCCAATCCACTTTAAAAATGGACTTTGGAATTCCTGAAGTGTGGTAGAGGGCAGATTAAAGAAAAAAAAGAAGAAATGTGCCATCTTAGGAAATAATTTTTGATAGGGAGACAGCATTTTTTAATACATACTGGTAGGGAAAGAAGGAGATTCAGTAACACTAAAAAGTACCAAAATGAAAATAAAGTGAAAATAAAGTAAGATTGAAAAGTAAAACGAACTATGAAGTAAATATTCATATTCCACCAGCAACGGAAGAGTGTGTCAATGACACCTTCAAAGCAAAAATGGGCGAAAAATTATATGAGTTGTGAATTTGCGCAATGGTCATGTCATGTCTTCTGGCCAACCAGCACCTTTCACACATCCTTCCTATCCTTAAGAATCTTCTGAGTCCTGGAGAGAGAGACCTGTAAAACACCTGCCAGTGTGACTGTCATGTAAGTGTGTCAGCTTGGGAGACTATAGTCCCTAATTATCCAAACACTAATGTAGGTTTTGCTGTGAAGGTATTTTGCAGATGTCATTAAATTCCATAATCAGTTGAGTTTAAGTAAGGGAAATTATCCTAGACAATTTGTGTGGTCTGATTCAACCAGCAGTGAAGTATAAAAGCACAACAGAGGCTTACCTGAAGAAGAAGACAACAGTTTACCTGTGGACAGCAGTTTAAGCCTGTGCTCTGCAGTTTCAGATGGCCCTTTCTGATTTCTATTCTTCAGGTTTTGCACTTGCCTAGCCAGATCCTAGTATCTTGTAAGCTAATTCCTTGAAATATGTCCCTCTTCTTATTTTTTTAATGTTTGGGGTGCTCTGTCATGCAGCAAAACTGCCCTCATCTAAGAGCAGTTTTGTCCCAGGTTTCATCATATTGCCTAACATAGGACACCCAGGCACACCAAATAACCAAAGTATTACCTCAGCAAGCATTCTGGATTTGGAAATTTACCTCAGAACAGAGTTGTAGAAAAGAGAAATCCTTTTATTGGACTATCCAATAAAAGTCTAAATGAAAAAAGGCCTCTGTTTAGGATATTGATCCACTTACTTCCATCTTTAAAAACTCAGAAATAATTATCTTCCACCAAACAGAACTCCAGATGAACATACGTTAGTTTAATAAGGAGTTTCACAGAAGTTAGTGGTTCCTGAGGATTGATTTCTAAGGTATGTGGCTTTGGGTTTCCACATTTTCCACTATGAGCAATATAAACCTAAGTCAGCCTTTTGGGGATTCTTGTGTTAATAAATGATATTAATTCATATTGGTACTCACCTAGGGAGACTACTTATTTATTTTTCCAGTGTTATTGAGATATAATTGGTATGTTGTGTAAGACTAAGATCTACAACCGATTGATTTGACACAATTATATATTTCAAGTTATTGCCAATACAGCCTTAGATAACACCATCAGGTGACATGATTACCATTTCTTTTTTGTGGTGAGAACTTTTAAGATCCATTGTTTTAGGAACTTTCAAGTATATGTTACAGTATTATTAAGTATTATCACCATACTGTATATTAGATCCCCAGAACTTACTCATTTTATAACTGGAAATCTATACTCTTTCACCAATATCTCTCCATTTCCTCCTCTCCCAAACATGGGGAACTACTATTCTAGTCTGTTTTTGTTAGGTTCCCTATATAGATGTTATTATTTGTCTTTGTCTCTCCTTTGGACTTATTTCACTTAGCAAAATCCCCTCGAGTTCTATACATGTTATTGCAAACAAAAGAACATTGTCTCATGGCCAAATTGTATGTGTGTGTGTGTTACACACACACACATATATATTTGCCTAAGAGTATAGTTGTACAACAGAGAGATATTTTCTTGGGCTATGCAGTATAGATAAATAAATAAATAAATAAAGGCATCCCTCTTAGGATATTAGCCCACCTACTACTTAGACAGTTGTTAGTGGGACACAGGCAGAGAGCTCAAGGCACTGGTAAGATGAAATCAGGAGGGAATTAGGGTCAAGGCTTTGCAGCAAGCAAAAGCCATCTGGAAAATTCAGCCTGAGAAACAAGGGAGTTTTCTGATCCCAGCCCCGCCATAGCAACAAGCCCTAGTCAATCATGTCAAACTTCCTCCTTTCTGTCCTTATAAACCACTAGACACTGAAGCCCCAATATCCTCTCTTGGAGCCCCTCCCAATTAGTGGGATTCCTTTTCTTTTCACTCCTCATTAAAAGCTTTGTTGGTTGCTCCATGCTCTTGTCTGATGTCTTCATTTCTCGTTGCCTCCAAGACATGATCCTGGGACAAATAGTAACATCTCCAGCTGGTAACACTACTACTTTTAAAAACTCAGAAATAATTAACTGTGTATTGGATACATATATATATATCCAAAGAAGAACAAAAGTGTCCATAGAAAGGGATTATTTCTCTGCACAAAGCTGACAAAGTGTCCATTACCAGCTTCTTCCAGAGGAGGTGAACAGCCATCTCTGCTGGGTCAGAGACATGAAGTGGTCGAGGGACAAGACCAAGACATAAAGAATCTCACTCACTGCATAAACTTATTTAGTGCCTCACCTTGACTGTATCAAAAGACTATTCCTCCATCTTGTAAGGTTCATACTGTTTCTAGTTTTTAGCTAATATAAAATCACCTAGGCCAGTCCGATGGTAGTGGGTTATCAGAACTTATTAACATTAGTGTCACTAAAGTTGGTATACAACCTCCCACTGCTGAATTTGACTGGCTTAAAAAAAAAATCACCTAGAAGCAAGAGGCAAAGGAATATTTAAAAAGCTGTTACCTTTAATGACATTTTGTTGCTGTTGTTGGTTATAATTTTCTTTTATTTATTTTTTGAAATATATTTTATAGTAATAGAAGTATAGTTCTATTACATTGGTCTCAAGTAAAAACATAGTGATTCAACAGTTATATACATTATTAAATCCTCACCCCAACTAGTGTAGTTACTGTCAACAAAGATGTTACAGACTACTCATTATATTCTCTATGCTGTAGTTCCCTACCCATGACTAATTTATATTATGATTGAGATTTTGTGCCTCTTTATCCCCTTCACCTATTTCATGAGCCCACCCCAACCTCTCCCAACAGTAAGCACCAGTCACTTCTCAATGTCTATGTGTCTACTACTATTTTCTTCATTATGGGTTTAGTACTATTTTGTTCATTATGTTTTGTTTTGTTTTTAGATTGCATATATAAATGGAATCATATTGTATTTATCTTTCTCACCCTGGCTTACTTCACTTAGCATAATACCCTCTAGGTCCATCCATGTTGTCTCAAATGGCAGGATTTCTTTCCTTTTATTGGCTGAGTAATATTCCATGTTGTATATGTACCACATCTTCTTTATTCATTTGTTTATTGAAGGACACTTTGGTTGCTTCCATATCTTGGCTATTGTAAATAATGTGGCAATAAACATAGGGGTGCATACATATTTTTGAATTATGAATTTTGTTTTCTTCAGGTAAATTCATAGAAGTGGAATTACTAGGTCATATGGTATTTCTACTTTTAGTTTTTCAAGGAAACTCTATTTTCCATAGTGACAGCACCACTCTGAATTTCCACCAACAGTACTGAAGGGTTCCCTTTTCTCCACATACTCATTAACACTTGTTATTTCTTGTCTTTTGGATGGTGGCTAGTCTAATGGGTGTAAGGTGATATTTTACTGTGGTTTTGATTTGCATTTCCCTGATAATTGGAAATGTAGATCATCTTTTCATGTGCCTCTTGGTCATCTCTATGTCTTCTTTGGAAAAATGTCTACCAGGGCCTCTGCCCAATTTTTAATCAGGTTATTATTATTTTTGGTGTTGTGTATGAGTTCTTAATATTTTTAACACTTTATTGTATAAATTTATGAATATAGCCTCTCCCAATAAGTAGGTTGCATTTTTGTTTTGTTGATGGTGTCCTTTGCTGCACAGAAACTTTTTACTTTGAGGTAGTCCCAGTTCTTTTTTTTTTTATTAAGGTATCATTGATATACACTCATATGAAGGTTTCACAAGAAAAACAATGTGGTTGCTACATTCACCCTTATTATCGAGTCCCCCCATACTCCATTGCAGTCACTTTCCATACATGTAGTAAGATGCCACAGAGTTCATACTTGTCTTCTCTGTGCTACACTGTCTTCCCTGTGACCCTACACACACTATGTGCACTAATCATGATACCCCTCAATCCCCTTCTCTCTCCCTCCCCACCTGCTCTCCCCGACCGCTCCCTTTGGTAACCACTAGTCCCTTAGAGTCTGTTAGTCTGCTGCTATTTTGTTCCTTCAGTTTTGCTTTGTTTTTATACTCCACAAATGACAAAATCATTTGGTATTTGTCTTTCTCTGCCTGACTTATTTCACTGAGTATAATAACCTCTAGCTCCTTCCATGTTGTTGCAAATGGTAGGATTTGTTTTTTTCTTATGGCTGAATGGTATTCCATTGTGCATATGCAGCACTATTTACAATAGCCAAGATATGGAAGCAACCTAAGTGTCCATCAGTAGATGAACGGATAAAGAAGATGTGGTCCCAATTCTGTTTACTTTTGTTTCCCTTGTCTGAGGAGACATGTCCAGACAAAAATTACTCATGTTTATGTTCAAGAGATTTTTGCCTATTTTTTCTTTTAGGAGTTTTGTGGTTTCATGTCTTATATTTAGGTCTTTTGTTCAAGTTTACTTTTGCATACGGTGTTAGAATCCAGTTTCATTTTCTTACATGTAGCTCTCCAGTTTTCCCAACACCACTTATTTATTTATATCTTTTCCTGTTGTACATTTATGGCTCATTTGTCATATATTAATTAACCATACATGTGTGGGCTTATTTCTGGGCTATTTTGTTCCATTGAACTCTTCTTGTGCCTGTATCATACTGTTTTGATTACTGTAGCTTTTCAGTATAGCTTGAAGTTGATGATTTTTTTTTAAGCACAATGTTTGATCTGTCTAGGAGAAGAGTTCACTCCAAAGATAAACTGGAACAGGTATCAGGAAAAATTTTTACAAGATATGTGTTATATATATATATATATATAAAACAGTAACTTTATATAGAATATATATTATATATTGTAAATGTTTATATATATTATATATACAATATAAAAATATTGTTGGCTACTGTATGTCTTTTGAAAAATGTCTATTTAGATCTTGTGTGCATTTTAAAATCACATTGTTTTTGCTGTTGAGTTGTATGAGTTCTTTATATATTTTCAATATTAACTCTTTATCCAATATAATTTGAAAATGCTTTCTCCCATTTTTTTATATTACCTTTTCATTTTATTTATGGTTTCCTTCACTGTGCAGAAGATTTTTAGTTTGGTGAAGTCCCATTTGTTTATTACTTTTGTTGCTTTGCTTTTAGTTTCAAATCCAAAAAATGATTGCCAAGACCAATATCAAGGAGCTTATGTTTGAATCCCACTTTTTTTTGCAGGAGTTTTATGGTTTCAGGACTGACATTCAAGAATGTAACCCATTTTGAGTTGATTTATGTGTACAGTGTAAGGTAGTGGTCCAGTTTCATTCTTTTATATGTGGCTACTCAGTTTACACATGGTATTTATTAAAGAGACTACCATTTACCAATTTTGTGTTCTTGGCTCCTTTGCTGAAAATTGACCATATAGGCATGGGCTTATTTCTGGAGTTTCTGTTCTGTTCCATTGGGCTATATTCTGTTTTCATCCCAACCCTATACTGTTTGATTACTATAGCATTGTTATATAGTTTGAAATCAGGAAATGTGTTGTCTCCAGCTTGTTTTCTTTCAAGATCATATTGGCTATTCAGAGTCTTTTCGGATTGTAGGATTTGTTTCCCCTATTTCTGTGAAAAATGCCATTGGGCTTTTGATAAGGATTACATTGAATATATAGATTGCTTTGGGTAATATGAACATTTTCACAATATTAATTTTTTCCAATAGGTGAGCAAAGAATATCTTTCTATTTATTTATATTTTCTTCAATTTCTTTATCAAAGTCTTATAATTTTCAGTGTATAGATCCTTTATCTTTTCGGTTATTGTTAATGTTGTTCCTAATGTTATTGTAAATAAGATTGTTTTCTTAATTTCTCTTTCTGATTGTTCATTATCATTGTATGCAAATGCAAATTATTTTTGTATACTTATTTTGTATCCTGCAACTTTACTGCATTCATTTATTAATGCTAACAGGTTTTTACATTTTTTTGGTAGAGTCTTTAGGTTTTTCCTGTTCATAATATCATGTCATGTGCAAATACAGATAATTTTACATTTTCCTTTCTTACTGTGTTTTTATTTCTTTTTCCTATCTAATTACTCTAGATAGGACTTCCATCACTATGTTGAATAAAAGTGGCAAGGGTGGGAGTATTTGTCTTCTTACTGATATTAGAGAAATAGTTTTTAGTTTTTCACCATTGAGTATGCTGTGAGGTGTGGGTTTCTCATGTATGGCATTATCATGTAGAGGTTACTTCTCTCTATAACCAATTTGTTGACAGTTTTTATCATGAAAGGATGCTAAAATTAATCAAATTCTTCTGTATCTATTGAGAAGAGCAGAGGCTAGAAGAATGTTTTGAAGAGCATGATAGAAAAAGCCTAGGTTATTTTTAAGAGACTATGAGTAGCAATGTCCAACTTAGTGATTCTGCTAGTGAGCACTCAGAGAAAGTTAGAAGCATGGTAAAGAAAGTTTAAATTACCTTGCCAGAAAACTAAATAACTGTGAACATATTATTAGGAGAAATGTGGAGGTTAAAGGTTTTGCTTTTAAGGGCATGGATGGAAATAAAGTGCATGTTACAGGAAATTGAAGGAAAGGGGCAAGGGGATCCTTGTGATATAGCAGCAGAAAGCTTGGCACAATTGTGTCTTTAGTTATATGGAAAGCAGAATTTGTAAAATTGAAGTTTAATATTTAGTTGATGAAATTCCCAATGTACTGAAGATTTGGGACAGTTATTGTTGCTTTTTATAATAAAATTTTAGATGAATGGATAAATTGAAGGAAGAACTTTTAAATAAAAGGGAACTAGGACTGTGATTTGGAAGTTCTCAGCCTATCTTAATTACAAAAGTTGTTAAAATGAGGAGACTTACTATCAGGAAAAGGAAAAAATAAATGACTGTATGGTTGAGTCTTTGAAAAGATAAAGCATGTAACTCATACAGCCCATCAGCCATACATCAGGGAAGAACAAAAAGTAGAGGTGAAATTATCTAGGAATGACTTTTGGAGGATCCTCATATATTCATGCATACACACATATGTATATATACACATACATACATATCATTATGTAAAAAAATTGAAGCAACATATTAGAGAGGCTCACAAGGTTCTTGAGAATACTGTACCAGCAGAGACACTGCCAGATTACATAAAAGGAAAATGAAAGAGAACAAAATAAAAGAAGGCTGTGAGACTCCAAAAATTCTACATGAAAGAAATCGACTGAATAAAACCACTCAGTGACAAGCACATTCCACTACTGACCAAAAAAGAAGAGTGATTGAGAAGATAGACCTACGAATCAAAGATGATTATTTCCAGGCGTTGAAACCAAATGGAGTTTGCCCAGCTGGTTTTTCAAATTGTTTTGGACTGATGATTCCATTTGCTGGTGATTTCATATTCTCCCATTTTGTATAGGAATGTCTGTAACTCTTTTCCTATGCCCATCCCACTACTGCATTTTGCTCTCAGATAACTTCACTCCTGCCTTTCACAAGTTAACAGATGAACAGGAATTGTCTTTTATAACATCTGTGTTTATACCCAGAATCCCATCTATCCCCAGTTAAAATTATGTAGGTTATGAGATTTAATTGACAAGATTTTGAATTTAAGTTGATAATCTAATAGGTTGAGACTTTTGGGGATCTGTATGTTTTATTTTTGAAGGATATGAATCTTTGGTGGCCAAAGGGGAGACTGAAGTAAGAAGAATAATGGCTTCCCAAACATTCTAACTCCCAGAACCTGTGAAAAGATTATATTACATCACAAAAGGTAATTAAGGTTACAGATGGATTTAATTGTTAATCAGCTGATCTTAAAATAGGGATGTTGACCTGGATTATAGAGGCAGACGCAGTATAATCACAAGGGTCTTTGAAAGTGAAAGAGGAAATTGGAAAAAGGGCCACAGAGGTGACAGTAAGAGGACTCAGACCCAACCTGCTACTTTAAAAGACTAAGAAGGCCATGAACCAAGAAATGAAGGTTCCTCTAGAAGCTGGAAAAGGCAAGGAAATGTATTCTCCCTTAGAACATACAAAAGGAATGGAGCTCCACAAACATCTTGATTTTAGCAAATACGACCCATTTTGGACTTTTTACTTCTTGAACTATAAAATAACAAATTTGTGTTGTTTGTAGCCATTAAATATGTGGCAATTAATTTTTTTAATAGCAGCCATAGAAAATTATGGCACACAGAGAGGCCTGCTACTAAGAATCAGGCACATGGTGGACGCTCAAGCACACAGATTAGCTTCCTTAACACTTCAATTTGAAAGTAGCATGGTGAAGATGTGCATGGTATTCAGGATCCATTTTCCGTGAGATTAGAAGAGGAGGCTTTAGCTTTCAGCAACAGAAGTGGTAAAGGCTCTGGCGCCAAGCGCAGCACCCGCACTGGGAGGCAGAGCATATACGCTGTTTCCAGTCCTTGCAGTCTTAGAGGACCTGTCTGCCGGTGCAGCTGGGGCATTGTTTATGGCTGTGGAGCCTCTAGGGCCCCAAGATGCAACTTGCTATCTCCCTTAGCGATTTCCTTCTAAAATTCTTTAAAGATCCTTTTTTGGAATTAGCCAGTGTGCTGTTCTTTCCAATTAAGAATTCTGATGTATACAATTTATCAAGGCAGAAGCTTCACTGGATTTTCAGAAAGAAACCGTATTTCAGGATTAATGTGGAAATAAATGCTAAAGAATTGTAGAAACAGGGTAGAGAGCACTTTAACAATCTGTGCCCTTCTGTTATTAACTCCCGAGACAAGAAGAGTGCCAAATCAGTGTTGCAGTGAATGAACTAGGACCTTTATTTCCTCTCTGGACAAATGAAATGCTAATTATCTTGGTGTTTTAAATTCAAGCAGCTTATTCTTTCATTCACATGTGGGAATTTGGGCAAGTATAACTTCATGTAGGAAAATCCTCTATAGTTTATAAAAAGAGTAAACATACTAACATCTCCTTTTACAGGAGTAGACAACAGGAGACTCTGCCTATGAAACTATGCAAAATGTATTCCTTAATCATTTATTCACTCATTAATTCATATATTTTTGCTATTGATATTTATTGGAAGTCTACTATTTGCATGACTGTGATGGCATAGATATGAATAAGACAGGGTCTCTGCTATCCAGGAAGTCTACACTTAGAGGAAAAGCCAGGTATTATGAAAATAGCATGGAATAAATAATAATGCACAGTACTGAAGGAGCATTGAAGAATAAGGAAATAGTAAGTATGTAAATAATGGAGTATGTAAGTAGTGGATATATCTACCGCTGTAGATAACTAATGTGCTAACAATGAAAGTGAAGAGATTAATAATGAGAAGATATTAATTTGGTAACGCCAATGTATACACAGAAGCTTTGAAACCAGGCAGATTCATCAAGTCAAAGGCAAATGCAATGTGGAATAAATGAGATAAGACATGAACTTAAGAAAACTTTGAGATTTAAGATCAGTAGAGAAAAAAATCACAAAATTAAAGTGACTTAGAACAAGTGCTCATAACAAAGTAATGCAAAACAGAAGAGCAAATTGATGTAGAAGACACTTTTGAGGAGCAATTCATAATGAAAGTGCTCTAGACAGTTTTAAAGAAGGGGCCAGTAGAAGTGTAATTATGTTAGAAAAGTAAGAGCCATTGATGGTCTTAACCAGAATGCAGTGTGGAATGGACAGTGATGAACAGATAAGATCAAATGAGAAAATTTAGATGACCAAGAAATATGCTTGGAAAAGAGACAATTAGAGTGATAATCCCATTAAGAGATCCAGGAGAAAGGGAGGGAATCCTGGGGCAAAATACCTTTCAAACTGAAATCAGTCAAAGAGAGAAATAACATGCGAGAAGCCATTTATTTCTTACAAGCAGTTGTCCTGTGTCTCTCTCGACCTGGCTGCACCAGAAGAGAGAGCTCCACCCAACCTCTCCAGTCCAAGCCATCTCTTGCCGTTGTAATTACCTACTGATATGGAGATGGACTATCTCCCCTTTGAAAGGGGAGACTCCACTGCTTTGAAACACCTATTGATATGGAGATGCACTAAGGCCAGGTGAGAGATTCTGGAAATATTGCAATTTTACCCACAGATCCTTATGAAGGGTGCTGATTTTTCTCTGAACCATCTACTTCAATGAAATTTTCACCTAGAATTGATCACTTCTAATCCCTGCATTTAATAAACCTGAATGATTCTTTAAGGGTTTTAATAAATACACAGAAAGAAAAGGTTAACTGAGAAAAATTAGTTGCATAATGCAGAATAAAATTTGAGTTGAAAAGTTTGAGTAAAAAATTGAGGGTAAATCTAGTGAAGTGGTACCATTGATGCTGGGGTTCTTGTTTGTGGACTCAAAGAGTGAACTTAGCAAACACCCAAGGTAGGAGAGTCATGGAGAGGCTTTTATTGAGGGATACAGTGAGAGGACAGAGGTCCTGGCTCTGGCCAGGAGGAGACAAGAGAGCCCGGGGTGGTGCATTGTCTAGGGGATTTATAGGCAGTTGAGGATTTTGGGGAACTGATAAAGGGCGTAGGGTGTGGACTTGTACCACCTGCCCTGCCCCCAGGGTGGGCTTGGTTGTTGTCTGTTTGCTAGGGCTGTTTACAGTGAAGTCATGGGTTATGCTGAGATTAACTTCTTTATTTGCGGAACACTCAAAACATTCCAGGCCAAGCTGCTCCTGGCCTTTTGAGCTTTAACTGATCTCACTGAAGATGTCTGTATTCCTAGTCTGGTATCTTTACCCTAGAGAATTAGTGCGACCTTGACTTTGCATAATGCTTAACACAGAGTTTTGATAGAGACTTCTTTGCACATTGTTATATTGCTCTGACTGTGAATATCTTGCCCTGCTTTTTCTGGAGGCTCTCACCCTACTCTGACTACACCCAGGGTCCTTGTCTCACCATGTATATTCACAAACCTTAGGCAAAGTTTGTATAATTGTATCTCTAGACAAACACTTTAGCAGGAATGCCCTATGATGGGCAACTCTTGTACCTGGCTCTTAAGCTAACTGTAGGGAATTCTCAGCCTTTCTGTATACAACTAGCTCCTCTAAGTAGAAAGACAGGCACATAACCAGCTATAGATTATAATAAAAAAACCTAATATGCTACTTCTACAATTTATACAAATGGACAGATTTGGTAGTTTCTTTTTTCATAATAAACCTAATATATTAGTATTCCATTAGAAACAATTCAATTTTTTCTATTTATTGAACAGAGATGCTTTGCTTTACTGTGATGTTAAAGAAGTTAAATTCAAATT
>JAVSCE010019618.1:0-182201 GCA_032199065.1 Smutsia gigantea
GGCTTTGTGTTGTTGTTGTCATTAGTCTCCATATATTCTTTGATTTCTGTTTTTATTTGGTCATTAACCCATTGATTAATTAGGAGAATGTTGTTTAGTCTCCATGTATTTGTGAGCCTTTTTGTTTTCTTTCTAAAATTTAATTCTAGTTTTATACCTTTATAATCTCAGAAGTTGGTTGGTAGAATTTCAATATTTTCGACTTTACTGAGGTTCTTTTTGTGGCCTAGTATGTGGTCTATTCTGGAAAATGTTCCATGTGCACTTGAGAAGAATGTGTATCCTGTTGCTTTTGGGTGTAGAGTTTTGTAGATGTCTGTTAGGTCCATCTGTTCTAGTATGATGTTCAGTGCCTCTGTGTCTTTACTTATTTTCTGTCTGGTTGATCTGTCCTTTGGAGTCAGTGATGTGTTGAAGTCACCTAAAATGAATGCATTGCTGTCTATTTCCTCCTTTAATTCTGTTAGTATTTGTTTCACATATGCCGACGCTCCTGTGTTGGGTGCATATATATTTATAATGGTTATATCTTCTTGTTGGATTGACCCCTTTATCATTATGTAATGTCCTTCTTTATCTCTTGCTACTTTCTTCGTTTTGAAGTCTATTTTGCCTGATACAAGTACTGCAATACCTGCTTTTTTCTCCTTGTTGTTTGCATGAAATATCTTTTTCCATCCCTTCACTTTTAGTCTGTGTATGTCTTTGGGTTTAAAGTGAGTCTCTTGAAGGCAGCATATAGATGGGTCTTGCTTTTTTCTCCATTCTGTTACTGTGTCTTTTGATTGGTGCATTCGGTCCATTTACATTTACGGTGATTATCGATATGTACTTATTGCCATTCCTGGCTTTAGATTCGTGGTTACGAAAGGTTCAGGGGTTGCTTCTTAACTATCTAACAATCTAACTTATCTTTCTTGTTAAGTTATTGTAAACACAGTCTGATGTTTCTTTATTTCTCTCCCTTCTTATTCTTCCTCCTCCACTCTTTATATACTAGGTGTTTTATTCTTTGCCTTTAGTTAGTATTTGGATGGTCTGCTTTCTTTGCTATGATTTTATTTTCTCTGGTGACATCTTTTTAGCCTTAGGTGTGCTTCCCTCTAGAGCTGTTCCTTTAAGATGTCCTGTAGAGATGGTTTATGGGAGGCAAATTCTCTCAGCTTTCGCTTGTCTGGAAATTGTTTATTCCCTCCATCATATTTAAATGATAATTGTGCTGGATACAATATTCTTGGTTTGAGACCCTTCTGTTTCATTACGTTATATATATCATGCCATTCTCTTCTAGCCTGTAAGGTTTCTGTTGAGAAGTCTGATGATAGTCTGATGGGTTTTCCTTTGTAGGTGATCTTTTTTCTTTCTCTAGCTGCCTTTAATACTCTGTCGTTATCTTTGATCTTTGCCATTTTAATTATTATGTGTCTTGGTGTTGTCTTCCTTGGGTCCCTTGTGTTAGGAGATCTGTGGGCTTCCATGGACTGCGAGACTATTTACTTCCCCAGCATGGGGAAGTTTTCAGCAATTATTTCTTCAAAGACACTTTCTATCCCTTTTTCTCTCTCTTCTTCCTCTGGCACTCCTATAATGCGAATATTGTTCCGTTTGGATTGGTCACACAGTTCTCTTAATATTCTTTCATTCTTAGAAATCCTTTTATCTCTCTCTGCCTCAGCTGCTCTGTATTCCTGTTCTCTGATTTCTATTCCATTAACAGTCTCTTCCATCTCGTCCAGTCTGCTGCTAAGCCTGTTGATGGCTTGTCTCATTTCTGCATTGTCTTTCCTCACTTCCCTCACTTCCTCCCTTAGCTCTTGCATATTTCTCTGTAAGTCCATCAGCATGGTTATGACTTTTATTCTGAATTCTTTTTCAGGAGGATTCTGCATTTCTATCCCTTCAGGTTCCCTTCAGGTGTTGTCTGGGTCTGGGTGAGTTTTCTCTGTACCATATTCCTCTGCCTTTTCATGTCGATAGAAGTGGTCGCTGGTAGGTGCCACGTATGTCAGCTGGGCTCTTTAAGACTTAAAAAAAAAACAAGAAAAAACAAAAACAAGAACAAAAACAAACAAGCAAAAAAAAAAGAAGGAAGAGAAAGGAAAGAGAAAAAGAAGAAAGAAAGAAAAGAAAGAAAGAAGAAAGGGAAAAAAAACAAAAAAACGCCCACCCGGAGTGGATTCTTTAACGGTGCTGTAGGTGTCGCTGTTGCTCCACTATTCCACAGCCGCGTCTGTGCCGCTCTTTGTAGCTCTGGCCGGGGCGGGAACGAATGGGAGGCTGTTGTTCTCTGTATAAAGTTTTAGTGTGGCTGCTACCTTTTCTCAGTCACAAGCCAAGGGGTCCAAAATTCCTCAGGACTCCCAGCCTGCTGGGCTGAGCATGCCGGGGCGATGGTGTATCCTCGCTGGGCCCCCCGCCTCTCCAAGACTGCTATAAGCAGCACACGCTTTTCTCTTGTCCCGGGGCGCTGGCTGCACGGACCCGGGCGCGTTCCCAGCTCAAAACCTGCACCTTCTGCCTCTCCAATCTCCGCTACACTGCACGATGTGTGTCAGCTCTCCCCGCGCATATCACTGGGGCTGGTTATTTCGCGGGCCTGTTCTTCCACTCCCTCCTGGCTCTGAATCCTCTCTTCCTGCCAGTGTGCTGGGATGGGTGAGTGCTCGGGTCCTGCGGGGTCGCGGCTCCTTATCTTACCCGCCTAACGGGGTGCCAAGTCCTCTTGGGTGTAGCTGCACGCAGTGCGCTTTCCTGTGTATTCTGGTCTCTCTTTTAGGAATAGTTGTATTTGCTGTATTTTCGTAGATTTATATAGTTTTGGGAGGAAATTTCCACCGCCCTGCTCACGCTGCCATCTTCCCGGAACTCCGTGTGTTCATTTTTGCTTTTGTTTCCCTTGCTTGAGGAGATGCTTTCAGGAAGAAGGTGCTCATGCTTATATTCAGGAGATTTTTGCCTATGTTGTCTTCTAAGAGTTTTATGGTTTCATGACACATTCAGGTGTTTGATCCATTTTGAGTTTACTTTTGGGTGTGGGGTTAAACAGTAATCCAGTTTCATTCTCTTGCATGTAGCTGTCCAGTTGTGCCAACACCAGTTGTTGAAGAGGCTGTCTTTTTCCCATTGTGTATTCATGGCCCCTTTATTTTATACTAATGGACCGTATATGTGTGGATTTATATCTGGGCTCTCTATTCTATTCAATTGATCTATGGGTCTGTTCTTCTGCCAGTATCATACTCTTTGATTACTGTAGCTTTCTACTATAGCTTGAAGTCAGGGAACATAAACCTCCCAACTTTGTTCTTCTTTCTCAGAATTGCTTTGGCTATTCAGGGTCTTTTCTGGTTTCATATGAATTTTAGAACTATTTGTTCTAATTCATTGAAGAATGCTGTTGGTATTTTGATAGGAATTACATTAAATCTGTAGATTGCTTTATGCAGGATGGCCATTTTGACAATATTAATTCTTCCTATCCATGAACACGGGATGTGTTTCCATTTATTAGTATCTTCTTAATTCTTTCATGAGTGTCTTATAGTTTTCAGAGTATAGGTCTTTCACTTCCTTGGTTAGGTTTATTCCTAGGTATTTTATTCTTTTTGATGCAGTTGTGAATGGAATTGTTTTCCTGATTTCTCGTTCTGCTAGTTCATTGTTAGTATATAGGAATGCCACAGATTTCTGCGTATTAATTTTGTATCCTGCAACTTTGATGAATTCAGATATTAGATCTAGTAGTTTTAGAGTGGATTCTTTAGGGTTTTTTATGTACAATATCATGTCATCTGCAAACAGGGACAGCTTAAGTTCTTCCTTGCCAATCCGGATTCCTTTTATTTCTTTTTGTTTTCTGATTGCCATGGCTAGGACCTCCAGTACTATGTTGAATAGAAGTGGGGAGAGTGGGCATCCTTGTCTTGTTCCCAATCTTAAAGAAAAGCTTTCAGCTTCTCGCTGTTAAGTGTAATGTCGGCTGTGGGTTTGTCATATATGGCCTTTATTATGTTGAGGTACTTGCCCTCTATACCCATTTTGTTGAGAGTTTTTATCATGAATGGGTGTTGAATTTTGTCAAATGCTTTTTTAACATCCATGGAGATGATCATGTGGTTTTTGTTCTTCTTTTTGTTGATGTAGTGGATGATGTTGATGGATTTTCGAATATTGTACCATACTTGCATCCCTGGAATAAATCCTGCTTGATCATGATGGTTGATCCTTTTGATGTATTTTTGAATTCGGTTTGCTAATATTTTGTTGAGTATTTTTGCATCTATGTTCATCAGGGATATTTGTAATTTTCTTTTTTTGTGGTGTCTTTGCCTGGTTTTGGTATTAGAGTGATGCTGGCCTCATAGAATGAGTTTGGAAGTATTCCCTCCTCTTCTACTCCTTGGAAAACTTTAAGGAGGATGGGTATTAGGTCTTCACTAAATGTTTGATAAAATTCAGCGGTAAAGGTAGTTTTTGATTACCCATTCAATTTTGTTGTTGGTAATTGGTCTGTTCAGATTTTCTGTTTCTTTCTGGGTCAGCCTTGGAAGGTTGTATTTTTCTAGAAAGTTGTCCATTTCTTCTAGGTTATCCAGTTTGTTAGCATATAATTTTTCACAGTATTCTTTCATAATTCTTTGTATTTCTGTGGTGTCTGTAGTGATTTTTCGTTTCTCATTTCTGATTCTGTTTATGTGTGTAGACTCTCTTTTTTTCTTGATAATTCTGGCTAGGGGTTTATCTATTTTGTTTATTTTTTCAAAGAACCAGCTCCTGCTTTTATTGATTCTTTCTATTGTTTTATTCTTCTCAATTTTATTTATTTCTGCTTCTATCTTTATTATGTCCCTCCTTCTACTGACTTTGGGCCTCATTTGTTCTTCCTTTTCTGGTTTCGTTAATTGTGAGTTTAGACTGCTCATATGGTATTTTTCTTCTTTCCTGACGTGTGCCTGTATTGCAATATACTTTCCTCTTAGCACAGCCTTCACTGCGTCCCACAGATTTTGTGGTGTTGAATTACTGTTGTCATTTGTCTCCATATATTGCTTGATCTTTTTTTTATTTGGTCATTGATCCATTGGTTATTTAAGAGCATGTTATGAAGCCTCTTGTGTTTGTGGGATTTTTCATTTTCTTTGCATAATTTATTTCTAGTTTCATACGTTTGTGGTCTGAAAAACTGATTGGTACAATTACAATCTTTTTGAATTTACCGGGGCTCTTTTTGTGGCTTAGTATATGATCTATTCTTGAAAATGTTCCATGTGCACTTGAGAAGAATGTGTATTCTGCTGCTTTTGGGTGTAGGGTTCTGTAAATGTCTGTTAGGTCCACCTGTTCTAATGTGATCTATTTCCCCTTTTAATTCTGTTCATATTTGTTTCGCATATGTAGGTGCTTCTGTGTTGGGTGCATAGATGTTTATAATGGTTATATCTTCTTGTTGGATTGACCCCTTTATCATTGTGTAATGTCCTTCTTTGTCTCTTGTGAGTTTCTTTGTTTTGAAGTGTATTTTGTCTGATACATTTACTGCAACTCCTGCTTTTTTCTCACTATTAGTTGCATGAAATATATTTTTCCATCCCTTCACTTTTAGTCTGTGTATGTCTTTGGGTTTAAAGTGAGTCTCTTGCAGGCAACATATAGGTGGGTCTTGTGTTTTTTATCCATTCAGTGACTCTATGTCTTTTGATTGGTACATTCAGACCATTTACATTTAGGGTGATTATCGATAGGTATGTACTATTGCCATTACAGGCTTTAGATTCATGGTTACCAAAGGTTCAAGGTTAACTTCCTTACTATCTAAGAGTCTAACTTAACTCACTTAATATGCTATTACAAACACAATCTAAAGTTTCTTTTTTTCTCCTCCTTTTTCTTCCTCTTCCATTCTTATATATATAAGGTATCACATTCTGTACTCTTTATCTATGCCTTGTTTGACTTTGGGGATAGTTGATTTCGTTTTGCATTTGTTAGTAATTAACTGCTATACCTTCTTTACTGTGGTTTTATTACCTCTGGTGACAGCTATTAAACCTTAGGAACACTTCCATCTATAGTATTCCCTCCAAAATACACTGTAGAGATGGTTTGTGGGAGGAAAATATCTCAGCTTTTGCTTATCCAGAAATTGTTTAATCCCTCCTTCAAATTTAAATGATAACCTTGCCTAATAAAGTATTCTTGGTTCAAGGCCCTTCTGCTTCATTGCGTTAAATACATCATGCCACTCCCTTCTGGCCTGTTAAGTTTCTGCTTAGAAGTCTTATGATAGCCTGATGGGCTTTCCTTTTTATGTGATCTTATTTCTCTCTCTGGCTGCTTTTAATAGTCTGTCCTTATCCTTGATCTTTGCCATTTTAATTACCATATGTCTTGCTGTTGTCTTCCTTGAGTCCCTTGTGTTGGGAGATCTGTGCATGTCCATGGCCTGAGAGACTATCTCCTCCCCTAGATTGGGGAAGTTTTCAGCAATTACCTCCTCAAAGACACTTTCTATCCCTTTTTCTGTCTCTTCTTCTTCTGGTACCCCTATAATGCAAATATTGTTCCATTTGGATTGGTCACGCAGTTCTCTCAATATTCTTTCATTCTTAGAGATCCTTTTTTCTCTCTCTGTGCCTCAGCTTCTTTGTATTCACCTTCTCTAATTTCTATTTCATTTATCGTCTCCTCCACTGTATCTAATCTGCTTCTGAAACTTTCCATTGTGTTTCATTTCTGATACTGTGTTCTGTAATCATTGGATATCCAACCGGAATTCCTCACTGAGTTCTTGAATATTTTTCTGTACCTCCATGAGCATGTTAATTATTTTTATTTTGAAGTCCCTTTCAGGCAGGTTCATGAGGTCGATTTCATTTGAATTTTTCTCAGAGGTTGTATTCATAATTTTACTTTGAACCAGGTTCCTTTGGTGTTTCATATTTGTATATGGCACCCTCTAGTGCCCAGAAGCTCTACTTTCTGGAGCTGCTCAGCCTCTGAAGCAATGTCGGGGGTTGCAGGGGAGTGGTATTGGTGCCTGCAGGGAGGAAGGAGCTGTTTCTTGCTTCCTGGCTGGTATGCCTGTCTCCACTGCCAGAACCAGAGGGCCGAGCACACAGGTAGAAACCTCTGTGCTTTGCGTTTGTTGTTGCTGTTGACGGGTCTTCCCTCTGGCTGGCCTAACGCTAGGGTAGGGTTTGCTGGTTTGCGAGCCAGGTGGGACTGGCTGGGAGAAAGTCTCAGTAGGCTGCTTATCACGGAGGGGGTCCTTGGAGCTCTGTAGCCAGTCAGGGAACTGGAGCTCCTGAAGATGGTGAAAGTTTCCAACCTACTGGGCATTGTGCACCCGGACAATTTTGTCTACCTGGCCTTTCTCCTGAGCAGGAAGCTCTGTGTAATTCTTGCCCCTTTAGCAGCCCTCTTGCTGTTAGAAAGTCTCTCAGACTGCCCACCTTTCTTTTGTCCCGGAGCAGCTGGATAAGGATCCCTGCTTTCCACAAGCGGCTGGAATCTCAGTCTGTCCAGGCATTCTGCCTGTCTTAGCTTTCCAACCCCCTACTCACGACAGTACCCTGAAAACACCATGAAATGTAGGTTTGTGCTCCCAGATCAGATCTCCAGAGTTAGGTATTCAGCAGTCCCAGGCCTCCACTCCCTCTCTGCTCTGTTTCTCTTCCTCCCGCTCATGAGCTGGGGTGGGGGAAGGGCTTGGGTCCCTCCGGGCCATGGCTTTGGGACATTACCCTGTTCTGTGAGGTTTATTCTTTTCTCCATTTGTATGCAGTTTGGCGCAGCCCTCTTTCCTGTTGCTCTTTCAAGATTAGTTGTATTAATTATATTTTCGTATCATATGCGGTTTTAGGAGGAAGCCTGTGTCTCACCTCTCACACCACCATCTTTAATCCCCTAAAATGCATTCTTCAAGGCAGGGTAATTTCTACTGACCTATCTTCAAGTTCATTAAGTTTTTCTTCTGCCTGCTCACATCTCCTGTTAAGTTCCCCTCTGAGTTTTTTCATTTCAATGCCAAAATTTCAAATTGCTTCTTTTTAAATAATTTCTGTCTCTTTACAAATATTCTCTATCTGGTGATGTATAATTGATATGTAATTTTTATACTTTCCATTAGTTATTTAGACGTGTTTTCTTTTAGGTCTTTGCATGTATTATATTTTATTATCTATTTATTATTATTATTATTTTAACTAAGGTATCATTGATACACAATCTTATGAAGGTTTCACGTGAGCAACATTGTGGTTTCAACATTCACCTATATTATCAAGTCCCCACCACCACCCCACTGTAATCACTGTCCATTAGTGTAGTAAGATACTATAGAGTCATTACTTGTCTTCTCCATTTGCATGTATTTTAAATAGCTGATTTAACATCTTTTGCTAGTAAGTCCAATGACTGGGCATCTTTAGGAACAGTTTCTATTGATTGCTTTCTTCTTTCTCTGTGTCTGGGCCATGCTTCCTGTTTATTTACTTTTCTGTTAGAAACTCAGCATTTTAAATAATAGAATATGGCAACTCTGGAAATCAGGTTTTCTACCCTTCCCAGGTTTGTTTTGCTGTTGCCGTTTGTTATTGCTTGTTTGTTGAATTACCTGAGCTAAGTGTATTTTGTTTGTTATGTGTGGCCACTGAAGTCTCTGATTAGTTAGCTTAGTGATCAGCTAATGATCAGACAGAGATTTCCTTAAGTGACCAGAACCAATAAGCCTCTATCCTTGCCAAGGACTCTGTGTGAGTATTGGAGTATGCCGTCAACACTAAGCCAGACAGTTCACAACCTGCCATAGCCTTTACTTCCTGCTTTTTCAGAGCCTCAGAGTCAGCCAGAGGTAAGAGCTGAGGGCCATCTCAGGTCTTTCTTAAACATGTACACAGCCCTGGGCATGTGCACAGCCCAAAATATATATGTGACCTGTAGAGTCTAAGGAATTCATCAGAGTATCTCAGAGTCCCTATAAACATTTAATTCTATAGCTTTTACTTTTAAACTTTTTCATTATCCTATGTTTACCTCACCTGTTATTTACCACCTTAAGCAGCTATAAAATTAAATAATTGCCTCTGATTGTTGTCAACAAATATATCAGGATAAAAGGCTTTTCAGACTGGGTGAGCTCCAAGGTAGGTTAAATAAAGATAGCCTTGCCAGTGGGGTCTTTCAGGTAATCTACAGACAGATCAAATGACAGTTTTCTGTCAGAATAAGGTTTGAAGGTGCTCAACCCTGTTTTGCCCCCTCCAGTAGCTGACAGGTTTTGTCACCATAACTGGAGGCTGTTGGTTTTTAAGGCCACCACAGAACTGGAGAAGAGACATGTTAAAAACTGCTGTTCTTACTGAAATTCGGTGTTTTTTCTTGAATAAATGTCTATGGATTAAATAAATAGGCCAACCAAAAAGCCTTTAGTCAATTTCCAGAGGTTCAAAAAAGGTTTTGACCATTTTTGTAACTTTTCTCATTGTTTTTATAGAGGAAAGCATTTTTGGAAGTCCTTACTCCACCTTTTTCACTCATGTCACTTGGTAGCTATTATGAGCTCTCTGTATCAGTTAGGGTTAGGTTCATTTTCATGTGACAAAAAACCTGAAGTAACAGGGCTTCAAAACATAAGTTGTGTTCTCTCACATTAAAATTTAAAAGTAAGTTCAAACAGTTCAAAATGTTCAGGGACAGCAGCTTCTTTGAAAGCTCTGCCATCCCTGAAGCATGACATTCATCTTCATGGGCTAAGATAGCTGCTTGAGCACCACCTATCACATCCACATTCCAGGAAACAAGATCGAGGAAGAGGTGAGAAAGAACACACACCCTTCCTTCTAGGACACTTCTCAGAAATTGCCCATCATACTTCAGAACATAGTCACATAACCACACCTCGCTACATGAGAGGTTGAAAAATATGGTCTTTATTTAGGAGGTCAGCTAAAAACTAAGGGTTTATTATTAAGGAAGAAGAGAAACTAGCTGTCTCTTGCACATGCATTTGACAGGTGAAGAAACTGAGGTTTAGAGAAGTTCAGTAAATTACTCAAGTTCACCTTGGCAGTATGTAGTGGTGCTAAGATTCAAATCCTGTGGACTGATCCTAAAGCCAGTATTTTTTTGTTGTTGTTTGAAGAGCTCTTTCTTTTTTTTTTTAATTAAGGTATCATTGATAAACAATCTAATGAAGGTTTCACATGAGCGACATTGTGGTTACTACATTCCCCCATATTATCAAGTCCCCCCCCACATACCCCGTTCCAGTCACTGTCCTTCAGCATAGTAAGATTAAAGCCAGTATTTTTAATTGCTCTTCTGTACAGATTCAGAGAAGTTAAATAACTTGATGAGGTTACATAGTTGGCAAATGCAGATCTGTCTGACCCCAAAGATCATCCTTTTCCCATTATTTACTCCAAACCATCTATATTACTCTGGTGAGCAACCTGGAGGAGTGACAAAAATAAACCTCACGGTTCAAGCTGAAAATGCCTGGTAGAGGTTCATTAAAATACCTAAATAAAGTTCATCGAGTGTCCTTTAAACACAGGACAACGGTGAGCTCCTGAAGGAGAGCGAATGAACCAAGATGATAGAAAATCAGAAATAGAGCCATTAGGAAACAAACGCTGTGTAATTTGCTTGCTTTCAGAAGCAAGACTAAGGAAATATAAGGTACAGGCTATGAATTGCTATTAAGAAATCAGTATTGAAAGTTGCAATCTTGAACGGAACCCTAGGTACATTTTGTTCTCCACTCATTTCCTGGACTCCCAGCCCCCCCTCCAACCAGTCAGCGAGTTTTATTAGCTATCCCATTTAGCTCTGGGTTGGGGTGAGATTCAAATTAAGCCCACGTTATAAAGTTCCATTGAGCCCACCCAATGTCTAAGGGAATAGACCCCAGGGCCCTTCTTGACTCACCTATTTCTTTTCTTTTCTTTTCTTTTGTCAACTCTTATTTTTCTTCACCTTGGATTATTCTAAAGCTGAGTTCATTGAGATCTGAATAGGTAAGGTCATATTATAATTACAAATTCAGGACAGGTTTTCAATTCAACCAGAGCTCCTCTTCACAGAGCTCACAGAAGACACCCTCACCAAGGGGGTATCAATATAATTGCAGTTTGATAACTGAAGCACAATTGAAGCTGTGGTGACTAATATGGCCCCATTTGCAGCCACCCAAAAGATAATCCACTGTTCCCTGTGGTTTGAATCTATCACCCACACAACAAAGACTCGGTGGCAGCCACTGGAGTAATTCTAGCTCTATCTAGTGGTGCGTTTGGGTGTCTGAAGTTAAAAGACTCACAGTTGGGCCTTGAGCCACAAAGGGAGCTACCGTCTGTCCCCTCCTCACGAGCACACAGCAGATCTCCATTGCTAAGAGCTCCCTCCTGGCACCACACAACCTGTGCTGAGACCTTCCCTTTACTCACGTGCTTGTGCACATGCACATACCTACATAGACACACAGGTGCTGGGACAGCTCCAACTTGTGCTTTTATCCTCAACTTTGAATTTTTTTTTTTTCCAGGCTTCCCACTGGTCTTTAGTTTCACACTTGGATTTTTTCTCTCTACAACAAGATTAGCAGATATCTATCATGTGAATACCAGGTTTCCTTTTATTTTTGATATTTAATTAAACACTTTATTTTGAGACAGTTATAGATTTACATGAGGTAGTAAGAAATTATGCAGGGAGATACCATGTGTTCTTTACCCAGTTTCCTCCAATGATATCATCTGGCAAAATTGTAGTACAAATCTCAACCAGGGTATTGACTTTGGTATAATCTCCAGATCTTATTCATATTTCCCCTGTCTTACACATCCCCGTTTGTGTGTGTGTGTGTGTGTATATATATTTAGTTCTGTGCTTGTCCATCACTATCACCTGTGTTGTCTTGTATGACCCCACCCACTCCCTTCTTACTCCCTCCTTGACCCCCTCGCATCTGGCAACCACTTATCTGTTCTCCATCACTATAATTTGTTGCAAGAATGTTATATAAATGAAGTCATAACATATGGAACCCTTTGGGATTGGCTTTCTTCACTCAGCCTAATTCCCTTGAGATCCATCAAAGGTCTTGCGCATATCAGTTGTTGGTTCCTTTGTACTGCTGAAGAGTATTCCAAGGTGTAGATGTACCACAGTTGATTTCACCATTTACCTACTGAAGGATATCTGGGTTGTTTCCAGTTTGGGGCTATTATAAATAAAAACTCTATGAACATCCACATATAGGTTTTTCTATAAACATAAAACATAAGTTTTTATTTCTCCAACTGCCCAAGAGAGCTGTTGCTGGGTCATAGGTTAATTGCACATTTAGATTTACAAGAAACTACCAAAATGTACTCCAGAGTGACTGTAACCACCAGCAATGTATAAGGAGTCCAGTTTCTCTGCATCCTTGCCAGCAATGGATATTACCACTAGTTTTTATTTTAGCCAGTCTGATAGATGTGTAGTGAAAGCTCATTGCAGTGATTTAATTTTTTAAATCTATTTTTATATTTCAGCTTTTAATTGTTGTTGATTATTTGTGCAGTTTTCATATGTATTTATTTTTCAAGAACTTATTTGCTACTGAACAATTGTGTGAAGTGTTGGAAAAATTCAAATAGTGGTTCCCATAATTCCATTTCACTCACTGGTCCACACTTATTTTTAATATGCCAAGAATTCTGTCAGTGCCTGCTTTTGAGACATGACTTGATGCACAATGTTGAAACCTTTTCAATAACTGTCAATTTGAAAGTGAACATGACATGTCCCACATGAATAATGTCGTTAAATGACTATTCTGGCCTTCCTGGGCCTGTTGGAAAGGGAATTGCTTTGTCCACATACCAGTTATATTTCTATTTTCATAAAATACTTTTCTACTCAAAAGCTTAAACTATGAAAAATAGACACCAGGCTATTTCTTTTCCAGCCCTTCCAGGATGAGAATTCAGTTAAGCTGCCCCCTTGATTCCTCAACTGTGGACACGCAGGTCCCACACCAGCTTTCAGGCCATCATACTTGCGTCCGAGGGAAAAGAGAGGTAAGAGGGGAGGCTCTGTGTCCCAGGCTTCTGTTTGTCTAGGACAGAAATCTGACATTTAACAGAAGACTGAAGCTTTACTTTGAAAAAAGTAGAGAGACAGTTGTCTGGAAACATCTAAAAATACGTATCATTGACTCTGTGGGTGACCTGTAGTTGCTTTGTCTGTGTTTGAGTGTCCAAAGCATTATGGAAAAAATGAGACAGCATTAATAACTAACTCCTACCTGCTTGGGCTTCCTCTGCTGCTCCTGTGTCTGTGTGTACATCACACAGCCATACATATGCATGTAATGAATGGCTTAGTGTAAAAACCCTGCAACAAAAACATCAATTCTGTAGATGACCAGGGAGTCCTAATTGGGTTCACTAGCAAAGCATCTTAAAGACTATAAATAGTAGGTACATGCCTCTGTAAGCAGTGAAGCTATTTGTTTTTTTAATAGGGGATTCTCATGTTACAAGGACATCACAGATTACTGAATAATTTATTTAGTGGTAGATTATATGGGCTTCATTCCTTGCCAAGTAGCTCATACCCACATGTTTAATGGAGATAAGGTGAGCAAAAGCTAGAGCTCAGTCTTGGGTAAGCTGTATATTTTTTTATTATATATATGTAAGTCTTATAGCCCTATATACATATTTTACTTAATATTATCCCAGCTGCAAAGATAGTATATGCAACAGAGATACCACTTTCTTGTTGACAGCTAACTCATAACAATGCATTCAACACACAGTGCTGAGAAATGCAGAATAGAATCATAAATGGCCTTGTCTACACTTGGCGATTTTTAACAGAGGACTGTGATAATATAGGGTATGTTTGTTATTAGGAACATACAGGGAACCAAGAGAGGGCAAAATTTAATAAGAGCATATTAGATTTGGAAAGGGGATACAAGAAAAAAAGATTTGGAGATTTGTATGAGGATATTTCCATGAACCTCTATTGTTATCTTTTCAATGATTTGGAGGTGAAACACAGTCGTTTCTAAGCTTACAGATCTCAGATAGCTTGCCTTGAACTGTGCACAGTTCTCAGGGGAGCAGAGGTACCTTGGAAGATGGGCACGCTTTTATGGCAAATGTAATTTTGATGAAGATCAAATTTCTTTAAAAGGAAAAATTTAATTTGACAATAGAAAGATGGCAAAAGTCTTGAACAGGCTCATGATATAAGAGGAAATTCATGCGGCCAGTCGCTGTGGTAAAAGGTGCTTTGATTTATTAGTAATCAGGGATATGAAGCTAAACTCCTTATGAGAGTTTATCATTCTCTGCACACCCACCTGGCCAGTTAAAATTTTTTAAGTTGAACAATGGCAAAGGCTAATGAGAATGGAGAATAATGGAAACTACTGCTGGTAGGAGTTAAGTTGAAGCAATGATTTGGGGGAGTAGTTGCCATTATGTACTGAGGATGAGGACTCACACCCTGAATGCCACTATGGGAAAATACACGAGCGGTGGATGTGTATGTACATCCTCGGGACCCGGATGTACACAAGAATGTTTATAGACAGAAACACACTTCATGATAGCCCCATGCTGGAAACAACCCAAAGGCCCACATAGGTTAAGGTAAGAACTGGACCCACGGGCAACAGAAGGGATGAATCTCACAAACATTGCTCAGCAAAGGAAGCAAGACACAGATACACAGAGTAAGGGCCCATTGACAGATCATAAATAGGCAAAGCTAGACTCTGCTGTTTAGAGATGCGTGTAGAGGTGGTCCAACTATAAAGAAGAGCAAATAAGTCATTATGATAAAAGTCAAAATAGTGGTTAATTTTAGAGAAAAGGAAGGATTATGATCAGAAGAATCCTGAGACATCTGTGTGCTAGACGTTTTCTTTTTTCTCCACCCAGCTGTGGTTCCATGTGGGTTTACACTTTGTGATTATTCATTAAACTGGATATTGATGTTTAAGGCATTCATGCATGTGGGTTTCACATACACACGCACACAAAATGCTTTCTAACCATACTATTAAGCACGAAAAGATAGAGGTTTTTAAAAAGAAACTCCCTAGTTCAATTTAGTGCCCTTTAGAAATGAACTTGGAAGTATTCGATTCGGTGGAGTGAATATTTAAAACAATAAGCTAAACCTTATGCATCGTTCCCTGTCAGAATTGTGTTGCTGGAAAATAGCCCCAAGCACTAGTTACCAAGGCAGAGGCGACTCCCCTGCCAGCCCTGACCCCCAGCAGCCATCTCCCTGGGCAATTCTCTGGACCTCGGTCCTCATCTGTAAAGAGGATCAGACTGGATCAGAACCCCTCTCAGAGTGTGTTAGTATATTCTTGGGAGTTCTCTGTGGGAACTTTAAAAAGCTTTAATAAGAACTTCTGTTCATTTTGATGAGAATCTAAAGAATAGGAGCATCACGTGGGTCCTCTGTATGTCCACCTTTGAGCTTACACTGCCAGCATCTCTCTGTGTTTATGATCACCCTGGGGCCCAGATGTGCTATTTTAGTGGTCTCAAGTCCGTAAGAAGAATACACACATCAGTGAGTAAAGTCTGTGTTTGCCAAGTGACCTCGTGGAAAGCTCACAGCCAAAGTTTTCACAGGAGTTTGAAGAGACAATGTCATGTGAGATTCACGTCCTGGGACACGCCTGACCCAAAGGAGCAACGAGCCACCCAGGTAACAAAATGAGGGGCAGTTTACCCCCACAGAATCATGCCATCTGTCTCATTAAATTGGTGGTGTTAACTTGAAGATGTTGGTTTTATATTTGGTTTGTCAAAATCGTGAATTTGTTCTGCTTTTGTGCAGTTGTAGAAGTTAGAAGCCTGTGGCTATGGGATGTATGCCCAGTTTCATGTTTGTACATATTTAACTATCAATCTTATAAAAGTAATATATGTCAATACTCAAATCCTGAAACTTGTTTTCTTGAGAAGGTACCACACGTCATTTGGGCTTGAGTCACACTGAACCCCATGGCTACTGCGATTCTGTTTCCGTTTTGGAGGTCAAGTGCTTTCCAGAGCAGGTGACTGCTGGGCTCCCACCCCTTTCATCTGTACTGTGACCTTCACCTGAAGGCAATTTTGCCTCCGGGGGACATTTGACAATGTGGGGAGGCATTTTCAGCTGTTACAGCGGGAGGTAGGGGCTAGTCAGCGCAAGCCAGGAATGCCACTAAACGGCCTACAATGCCCGGGACAGTCCTTACCACAAAGAAATATCCAGGCCCTAATGTCAGTGGTGCCCAGCTTGAGAAACCCTGATTCTGCGCTCTATGGCTTTGACTTCCATAAGGAGAAACTCTCCTCTGTGTCTGTTCTCAGTTAACCAGGGTAAGCAGTAGTTTTCTCTTATGACTTACTTTCTTGGCACCTGCTTCCTTCCACGTAGCACAGACAAGAAAGCAAAAATGGTCCTCGGGTGTGAGGTCCGTTGCATGACTGGCTTGATTTAAGAGGGGTGGCTTTGGAGGGGTCAGCCGTTCTGCTCTTGCCCTGAGGCAGCCTGATTCCTGGTCCCCTTCTCAGGTCCTGGTTCGTCATCTACAGAGTGATTTTGCTTTGCAGGGACCTGATGCCTGTAGGTCCCTGAGTTTGTAGCTAGACTCTGGAAGGAATGTGCTCTAACGTAATTCCCAGAGGAGCCAACATTTCCAGAATAAACCACTGGAAACAATAGCTGAACAGGACTGTTAATGAGAGCTTCAAACAGATTAGAGTGGTTTCAGACATCTGAGGAGTCTAGATCCATCTCCGAGGTTGATCAGAGGGTTCATGTAGCTGCGCTGGACCTGTAACGGCTGCTGGGGAATGTCTGTCCCCTCGCTATCTGTCCCCACGTAATTCTTCTATTTGTGCACATAGACCCTGCTGTATGTTCCCAGATCCTATCTCATCTGCCCCATCAGGTATTGAACTTTTTGTGATCAGAGCCTTCAGTGTCTTTTTTTGTCACTGGTGTGCCCCCAGCCCACTCAGCACAGGGGCCTGCTCTGTGGGTAGTCAGCACTGTCAGTGAGCTATGAAAAAACACAGTTTGAAAAATAGGCTGGGTGGGATTATGGGTGACGGTTTCCTAAACATTCCCCGCCGTCCTCTTCAGCTCCTTCTCTTGTTCACCTGTTATGCTAGTGACCAGAATCTGGTCACAACCAGCCCCTTGGTTTTGGGGGCACCAGAATCTATAGCTTTCTCCTGAGGAGAGAACAGCCCTTAATCTCCAGGACCAAAGAAAGGGATGTGCTGTCACTCACCAGGTCTGGGCAGGCTGCCGGAGGTAGGGGTGGCACAGGGGTTCTGAGCACCCCTCAGCCTCTACCCTGTCTAGCCTTGTCCCCTGACATGCACACAGGGTCGCAGAGACCACCATGGACCATTCTTCATCCATCCCTGACGTGCACTGAGAGAAGGCAGCTGAGTGGGTGCCTTACACCCTGCCTAAAACCACCACCCTTTCCTTCTCCCACCCCTTTTTAAAAAGGAAAGAAGTCTTCTGTCTAAATGTGTAATCTTTCAAGCACACTGTGGGGGCACCAGGCCTTTAGCATAATATGGTGTCCCTGGGGCATGGCAAGTAGGGCCCTTGTTTCCTGGCCTGGCTTTAGGGGTCTGCTCAGGGCCCACAGCTGAGAGGAGGCTGGAGCCGCTATGGGGCAGGCACCCCCAATCAGCACACACAGCCCACAGCCCTCCTCTCCAATGGGCTCTTTGGTTGATACCCTTCTCTGGGTGCCTGGGTCCTGCACACCTGGGGGCCAGCACGGCTCAAGGCAGTTCCCTGGACTAGGAATGCAAACCATGGCTATAGAAGAAATCAAAATTGAAGGCCAGAGAAGCTCAGCATTGGGTGTAAAGTGATGAGATCAGACCACAGAAAGGAAGGCCCATCGTGGGGTTGGAGGTGGGAAGGGCAGGGAGCTCAGCAAGTACTGAGGCAGGAGAAGGTTGGTGGGAAAGGCTTAGATGAAGCCCAAGGGCGATACCAGGCCGGGGCTCCTTCTGTGGGACCTGGTGAAGTTTTAGGTCTGCGGTGGAGCGAGGAGGGAGATGGACTTGATGGTGTGGGGCTGAGGCATGACTGGGCCTCCCTCGGGCCCATCTCAGCCAGATTTTAAATCTCTCATCTGCAGACGTGGCTGGGGGGAAGGGAAGGAGTAGGTGTGATTTTTCCCTGACTTTACCCCAACACCGAGATGGCCTGGAGCCCAGTGTGTAATGCTGAAAGGGCAAGCCGGACCCTGACCTAGCCACAGCAGAGGCAAGCCCCCAGCTCCGTGGGGGGAATGTGGCCCCTCCAGCTGGTGTGAGTCAGAACCTGACTCTAGCTCCCTATAAGCACACGCAAAGTAGCTGGTCAGTTGCCCCATCAGCCTCACCGGGGCCACTTCTGTTTCATATTCTGCACCTATAGAGATTTGCACATCTCAGAGCTGACTGGCCAGCTCTGAGGCTGAGAACATCCTCGACTCTCACACAGGTCTCCTTGTTCCCTCTGCAGCAGCCTCACCAACCCCAGAGGCCAAGCAACACTTTTCTACCCTTCTGCCCTGGTGTGCCGGCCCTGTGGAGAGGAGGGGCCTCACAGGCGAGGTCTGGGTTATGTTTATAATCGGATGAAGGATAGTGAGACCCAACTGCCCCTGGGAGATGAGATCTGGTAGTTCAGGAGCCCATGGCCTGATCTGCAGATGACACTGGCTCCTTGTTTCCCCTTTCCCTGGCTGCCAGCTTTTTGTTCTGGTCATAGTTGATTACCTCCCTAAACAAAGGTTGGACAGAGAAAATGAAAGGAGTAACATGGGGAAATTAATAGCTCTAGTGAAAGGCCTGGTATGAAAGGAAGTTAAAAACCAATTAGCCAATTGAGGTCTCAGTGATCCTATATACTCTTGGGGCCTCTGTGGTGCATAACCAGGATACCAGGATCAGAATTCAGTGCTGGGTGTAGGCACGAACACACGTACACCCAGTCACCTGCCAGGGCTCTGGTCTTCAGCTTGGAAGCTGGTGAGCCCCAGGGTCAGAAGGCACCACTGCCACCCACACCACCAGGGGACGCCACAGACACGACCAGCCTGCAGGCCCCCAGGAGCCCCTCTCTGTGAGGACGCGGAGTATGTGTGGTGGCTGTTTGGCATTATGGAAAGATCCAGGCACGGGCAGCAGGAGTGGAGAGAGAAGAGGTGGCAAAGAAACATCTCATCCTTCCTCCAAACATCATGCCCTGGGAGAACGCCCTGAACTCTAGCTCCAGGAGATTACCACACTTTATGGGATCATCGAGGAACAAATCTGAGCAGTGGGAAGAGGCCAAACAGTGAAGGCCTCAAGTGTCCCTCTGGCAAGAAGAGCAGATCTTACTGCCAGGAATCTCAGGACTAGAATTCTCTGCTAGTGGCCTCTCTCCTTTCATCCTATTTATTCTTCCTCTTCACTGGACCATGTCGCTCAGAACAAAATGCAAATATGGGCTGTGTGGCTCCCGAAAGAGTCTCTATGGCTCCACTAAAGTCAAGTGGCTATGAACCTGTAAGAAGTGTCAAAACAGGTACAAAAGGACAAAGTAAGTTTCTGAGTAGGCAAATGCTAAATTGAGCTCTCTTCCTCGGGGGTAGGGTTGGGGTGGAGGGATAGGGGAAGAATTATTGTCCCCATTTGAAATCCAATTTCTACCCCCCACGATGGATTATCCATACAGTTGGCCCTTCAAGAGAGCCAAGGTGCTGTCTCTTAAGGGGTGACCATTGATGTCATGAGGCTTCACTCTTATTAATAGAAATCATACCAGCTGAGTTCCTACCTAGAAAACAAAGTCTATCAAATTTAATATAATACCCACAACAATATAGCTGGTGACTATCAGGAACACGGAGCTACAACTCTCTACCCTAGTCACTTTCAAAACCCACCAGAGTGTTATGCAATGGAAGGGACATCCCAGCAGTGTGGGCATCGAGGAGCAGCTGAGGACACCATGGGCACCATAATTTACTAACCTACCCTCCAAATCAAGCCCACTATTTAAGTCAGTTCCTGACTTTGTGGAATTGACATGGTCCCCTCATATGAACCCCATCGATAAAGCACTGTTCCCACACCACCACCTTCATTCCTAAGATCTCTGCCTTTGCTGTTGGGAGGGCCTAGAGTAGATGTGTGAGCACTGGCCCCGACTGCTTCCACCCAGCTGAGTTTCCCCACATAAGGTGTGAGCCACAGGAGAACTGCAAGAAATAACACCTTTGTACAGCCTCGGAGAGGAGCCTTGGCATTTTCATTTTGTCTGAGCCTGGGGTATGCTTAGAGAAGGCGAGGAGACAACCTTGTTCCTGCTAAATGGATTTCCCAGAGAGTCATAAATCTAAGGGACAGGATCAGCTGGCACACATGGAGCACAAGCTCCGGAAGACGCCGCGATCCAGGTGACTGCCCTGAGGGCAGCAGGTTGGAGTCTCCTGATGTGGAGCGCTGAGACACAGAAGTGGGTCTATCAGAGAAAGGTGGAAATGGTGATCCGAGAATAACAACTTGGAGGGGAGAAAAATCCAAAGAAATGTACCTTCACAATGACCGTTCTCTCTGGCAACCATAAATGTAAGTAACATCATATTGTTTGAGTCCCAAGAGGTGCAGCTTTGTCCCCTAGCCCAAGAATGTGAAGAAGGCATGGGGCTATGCAGATGCGAAGAAGCCGAGGAACGGAAACCTTCTCACATTTATGTAACGCTTTACAGCTGATGTTACCCACATGGTTGCGCACAATGCTCACAGCAACTTCTGAAGTAGGCAAGAATTACTTATGCTCGTTTCATAGATGAAAAAAATGAAGTCTAAGAGAGGATAAATGACTTATTGAAAGCCACAGAGTTGAACCTGGATGCTCTAACTTCAAATCCAGGGATCTTGCAGCCCTGGCCGTGGTTTTTAAACCAGGTACCCAACAGAATATCCTCAGGAGAGAAAGAGATGCTGCCACCTCCGACTTCCTTGCAGGGAGGAGCAGCTCTGATTTTATCTGCTTCATCTGTTGGTGTTCCATTCAAGATTTCCTTTATGAAAAAGGGGGCTTAAAATGGGTTGGGAAGTCACTGCACTCTGCCGTGGTCCCTCTTGGCAGCCCCATGGTTCAGCCACAAGACAAGTAGCCCCCTGGTACAAACGTGAGGAAAGGAGGGATGGAGACACCGGCTCCATAGGCAAACTCCCCACCAGTACATGCTCTGCGCTTCAGGTCTTCTCTTGGGAGAGGGAACGAAAGGACTGAGGCCTGTCCATTTGGGGAAAGTTCCTTCCTGGCTTGGCCTCGTAGGGTGTTGGCGTGGTCAGCTTTGTGGATCTCATCCAGATAAATGTAAAGCCCTCAGCAGACTCTGAGTCACAAACCATCCAAATTTATCAGCTATTGCAGCCCGTATGCCTGGTAATCAATGGTTTCTCCATGCCCAGCCTGTGAAATGCATGGTTATCCCAAGGGTTGGCTTATCCTGAGGCATTGCTTGCTCATAATGTCACCCCCACCAGCCTGGGCCCTAAGACCTTCCAGTGGTTTGTCTCTTTCCTCGAAGCTCTTCTCTCAAATGGCGCTGTCTGTTCTCCAACTGCTATTGTGATCTTTCCAGAAACCCTGCATTACACCTGCTGGTTTCAGCTTCCCTAAGTGTCTAGCCTTCTACTCTCCCCCAGGTTCCCAGCTACCCAAGTACTCTGGCTTACCAAGGGGCTGTATGGAGTTGGGTAAATCATACAAGGTTTGACTTTAACCCTTTAACCTGGGCTATTAAAAAGCTGCCTGCTGCAAATAAAAGACTTCTGTAAGGTCTGCCTCTGCTGATCATCGTGGTCAATAGACTTAAATACATCCTTTTGTGTAGATTTTACAAAATGCACTGACAGCTTGGTTTTGTAACTTTTTTCCCATCTCTCCCCTTAAATGTGTGACAGAAAGAAATCAGACCTGGGTTCAAATTCCCGTTTTTCACTCACTGACTGTATGATCTGGGACAAACTACCCAACATTTCTGATCTTCATGTATATGATTTCTTTTCCTCATTTGTATAAAAGAGATCATGCTAACTACTGCATCGGATTGGTGTTTTGTGTATTTCTTTATTTCTTTTTGTACTGAAGGATGGTTGATATACAATATTATACTGGTTTCAAGTATACGACATAGTGGTTCAATAGTTATCTACACTGTTAAATGCTCACCCCAACTAGGGTAGTTACTATCTGTCAACATAGAAAGATGTTACAGAACTGTTGACTATATTCTCTGTGCTGTAATTTCATCCCCATGACTAATTTCTATTATGATTGAGATTTTGTGCCTCTTTGTCCCCTTCAACTATTTCCATCCTGACCCTAACTCTCCCCCAGGGTAGCCACCAGTTGCTTCTCAGTGTCTGTGAATCTATTTCTGTTGTGCTTTGTTTGTTTGTGTTCTATTTTTAAATGAGGAATAAATGAGATAAACCTGTACAGTGCTTGGTACAGAGTCAGATTTCAATAGATGCTAGTTTCTGCTTAAGAATAAAACTCAAAATTTATCCACATTTGCTTCACCAAAATCTGGTACTGTGCCTAACACATAGTATACTCTCAGTAAATGTTTGCTGGCAGTATGAATGAATAAGGAGTGAATCAAGAGGTCATAAATGAACTGATAGGGAAGTCCACAGGAAAAGTGCTAAAACTTGTGGAGTCCTATAAAACAAACAACAGTATAGAAATTGAGAAGTGAGAAATGTGTTCCAAAGAGGTGATCAAATGCTCTACACACAGAGATGTTCATTATTGTGTTCTTTATTAATAGCAAAACTTTTGAAATAACCTAAATGTCCAAAAAAAAGGACTGGGTACATTACAGTGATTTAATATAATAAAGCTAAAGCACTATGCAATCATTTTTTTATTAAAGTATTATATACCATCTTATGAAGGTTTCACAATGAACAACATTGTGGCTTCAACATTCATCCATATTATCAACTCCTCACCACCACCATTGCAGTCACTGTCCATCAGCATAGTAAGATGCTATAGAGTCATTACTTGTCTTCGTGCTCTACTGCCTTCCCCATGATCTACCTATATTATGTGTGCTAATTATAATGCCCCTTAATCTCCTTCTCCCTCCCTCCCCACCCACCCTCTCCAACCCCTCCCCTTTGGTAACCACTACTCCCTTCTCCAAGTCTGTGAGTCTGCAGCTATTTTGTTCCTTCAGTTTTGTTTTTATACTTCACAAATGAGTGAAGTTCATTTGGTACTCGTCTCCACCTGGCTTTTTTCACTGAACATAATACCCTCTAGCTCCATCCATGTTGTTACAAATGGCAGGATTTCTTTTCTTTTTATGGCTGAATAATATTCCATTGTGTATATGTACCACCTCTTCTTTATCCAGCCATCTACTGATGGACACTTAGGTTGCTTCCATATCTTAGCTATTGTAAACAGTGCAGCAATAAACATAGAGGTGCATATGTCTTTTCAAATCAGGGATCTTGTTTTCTTTGGGTAAATTCCTAGGAGTGGAATTACTGGGTCAAATGGTGTTGCTATTTTTAATGTTTTGAGGAACTTCCATACTGCTTTCAACAATGGTTGCACCAATTTACATTCCCACCGACAGTGTAAGAGGGTTTCCCTATCTCTGCATCCTCACCAGCATTGGTTATTACTTGTCTTTTGGATGTTGGCCATCCTAACTGGTGTGAGGTGATATCTCATTGTGGTTTTGATTTTCATTTCCCTGATGACTAGCGATGTGGAGCATCTTTTCATGTACCTGTTGGCCATCTGAATTTCTTCTTTGGAGAAGTGTCTGTTCAGATCCTCCACCCATTTTTTAATCGGATTATTCATTTTTGGGGTGTTGAGGCATGTGAGTTCTTTATATATTTTGGATGTTAACTCCTTACCAGATAAGTCTCTTTCAAATATATTCTCCCATACTGTAAGATGCCTTTTTGTTCTGCTGATGGTGTCCTTTGCTGTACAGAAGCTTTTTAGTTTGATACAGTCCCACTTGTTCATTTTTTATTTTGTTTCCCTTGCCTGAAGAGATGTTCAGGAAAAAATTGCTCATGTTTATATTCAAGAGATCTTTGCCTATGTTTTCTTCTAGAGTTTTATGGTTTCATGTCTTACATTCAGGTCTTTGATCCATTTTGAGTTTACTTTTGTGTATGGAGTCAGACAGTAATACAGTTTCATTCTCTTACATGTAGTTGTCCAGTTTTTCCAACACCAGTTGTTGAAGAGGCTGTCTTTTCCCCATTGTATATTCATGGCTCCTTTATAGTATAGTAATTGGCCATATATGAGTGGGTTTATATCTGGGCTCTCTATTCTGTTCCATTGATCTATGGGTCTGTTCTTGTGCCAGTACCAAATTTTATTGTGGCTTTGTAGTAGAGCTTGATTAGGGGGCATAATCCCCCCAGCTTTGTTCTTCTCAGGATTGCTTTGGTTTTTTGGGGTCTTTTGTGACTCCATATGAATTTTAGACCTATTTGTTCTAGTTAATTGAAGAATGCTGTTAGTATTTTGATAGGGATTGAATTGAATCTGTAGATTGCTTAGGCAGGATGGCTATTTTGACAATATTAATTCTTCCTATCCATGAGCATTGGATGTATTTCCATTTATTGATGCCTCTTTAATTTCTCTCATGAGTGTCTTATGCAATAATTTTAAAATATAGATTTAGAAGTACTGTCCTATAAAAATACCCAAAGCATACTTTAATGTGAAATGATGTGTTGTAAAATTATTTATCTGTCTTTCAAAAGAAAATTCCTGGAAGAAAATTAAAAGACAATGGTTATGTATGGCTGGTAGAATTATGATAATTTTTATTTATCTATTATACCTTTCAATATTTGAATTTTTTGTGAGTATTATTCTTAGAATCAAGAAAATGTTCTTCTTTTGGAAGACCAAAACACATAAAGGATGTGAAAATCAGTGTTGTGGTGGTTGTTATTTTTGGTTGTAAATGTCAAAACCCACTTAAAATTAATGTAGACTCAAAAGAAAATGTATTTGGAGGGCTAATACAATTGCAGGAAGGTCAAGGTATGGCTGTACTTCAGGAATATCTGGAAATGGATCTAGCATACTGTATTTCTGTGTGTCAGGATCATTCCTTCTACTGTAGACCAGCTTCCCCCACATGGTGACAAACACCATCTTGATTGAGTTCAGAGCTGCTAATCTCCATCACAGAGAGAAAATGAGCTCTGTGCTCTATTGTCCATAGGTCATAAATCCCAACGATATTCTGCAGTTGGCCCCATTGGGTTAAATCTCTGTTCTTTACTCAGTCACTGTGCTCAGGGCATGGCAGTGCTCTATAACTGGCCCAGCCTGTGACCAGTTCCCACCTGTAGGTCCATCAGTGTGGCCCAAGATTAAAGTCCTATAAGGAGACCTTAATTAATGGTTTGAGCATAATTGTCCCCTTCCCCCTGCACTCTTCTGCTGTAAACTGATAATTCCTTGATGATGAAGAAGAGAAGATAGGAAGCTCTAAGTGTGTTGGCTTAATTTCTGTTTTCAGAGGAATGCTGGGAGGGCTGGAGGTAGAGGGGTGGCCAGGATTGAATCGACAGTTGTCAATACCAGAAGCAGTGTGTGCACTTTCCTGACATGGTTCAACCCAAGGGCTGAATGCTGGTTGGATTGAGGCAGCAACTTTTGTTGGTGTCCTGGGAAACTTCCATTGCTTCCATATAAACAAGGATAAAGGTATCTCCTAAAAGAATAAAGGATTTTTTAAAGAGTATCTTGCATGAAACAACTCAGTAAAACATTCAGTGGTTTCCATCCCTCTGTGCATTCCTGCTTCATTTACTTACTTAGGAGATGGTAATTTAATTTCTTTCCAAAATAGTGACTGTGTCTAGCAAATAAACACTTTTCAATACAATAGGACCTCATGATATCATAGCTCAGTGTTATATTCAATTTGGAACAAGTTATTATGGCAGAATGGGGTCACTGCACTGAGCCCCTGAAGGTCAAGAGCTATGCTTTAGCCATCTCTGAGCCCAGCTCCTGGTGCAGTGCTGGTCAAGAGTAGGTGCTCAGAGGTTAAGGATGTCAGAAGTTCATTCTTAACATACTTGTTTCTTTGGATTTCTTTTAGTATTTTTTTGTCTTCCTCCTTACCTTTTTTCTGTTAAGGATGGCACACAGTTGCCCAAATATTCTGGCTCCTGCAGTAAATCATTTTCAGTGGCATGTTCTTTCTCTCAGTCTTCAGCTAGTGTTCCCTTTGTTTTACAGCATTTCTCCACATAATAATTCATTTTTGACCCCTTTATTCATCCTTGGCCAAGGTAAGATCTATCCTTCTACCAACAGAAAGGTTTTTTGGACTGCCTTGGGTTGGGCTTATTGTCCACTGGAACACTGGCTTAATCCTTTTCTTAGTTGTATAGGTGGGAGCAGGTTCTTGGGTACAGCTCCCAATCCTATAGTCAATTGCCTTGTTCTTGCAGTAGATTTAATCCAGCCTCCCAGGAAAAACATTGCCCTGGTTCTCAGCCTGTTTCCTTTTGCCTCAAAACAATATAGCACAGATGAGATTTTATTTCCAAGTTGCATAAGAGGATTTTAGTATGACATCATTTGCCTATAGAGTTACATGTCTCATCCCTTAAAAGCACTGCACTGAGAGAACATTACAGCATATTTTCTTTAAACTGATGCTTAATAATTGTTGAAAGCTAAGTGGAACAAAATGAATGTCTTTCCTTTCCTATTTAGTGGAAAGAGCCACAGAATGAAAAAATCCACCAAAATCCATGGCAAATCTGGTAGCACATATCCCCATTTCCATGACCACATACCATTACTATGCATTATTTACCTTGCTTTTCGGTATGAAATTGTTTTTTAGTTGCAAGTAAAGAGATGCATCAACAGTGGATTAAATGCTAGGACATTTGCTTTTATTAAGCCAACCCAGAGGTATACCTCAGGGATGGTCTGATAGCTCAGCTGTGTGATCAAGGGCTCCAGCTCTTTCCTTTTCACTCTGATTTACTGGCATATTGCTTTTCATCACCACAATTATTGCTTCATGGACTTAATGTGCCTACATCACATCTATATTCTAGATAGTAGAAGGGGAAAAGGGATGGCAGCAAGATTTCCTTCAAGTCTATTCCTTTTATCAGAAAAGTAAAACATTTCCTGGGAAACTCCCAACCAACTCACATTTTATGTCTCACTGGCCCCAGCTGGTAACATTGTTCTCCGTAGCAGCAAGGGAGGATGAGACAATGAGTATTTTACAAAGAGGAATAGTATAACCATGACTGGATTGAATGTATCAATCTCAATTCATTCCCTGAGTCAAGGAACATTGCTGCCACACACCACCAACCTCCAGACAAAATTCATGCTGTGTTAGCAATACGGCTGACAGTGAAGGGCAAACTTGGCAGCATTATTTTTAGCTGCAGTGAGGGGAGCTGTAGAACTGACCAATGCTTTCTTAAGATAAAGGTACTTCGAATATAGTGAAATGGCGTATGGTTTTGATCACTGATAGTGACTATGGAGTCAGTGGCACTGAATATTGCCTAATGCATCATACTTAAGGAATGGCATGGCTTATTGAACGTGAGAAGAGTACAAAGAAACCAAATCAAATAATGCTTACACAACCTTGTTTTCAAAAGCAAGTAATTTCTGAATCCAATATATAAGGAATTATAAACACCATGTGCATTGGCTGTTCACATTTCTCCAAGCAAGTAAATTCTGAGAATTACACTATTAAAAGAGCACTTTCTAATCTGTATTTCTACCCAATCCAAAGTGAAATGTGCCTTGGGCTGTGGCTTCCTCCACTAAGTGGACTGCAGAGGCCCATGGCATATTCGTTTTTCTTCCTTCTCCCATTATTGCCTCTCAAGCTGGTCCCTTATTAAGTTAATTTTGGTGTTAGAGGTCTTTTATTAGGGTTCACAAGGTAAAAGGTAAGGAGTTAAGGGGATCGACCATCCCAAATTGCGTAGGACCGGGGCTTTCCTAGGAAGCAGGACTTTCAGTGCTATAAAACCAGGACTATCCTTGGCAAACCAAAGTGGTTGGCCACCCTTGGGGTTATCACCAACATGAAAGGAGATAAAGGGGGAGGGGATTTGAGAAGCAGGAAGGAGAGGGAGTGAGGACCTGGGAAGTCACAACCATTCAAGACCAACTCTAAATTTTATGGCTTTTCTATTTCAATAACGGGTTCCTGCACATTGGACCTCACCAGTGATACTTGACTTCATCATTTCTTTGGATTCTTTACTATTCTAACCTATACATAATTGCCCATTTTTCACCTCCCAGTTTTATCCCACTATAAATATTTTTCCCAGTTCCTATTCCTGTTTTCTAGATTCAGTGGTATTCTAGGTGGCTGCTGTGAAGGCCCCTCAGCTCTAGCACATAGCAGTGATAGGTAATATATAAAAGAGAATTTAAAAATCACAGCCATACTCAAAAATGAGATACACATGTCCGTGGTCCTGAAACAGAATTGAAATGTGCAGCAATAAATAGAGGTTGATCTGAGGGCCTGCCAGACTCTGGATCTAGAAGTTGGTCATAGGAGCTGTGGGTTTGGCTTCTGAAGATAAAACGTTACACCACAGGGGAAGTGCTCCCCAGGAAGTATGGGAACCAGAGTCCTACTCAGAGCTCACAACCAGAGGCCAGGGCTTCCCTCGCTTATGGAAGGAAGCTGGAAAACTTGCCATCCACCCCTGACAGGATCCAGCATAATGCCTCAAGAACCAAGTTCCAACACCAGCCCTGAAAAGGGAGATGCATAGAGAAAAAGAAAGGCAGGGAACATCCTCGCACATATGATAAACCTCTAAACCCAACTTTCAAATGCATGAAGAAATCTTATACCAAGAAAGACAGTCAATAAAATCAGTCAATGGAATATTATTTTTTCCAGAAGAAAACAAAATAATGGGAAATTATTTTAAAAAATTGAACATACATACATTTAGAATCCTTGAAGAAATAATTGAAGGCATTATATCCTTACAAGAGATATAGGTGCTGATATATTATGCCATTAAAGGTAACAGAAATGAAATAAGCACAGGTGGATATAAAATTCAAAATTATGAAGAAAAAAATAACCATTGAAATTTTTTCTAAAACTTGGGAGGATAGATGCTAAACTAAATGTGGTTGAAGAGAGAGTTAACACACTGGAATTGGGAGGAATCCGCGCAGAAGGTAGCAGGTTCAAAGGGGCCATACAAATAAGATAGAGAATGGCAGGTGGTCATGGATTGGGAGGTCAGGAAAGACTTCTTAAGGGAGACATCTGAGCATCTATCTGACCAAGGAAGGACACGAGTGATGTGAATATAAATAAAAATAAATCAAATAAATCCACAGACACACTGTAGTAAAAATATCTATTTTCCAAGTTGCTTGAGGATTAAATTAAGTAGCATGCATAACAGCACCAAGCCCAGTGCCTGGCACATAATAACAAATGTTGAGAAGCTCTGCTTCCCTTCCTAAGAACCTGAGTTAATAGAACTTAGCATTCCACCTCCACATTGAGGGGGCTTTGGACACCTCTGCTGGAATCCAGCATCATCCCCAGGAAACTCCAATTGGCTGAGGATTTTTGGATCTAATCATGGTGTGTTTAGCTCTTTGCGACAAAGTGGCTGGAACACTGTCAGCTGTCCTTATGCCTGTTTTCTCCTTCTGCTTCTCTCCCTTGAGAACAAACTCTATTTTCCCCTAGCATTAACTAAACAAGCTAGTCACGTCCAAAATATAGAGATGACATTTAATAAATGCAGGCAGCCTGGCTAATAGTTTCCTTGCAAATCCCAAAATTTCATGCACGCAGTTCTAAGCATTTCTCCCCATTATATCTTGTCTGGAGCCTCAAAAGAACTCCTGACAGAGGTCACGAGAGGGGAAGAGACAAAGCCACCCTCTTTCTGAGCATTGAGAGTTTTCAAGTTGCAGGCCCCTGATGGAAACATTCCCTAATGAAAAGAACAAAATAAAACTGGTTCACAGTGAAGAGCAACAGAATGTTCCATTGGACAGAGAGTAGCTTCTTGGAACGTGGGAATCTGAGAGACTGGATTGCATTCAAAGGAAATGGCCCCAGAGTGATAGAGAGCATGTCCTGGGGCTCAGCAACAGTCAAGATGGCATGCTTTAAGGGGTGGGGGCCCTTGCCAAGTCCTGGGGGTGGGGACTGAGTATCCTAGAAACAGCTCAGCAGGGATGTAAGACTCCGGTGTTCAAGGATGTTAGGCGGAGCATCATCTCCTTCCCCCTTCCCTCAAGCCAGGCAGAAAAGGGAGGCTGATAAACCAGGAAGGAGGAGCTGGAGGTGCACAGTGTTTGTTTTTCTAACAAGAGAGAAAATATGCCCCATCCTCTCTTGAGTCCTTGGTCACAAAAAAGGTGGTTTTAAGAAAGAAAGAAGGAAAAGAAAAAAGAAACATTCCTTTTGGCGGCAGCTAATCCTGGCGTTTGCGGTGGGCTCCCGGGGGCGAGGCAGGCTCCTGGACTGGGTAGAGGGCCAGGGAGCCCTCAGCCTCTCAGTCCTGGCCTGCCCAGTGCAATTGTCCCAACTAGCGAGTCTATATAAAAATAAGTCTTCCCCTGGTTGCTTTGAGTTTTGTTTTGTTTTTTCGAAAACTGCACATCTCACCAAGTATGAATTATTTAAAAGAAAACAATAAAGAACTGAACAGTTCAACTTTGGCCCAGCTGGAGGTAAATGTTCCAGCTTGGAGGGGGAGAAAAGAACACAAACTGCAGGAATGAACAGGAGGATTTGAACATCTCCCACATCCCGCGGTGCCTAGATAACTTAGGAAGAAAAAGGGAACAAAACCTGGAGTTCACATCACATTAACAACAAAACACAACAAAAAGGTCCGATGTTTGGGGTGAGAGAGAAAATTCTTGCACGACAGCAAACGAGCGTGTCAGGCACAAGCAGCAGCGTGTGTGCTGTGTCATCATCGTCCTTCTGGAGGTCTTCATATACACACAGACGTTTCCCGTGTGCTTGTTCATCTCACGCACACACACAGCTTGAAATGCATCTTTAGTAAGATCTCAGTCCCTATAATAGGCCAGTGGGAGAGACATTAAAGAGAGGAAACTTCACATTGAAAGCGGGGTGTTGTTCAGTTATCAGTATTTGTTACCCAGGGGCCCTGCATTGCTGGAGGCTCCTTCCATGTCTGTGGTTAAATTAATGCAGGGCACCAGGACAGTAAGTGGGAAGGGATTCGACTCCTTTCCTTAGGGACAATCAGTGTGCTGGTACCCCCTAATCATGCCACAGAACCAGTTGCCCACCCAGAGAGACTGCCATAGGGTATGTGTTTGAGTAACGAAACAAGTTTTACAGTTCCATCCTTTGAAGCCTACTTCCTCATTCTGATTAGAAACACTATATTGATCTATGTTCTTTCCTTATACTTTGATACATATGGTTTTTAAAAGTTCATCTACTTTTAAAGTGCTTTTCCTCATGTGACCCTCCAAAAAGCCAGGAGAGTACTCTGAGGACAGAGGCAACTATGATAGCTCAGTATTTTTAAAGGGCCTTCCAGGCCATAGACTGCCATTGTCTCTCTTCCTATGCCTCAGCCTTCATAAAGGAGGCCTTTGTTACAGACCCAGAGCCCAAGGACTTGTGCCCGCGATTCCCAGAGGATAAGAAGCTTGGGAAATGGTGTGTGTGTGTGTGTGTGTGTGTGTGTGTGTGTGTGTGTGTGTGTGTGTGTAAATCCAGAAAGGAAATAACCTGTTCCATACCATAGAGTAGAGCAGCAATTAAGCTAAACTAGAAAGTAGAATTCACTGGTCCAGAGTGATCTTTCTGAAAAGCACATTTTCAAATTCAATTAGAATATATTGAACAACTCTGTGTGAGGGTTGTTTTGTGCAGTGCTAGTTAAGTGCAGTCATATAATGTGCCCATTTAAAAAACAAGCCAGGAACTGAAGCAAATGATCCAATTTATCTATTGAACTCAACTAGGAATATTCATTTGAACAGCAAATAATTTGGCACTAGGTGGAAAAATGACTCTTCTCTGCCTCTTCTCAGATGAGGCTCAGGGATAATCATTGGTGGCTCCTGTTCCCTGGGTCTCCTGATACAATCAACAGTGAGTTCAGCAGCTAGTCTGTCTTTATAATTCAGCTATTTTACTTCTATTTTCCTCAGAGCAGATAACTTTTGACCAAACTAGCTTCTCTGGATATAATCTACACTGTATGACCTCTTTCAAGTAACGAGAAATGGTTTGCTCTGTTCATTTTATGTGTGTGCAAAGCTAATTTATCTTGACTAATATTATCATGCTAATTTTATAAGTGCGGTTGGCTCTTTCAGACAATTTCTCCTTTAAGAGCTCTTGAAAGTGAAACACAGAAAAAAGAATAAAATGGAGTAGACATGTAATTAGGGGGATTGTGAAAATCCTTGCCCAGGTATCAAAAATGTATTTGAAGTCCAGGAATTTCTACCTTTGTATTATGATGCCTCTGTCCTCTTCTGGGCCAGGTAGGTCCTTTGGTTTCATGGGGTAAAATCTCAGATCCCTACAGGGCCCAGGAAGATAAGGTAAAGGAGAAAACAGGCAGGGTCCAGGTGCCTGTGCCCAGGTCATGTGTGGGGACCTGGGAGGCCTGGACCTGGAGGGAGTGCTTTCTCCATCTTTAGGCAGCTGTCTGCCTCAGTGCCGTAAGGGCACAAGGCCCGATGTGGCCGGAGAAGCCAGAAATCTGGACTTGAGTGAAGTACAGACAGTCCCCAACTTATGATAGTTCCATGTAGGAGTATTCGACTTTACGACAATGCAAAAGCAATATGCATTCAGTAGAAACCATACTTCGAATTTTGAATTGGATCTTTTCCTGGGCCAGCAATACACACAAACCTCTTCCATGATGCTGGGCGGTGACAGCGAGCCGCAGCTCCCACTCAGCCTCACCATCACGGGGGAAAACCACCCACACACAACCATCCTGCTTTTTACTTTCAGTCCAGTATTCAATCAACTATGCGAGATATTCAACATTTTATTATAAATTAAGCTTCGTGTCAGACGATTTTGCCCAACTGTAGGCTAGGGTAAGTGTTCTGAGCATGTTTAGGCTAAGCCATGATTTTCAGCAGGTTAGATATATTAAATGCATTTTCAACTTAACACTATTTTCAACTTACGATGGGTTTATAAAGATATAATAACCCCATCCTAAATGGAGGAAGAGCTATGTCCCAATTTTTAAGTGATTCTAATTTTTTGTTTGTTTGTTTTTAAATACTGAGCTGGATCAAATAAAACTGATCCAAGGGCAGGAGCTAGTGGGCTGCCATTTTGTGGCCCCTGTTCCATTCCATACAAGAGTCGTTTCCATAACAAGAAGCTTAGAAATGGTCTATAAATTAGCTAGAATATCCACCAGGTGGCAGGAAGAGGTAGACAATCTCTCCTGCTTGTCAGTCTCTCCAGAGTAGATTTCTGTGGCTCCAACTGGAATCTTAGGGAGCAGCTGACCTCTTTCACCCTTTACACCAACCACTGCTCCCCAAATATCAAAGCATCTTAACACTGAGGAGACCTCCGCCCTCTTCCCTGTCATTACTAGACACAGATATGCCAGGAGACATGGAAAGCACACAACCTGCCACAGAACAGCCCTGCCTGGCGCCCCCCACCGCTCAGCCCAAGGGCCACTGGGGAGCCAGTTTGTGGAGCCTGGAAGACCCTCTATCCTCCTTTCCCTGACTGTGAGGGTGCTTGATGTGCAGTGGAGAGTTGCTGGAAATGAAGGTTGGCCATGCCATGGGCTTGGTTCCTGCTGTGACTGGAAGCAAACGGGCCACCAGGGCAGACAGCTGTTTTAGAATGAAGGCCCAGTGCCAAGTATCATCGAGATCTGCTTGATGCCGATACCTGTGTTTGAGGCCTGAACTCCTGTCCCCAGCCCGGCCTGGTCTTGCCCTTCTTACACGGGTAGCAGTCCTGCCTCCTAAACTCCCAGCTCCTCCCACCTCTCAGTCTGGTTTTGACCCTTATACTACATTGCTCTTACTCCTAGTATACGATGCCACCTGCCTCTGATCCAATGAAGACTTTCGGCCTCTCCCTCCCCCAGCCCAGCCTACCCTCTGCTCCCAGCTTCACCCCGGCTCACCCCAGCCCATCCTGTCCATTCTCTGTCCAGACACAGGAAGCTACGCTGCTGACTGTCCTGTGCCTCACAGGGCCCCTCATTTCCTCCCCTCAGAAGGCCTACGGAAGTCTGTGGCTTGAGGAGAGTGGCAATGGGGAGACTGCTGCTCGTGTCCACTGTGAATGCATAGGACAAGATCTCTCTAAATTGTAGCAGCAGAGAGAAAGGCTGCAAAATACTAGATATGTTATCCAGGGAGATTCAGGAATTTCAAGGTTTCTCAGAGTAGATGAGAGAGCCCAGTGCCTGGGTCAAGGACTGGCTGGGAGTGGGGAGCCCTGGCCAGAGGCTGTGGGAGAAACAAATGGGCTCCAAGGCCAGACCTCCACACTCTGCTCTGTCCTCTTCCTGGCCAGCTGGAGATGGAAATAACCTATTAGGAGAAAGTGTGGGCTCATTGAAAGGTGTTTAAACAAGGCCATGCCAGGCAAATTTCCAAATGCCAAATTAACGAAGGGACTGTATTTTCTATGTTGATAGAGAGTAACTGCACTAGAGTGGGTGAGGATTTAATAATATGCGCAACTGTTGAAGCACTGTGTTGTACATTTGAAATCAATAAGATTATATATCAATGATACTTTAATTAAAAAAAAAAGCGGGACTGTAAATTGGTCAGAGAGCCCCACCTGGGAATCCAGGGGCCTGGCTTCTGGTCTGATCCAAGTTGGTGGGGACTCAGGCAAAGACCCAAATCTCTCCAGAGCCTATCAACTTCACTGAAAATACAGAGTCCATCGTCTACGCCAGGGTGCTGGCGCTGCACCAGGAGGTGCGCGGCCTCTACAACTACCTGCCGTGGCAGTACGAGGCCAGCGAGGCGGGGCTCCTCTTCTCCGCCGAGGTCGAGATGCTGTGCGACCAGGCGTGGGGCAGCATGCTCGAGGTGCCCGCGGGCTCCAGGCTCAACCTCACGGGCCTGGGCTACTTCTCGTGTCACTCCCACACCGTGGTCCAGGATAACTCGTATTTCTTCTTCCTCAGGATGGATGAAAATTATAACCTCTTGCCTCATGGAGTCAATTTCCAAGATGCCATCTTTCCAGACACTCAAGAGAACAGAAGGATGTTTTCCAGCCTTTTTCAGTTTTCCAACTGTTCTCAAGGGCAGCAACTGGCAACATTCCTCAGTGACTGGGAGATCCAGGAAGACAATAGGGTAAGAATTGGCTGTACCCTATGCACAGCAAAATAGTAGCTACATCTTGTATGAATTTTGTGACCAAAGGAGACAAGAAAACTCTACCAAAGCCCAGACCAAAAGGTATTATCCTCCTGTCTCTCCTTCCCTTCAGGGAGTTAAAAATACCCTGCTCATAAACCTTGGATTCCTGAGGCTACACTCTTTGACACGGGCTTCCTGACATGGTGAGGGAACAAGACGGGATGAAGGCTGGTACACTGTGCCTCAGTTTCCTCTTCTGTAGTGTGGAAACAACAGTGGCATCTACACTATAGTACTGATGCAATATGACTTACTGTGTAAAAAATTAAATATTGTAAAGCCCGTGGCATAGTAAAAAAAAAAAAAAAAATACAGACGATTAGATGAAGTATCAGTTACCAAAGGTGACGTGACAAATTAACCCAAACCTTAGCAGTTTAAAACAACAAACTTTGACCTCACTGATTCTGTGGATCAGGAGTTCAGGCATGGCACAGCCAAGTCTTCTGACCCAGGTTCTCTCTGAGGCAGCAGTTAGGGTATCAGTTGGGGCTGCAGTCATCTCAGGGTCCAATGTAGAGAGGATCTGCTTCCTAGTTCATGCAAGAGGTTGTGAGCAGGGTTCAGTCCCTCTCTGAATCTAGAATAAGAGCTCCTGTTCCTTGCTGACTATTGGCTGGTGGCCTCCCTCAGCGTCTTGCTATGTGGGTGTCTCTGCAGGGCAGCTCAAAACAGGTGTCTGGCTTCCTTCAGTTTCTTTAGTGCCAGCAAGAGAGGGAAAGCAAGAGAGAAGTCAGAGTCTTGGTGACATCCCATCACTTTTGCTGTGTTCTGTCTCTTAGAGCTGACTTCCTAATCCAGCTCACACCCAGGGAGGGGAGTACACAGGGCAAGAATACCCAGAGGTAGGGGTCACTGGGAGGTATGTTAGAGGCTGCCTTCCACAGACTATCTCCAAGGCCCCCCTGGACACTGAGATTCTGTGACGACTCCTCTCCCTCCCCCAGAAGGAAGCTGCACTTCAGTGGTTCACAACCGCAGCTGCCAGGCCCCCCACTGAGTGCCTGAGTGGCTCTGACCTATTCTTCATCTGGAGTTGACCAACACGAAAAATGTAGTCAAATAGGAAAATCGTCTTATCCAAGAATGTTAGACCATGAAAAGAAGACAATGCGCTTTATTTCATGGCACCCACTCTCAGAGGACTCTTCTGATAGACCAAATATCTTTTCAGAGTAGACAAGGAAACTATCTTTGTTTACATCACTTCAGAACCAGAGGCGCTGAAGCCACCTTATCCAAATCTGGGTGGATCTGAGCTAAATTCCTGCGTTGCAAGGAGTGTCACAATTCAAAGGCCACTCCTGAGGTTCACTTGCTTTACAAACAGAATTGTGGGTTATCCCCAGAGCCGCTGTGAGGTATTCTCATTTCTAAAGCCTGTACTTGTTATACCTTGGCCTGGATCAAATCAGGAGAATGATCTAGGTTTCCCAATCCTGAGGACTGTCAGGTTGATTTGAATTAAATGAGATAAAGCTCCCCTTGCAGAAAACTGAAACTAACGTTGCTGTCTTTGTCCATCCCACACGAATTTTGTAAAGCAGCCATGGATTCTTTTTTGAAATCTATTTGAATCAATCAGACGTCCATAATCCTTGGCTAACATCCCTCTTTAAAACTGTGGTCATCATAACCTTTTATTTTTTTAATAAGAGCTCTGGTATTTGGACCGCCATGCTGTTAATGTGCACGTACATATTAACCAATTTGGAATCTGCTGCAAAACTGAGCCTCAGTGGCCTCTTACTTGTGGGTGAAAAGGCTGAGATCCATATTCCTACTTAAAATTTCTAATTTTGAGGATTCCTGGGAAACACATTTTGAATTTGTAAACTTTTAACCAATTCCTTTCAACTTTCTTTTTTATCATACTTAAGAACCTGAGACTTACAAATACTTTGATTTACAACTGTCAAAACTTTTCATATGTAGTTGCTCATTCATTCTCTCAAACCTTAAAAAGAGGACTTTACGTCTTTATTGGAGATAGCATGGCATACAGAAAGTACACTGTTACTCTGACATCCAACAAGCTGGATTAGAATCCAACATCCATCCTTCACTTCCTAGCACCCAGACTGCCCTAAAATTACCTCCTCTTGTAGTGATTCTTAAGGCATTCTCATCTATAAAATGGTATCTCAGACACCTATACCCACAGAATCCTCACAGAATTGTTTCGAGGAATAAACTACATTGATATATCTATTTAAAATATTGAGCATGGGGGCACAAAAATTCTCAATCATAATATAAATTGATCACTGGGGTAGTAGTACAGCATGGAGAATATAGCCAATGATTCTGTAACATCTTCCTATGTTGATAGATAGTAACCACCCTAGTGGGGGTGAGGATTTAATAATATGGGTCACTGTTGAACCACTGCGTTGTATACTTGAAACCACTATAAGATTGTATATCAATGATACTCCAATTAAAAACAAAAAGAAAAGAAAGAAAATGTAATGCTCTGTTCAAAAAAAGAAATGTTTAGCACGGTGCATGGAACTAATTACTCAGTAAAGGTTGGTTTCCTGTAACACTTACATAGAGAAAACAAAGGAAGATCCTGAGAGTGTCTCCAAATGTTCCACCAAATAGGAACAAGAAGGAAATGGAATCCCTGAGTCTAGATCATCAGCCTTCACTGCAATCACTTCACACACTCCTTCAGCAAGTAATCGCCAAAATGCTCCGCTCTACCTCTTCAAGAAGCTTTGTAAACTGAGCCTGAAGTGCCACAAGAGATATACTGCCTGTGCCATTACTGTGCCCTCAAATAAGGGCAGATTTGCTGTTTGTCATATATTGTGAGTAAGTAATATAGGCAGGAACATTGATATGTCCCCTTTCTAACCTTATGTTATTTTGTGTTTGTTTTAATTTCTGCATCTGAATGGATGAAAAGTGAACGCCATACCATCTGTCACCACACCAAGTTATTAAAATACTGACTATAGTTCCTACACTGTAGTTCTCATCCCCCTGATTTATTTATTTTATAATTGGAAATTTGTACCTCTTAATCCCTGTCACCTACTTTGCCCATCCCCCCACTCCAGCCCTCTCCCTTCTGGCAACCACCAGTTCTCTGTATTTATGAGTCTTTTTCTGTTTTCTGTTTGTTTTGGTTTTTAGGTTTCGCATGTAAGTGAAATCATATGGTATTTGTCTTTCTCTGTCTGATTGATTTCACTTAACATAATACCCTCCAGGTCCATCCATGTGGTTGCAAATGGCAAGATTTCATTCTTTTTTATGGCTATGGAACTATGGAATTATGGAATACAGTATTCCATTGTATTATATATATACACCACATCTTCTTTATCCATTCATCTACTCATGAACACTTAGGTTGTTTCCATAACTTAGCCACTGTAAATAATGCTTCAATAAACACAGGGATGAATATACTTTTCAAATTAGTGTTTTCATTTTCTTCAGGTAAATACAGAAATAGAACTGCTGGGTCATATGGTAATTGTATTTTTAATTCTTTGAGGAACCTCCATACTGTTTTCCATAGTGGCTGTACCAGTTTACATTCCCACCAACAGTGCACAAAGGTTCCCTTTTCTCCACATCCATGCCAACACTTGCTATATCTTGTCTTTTTGATACTAGCCATTCTCACTGTTGAGGTGATATCTCATGGTAGTTTTGATTTGATTTCCCCGATGATTAGTGATGTTGAACATCTTTTCATGTGTCTCTTGTCTGTCTCTATGTCTTCTTTGGGAAAATGTCTATTCAGGTCCTCTGTCCAGTTTTTAAATTAGATTCTTTGTTTTTTGGGCATTGAGTTGTATGAGTCTTTATATATTTTAGATATCAACCCCTTATCAAATATATCATTTGCAAATATCCTCTCCCATTCAGTAGGTTGCCTTTTTGGTTTGTTGATGGTGTCCTTTGCTGTGCAGAAGACTTTTAGTTTGATGTAATCCCAATTGTTTATTTTTCCTTTTGTTTCCCTTGCCTAAGAAGACAGAGCCAGAAAAACATTGCTAAGGCAAATGTCCAAAAGTTTATTGTCTATGTTTTCTTTGACGAGTTTTATGATTTCAGGTCTTATATTTAGGTCTTTAATCCATTTTGAGTTCATTTTTGTATTTGGTGTAAGAAAGTAGTCCCGTGTCATTCTTTTGCAGGTAGCACGCAGTTTTTCTGATACCATTTATTGAAGAGACTGTCTTTCCCCCATTGTATATTCTTGCTTCCTTTGTCATAGATTAACTGACCATGTAAGCATGGGTTTATTTCTGGGCTCTGCATTCTGTTGCATTGATCTATGTGCCTACTTTTTTGGTTATACCATACTGTTTTGATTACTATGGCTTGCAATTTGGGATTGTGATGCTTCCAGCTTTGTTCTTCTTTCTTAAGATTGCTTTGGGTGTTTGGGACCTTCTGTGGTTCCATACAAATTTTAGGATTTTTTGTTCTAATTCTATGAAATTTTGGTATTTTGATAGGGATTGCATTGAAGCTGTAGATTGCTTTGGGTAGTATAGCCATTTAAAAAATACTGATTCCTCCAATCCATGAATATGGTATATCTTCCAATTTATCTGCATCTTCCTCAATTTCTTTCATCAGTGTCTTATAGTTTTCAGAACGCAGGTCTTTCATCTCCTTGTTTAAATTTATTCCTAGGTATCTTATTCTTTTTGATGCCTTTGTAAATGGGATTGTTTTCTTAATTTCTCTGTCTGCTTCATTGTTATTAGTGTATAGAACACAACAGATTTCTGTATATTAATTTTGTATCCTGCAACCTCACTAAATTCATTTATTAGTTTGAATAACTTTTTAGTGAAGTCTTTAGGTATATATTATATGTGTAGTATCTGTGTTATATATGTAATTTTTTAAAATAAAGAAGTGTATGGAAAAATTCCTCCTCCCATATTCCTTCTCCCTAAATCCCTTTGATTGATGAAGTTGGCCGCAGAGCCCTATTCTGGAGTCTAGGCTGAACCACCCCAGTGAGTCAAAACCACAACCAGGAAACATTTACACAGCACTCTTCTGTGCAAATTGCAGAACCCCGTAGTAGGTTTTCAGTTTCAGAACTAATTCTGACTCCCTTGATGCAAACCACCTCCTCACCTCTCTTTAAGGGTATCGTTTCTACACTGAATTTTCTTGAAAAATTACCCTTTCATGAGGCTCCTTTCTGGTATACTCCTCCCCATTCTTTCCTTTCCACGTGGAAATGGAAGGCATTTTCTGCCCTCTTGGAGCACACTGGCATGACATGCTGTCCTGGGGGAATTCTTCAGAGAAACAGATTCTTGCTTGATCCCCAACGTACTCACATAAACAAAGCCCACGGCAGGAAGGCCCAGTTCTTGGCCGAGTGAGTTGCGGTATTACCACCCATCAGGCACAGCTGCTCTACTAATTTTAGAACTCTCTGAGGAGCCACCTGACTTCGAGGCACTCTGCAGACAGCTCACACCCTATCTCAGGAGGCGATCTGGGGTGGGGCCCATTCCTTGCTTTGAACACCCATAACACTTTTGTAAATTAGCAAAGTGACTTTTTTGGAAACCACTCTCTGGAGATGATAAAAATAAAAAACCGTCACTCAGCTAGTGAACTGCAAATTATGTCCATCTGGTCTAGCCCAGAAGCATTAAACTGGTCTGTACAGCTGCTTGATCTCTACCTGGACATCAAAGCACCACCTCACATTCCAAATATCCAAAGCAGAACCCACCATTTCCCCATAGACCCTTTCCTCCTGTCTGCCTATCTGAGGTATTTCCAGTTACCCAAGCTAGGACCCTCAGGTCAACCCTGACTACCTTAACTTCCTCCCAATCAGTAAATCTTAAACTTAAAACTATTTTATCTCCTAACTAGGGCTTCAGAGACTTTTCTCCATTACCACAAGCTTTGTCCTATGTCAGGTCCTGTGGCTCACACTTGCATACTGTAACAGTTTGCCAACAGTCTCCTTGCCTTCCTTCTCACACTCCTTAAGTCCAACTACCTAGAAAATTGTCCTAAAAGCATGTCTGTCTCTAGCTTGACACCTTTCAAGGTTTCCTGTCAGTTTCTCCATGCTATTTGCACATTCGAATCACTTGGCAGCTTTTTAAAAATTTTCAGTGCCTAGCTCCCATTCCCAGAGATTCTGATTTAATTGGACTGGATGGGAGAAGGCATCCATATTTCTTTTTTAAATTCCCCAGGAAATTCTAATGTGCAACCAGGATTCAGAACCACTGAGGGGCAGGATGAAGCCCAAGCTGCTTCCCACGGCTCCCAAGACTTTCCCTGGTAGGACTCCTGCCCTCCTTGCCAACCAGCCTCACTCCTGGCCTCTCCCTGCCTTCATGGTCCAGCAACATTGAACAGCTCATAGTTCCCACCACCACTCCATTGCTCATGCTGTTCCCACAGCCTGAAATGCCTTCCCTACCTGTCTAACTTCACCTTCTGTAGGAAACCATTCCTTCCTACCCATCTCAGTGCTTCCCTTCACCTCATTGTGCTCCATAAAACTTTACGTATATCTCTATTACTGAACATCATACTATTTTATGGTTAATCTCCTTCTGTGCCTGTCTTCCTTAAGCAAAAGGGAGAGATTTATTTAGGTGCAGATACCTCATGGAGCCAAAAACTGCTGAAAATGCCTCTGGGCCTCTTGAGCACTGGAACCCTGAATTAGAAAGCTTCCTGGAACCTAGGCATCCCCTCTCAGCCCCTCTCCCTCACTGGGGATGTTGCCCCATGTTGCTGCAGGACTTGGTGTAAGTAAGTCCCCCTTAGAGCATACATGGAACTCCTTCGGGCTCTACTGACTCCTTCAACGGTCAACGGCAAGGCCCACCAACAGGCTACAGCCCACAATGTCTTTTTTTTTTTTAATGTTAATAATATGCTTAATTTAATTCAATATAGCCAAAATATTTTCACTTCAATCTGCAATCAGTGTAGAAATGTTTCTACTGTAATGTTTTACATTCCTTTTTTTTCCTACAAAGTTTTCAAAATCCAGTGTGCATTTTGCATTTGCTGCAACATCTCAGTTCAGGCTTGCCACGTGTCAAGTGCTCGGTGGCCACACATGGAGAGTGGCTACCTTATTGGGCAATGCGGCTCTGACGGAGATGCTATTTGTACTGGACCAAAATCCAAGTAGTTTTTGGCTTTTTAAATTTTATTTTTTTGAGAAAGCAAGTGCTACAGTCCATACTGTAGCCAATCTCAATCTCATTCTCTCTCTATATATATGTAGGTAGATAGACATAGGTAAAGAAAGAATAGATAGACATAGGTAAAGAAAGAAACATAAGTATATATCTATGTATATAGTATATAAGCCCACAATGTCTTTTGACCTGCAAGCAACAAATGCTGATGTAACCACTGGGCTACATCAGAGGCAGGCTTTCCTTCTAGCTAACACACCTGGACCAGTGTGTCTGCTTCATCATTCCCAGGAGATGCCAAAGGCACATGACCAGTCACATGATCTACAGTAACTGTCTTAGTCTGACCAGAGGCCCATAGGTCTTGCCCCCAAAGGGGCCAGTGACCAACCATCCAGTTGGCATGGTAGTATGTCAGTAGCCACAGGGTTAAGCTTCAATAGACGGCCCAGCTGTCAGTGCAGACAACTCTAGGGGAGGGATCCTGAGTGATCACAAGCCAGCTCAGCCCATTGGCTGCTCTTCCTCTCTCCATCCTCCATCCATAATGTCTCAGTCCTAGGATGGAAAGCCACAGCCCTCCACTTCAGGGGCTGCCCACGACTGGAGCCGTCATGGCTACCAGTGGCTCAAAAGCAAGTTCTTCCTGCTTTCCACTGATATATGTCACTGACCCACTGGAGTTCTCCACTTAAGGGGCTAGAGGAGAGGTGCTACACTATTGTGAATATGCGCCCCATTTGGCCAGTGTAGGTGTCCGTGCCACACCACTCTGTGGCCTTTAGGTCCAGTCTCTCACCCACCCCGCAATGGGATAGGGGGTTATTACCTTGGTTGGAACTGTTCCAGTGATGGATGCTCCATAGCCAGCAAGGCGTGGTACACAGCAGCCAGTTGCTTCTCTATCAAGGTGTACCGGATCTCTGCTCTTTTCCATAGTTGTGACCAGAATCCAATAGGGTTGCATGTCTGTTTAAGCTGCTGCCAAAGGCCCCATCCATAACCATCTTCGGTTACATGAACATCTAGCTCACAGGGCCTTGATGAGTCCATTACACCCAGAGCCTGTACAGCCTTGACTGCTCGCTTAGCAGCAGTAAAAGCAGCTGCACACGTCTCATCCCAGTCCCACCTGGTGGCCTTTCCTACCAACCAGTATAAGGGCTTCAGGATTTGTGTCAAGTGCAGGATAAACACTCTCCAGTAGCCCAAGAGACCCCAAAACTCTTGTAATGCTGCCACAGCGGTAAGGGTAGGGACAGCCTGAACCTTGTCTATGACTGCTTCTGGAATAACTTTAGTTTTACCCAACCAGACAACCCCCAAGAACTTTACTGACAAATCAGATCCCTGAACCTTGGTGCTGTTCACAGCCCATCCTTTCTCCTGTAGATGTTGTAGCAGTCTAGATCTACAAGAGAATCTAAATCTGCAAGAGAATCACATGTGAGCATGATATCATCAATGTAGTGATACAGCCATACTGTTTGTGGTTTCTTCCATGTGGCCAAGTCCTGGGCTAGAATGGTGGGACTGTGGAAGCATCCCTGTGGAAGGACAGTGAAGGTCCACTGCCAGCCTTCCCATGTGAAGGCAAACTGTTCCTGGCTTTTCTGTACTATGTCAATAGAGAAGAAAGCATTAGCAAGGTCCACAACATAATGATACATCCCTAGTTCATGACTGAGGGTGTCCATAGGACTTCTGTAGAGGGGACAGCAGCATGCAAAGGGCATGTGACTTTATTCAATTCAGTGTGATCCGTGGTCCTAAACCAGGAGCCATCTGGTTTTTTCAGTGGCCACACCAGGGACTTAAAAGAACTATGAGTGGGCTTTATGATGTCTACCTTCTCCAACTCCTGTAGAGTTTCTCCAATTTCCTTGTGTCATCCAGGCAATTATACTGCTTAGTAGGTGTCGCCCACCAAGATACAGGCAGTGCTACAGGTGTGTGCTTAGCGTGTCCCCTCAGAACTGCCTTTACCACGCATACCCTCAGTCTGAACTCACCTGCAGTGGTCTGTAACCACAGGCCTTGGATATCTACCCCCAAAATATATTCAGGGATGAGAGAAATGTACACGGAATACTCCTTTGGGGGTAAACGCTCTATCCCCAGTGGGATTTGGGCTTTCTTCACTCTAATTACCTTACCTCCATAGCCATCTATCACAGCAGGGGTCCCAGGAAAATTCTCAGGGTTGCCATAAATCAGAGAACATTCAGCTCCTGTGTCCACCAGTGCCAGGACACGTTGCATATTCACAGGAGACCGATAAATTGCTAATTCTACATGTAGCCTGTGGTCCCCACCAAGTCCCCCAAGATAGAGGCCTTGACCCACCCCTCAGTCGAACCACGACACCCAATTGTCATCCTGTGGGGGTGAGGGCTCAGGCAGATCCTGAGTACTGTGCCCCAGAAAGTCTTGCAGGGACACAGGCTGGACATGGGGCTTTGCCTCCAGCTTCCGTGTCCTGGACCTCAGTGGCTAGAACTGCTGCTCTGGCTTTAATTTGTACCACAGTTCTAACAAGATCCTACTGGGCTGCCCATCAAGTGTTCCTTTACCCCTGCCTTTATCAAATCAACCCACATCTGGGTCCTCAAGACCTTCATGGGGCCCTTTGCACCTCTCCTTTCAGTTGTAGCCTGTACTTTCTTCCATGCTCTTATTGTTTCAACCTCCCCCAGATCTGCCAAAGTACGAGTAGCTTCACTTATGGGTTGCCCTATATTGGGGGCAAGAATAGTCACTAGGGACCCAAAGAGAGAGAAGGGAGCTGTATGGAGCACCAGATTTTTCATTTCTATGGTGTACAACTCCTCACTGTGGCCCTAGGGGACCATATTATAGATGATATTTTTCATGCCCAACTCTCATAACTGCTGGAGCTCTGCATACATTTTCTAGCTGGTGGTTAAGTATGGTAAATCACCGTGATCACACCAAACTGCCCTGGTGGCTGCTGTCAGCCGATCCAGAAGCACCTGATTCCCTGAGGTGTGATGGGCACTTTGCAAACACTGCTGGGGGGAAAGGTTAGACATCTGGGAAGCCAGTTACCCATTTCAGAACCTGACATAACAATGCTTTCCACCCTCATATCCCAGAGATGCAAAAGCCATGTAGGCAGAGGTTCCGACGGCTTCTGCCGAAACCGGATGCTCATGTCCACCAGCTTATCCTGGTGGTATAGGGGCGGAGCATGAAGTACTCCACAACCTGTGGAGGGGGTGGCTCCTCCCGCTGAGGAGCTCATGGTTGTTGCATTTTTATTTTCTAATTACAACCAGGCAGGCCTTTAATACAAGAGAGGTTGGTTTCTCAGGCGGTGGTCTTGGCAACATATCACCTCTAGCCCCACCCCCTCATCCTCTCCCAACATCTCCTCTACCATCTCCAGAGCTGAAGGCACCGCTCTTTCCTCCACCCTACTCCACCCCCACAGCCTTCTGCAGTGTGGTTTCTCCTGCTGCCTCTTCTCTCGCTCCTAACGTATCTTCCAGGAACATGACATGTCTTCTCAATAACTGTCTCTCTTTCTTAAGGGCATCCAATAGGTCATCGCCCAGCTCCTCCAAGAGATGTTGAAGTGTGTTTCTCTTCTGCTGAAGTCTCTCTCTCCTCAATTACCCTTTCCAATATCTCGAGAAACAGACATCCCACAATCCTAGCTGCTACACCGCCCCTCAGGGCCTCTAAGCAGTCTTCTATCTCATGGAGGGCTAATTCTATAGCTTCCAGTGTCTCCACCCTTCCCCAGTTCTGGGGAAGGGCACATCTGCCTAGGAGGTGCTTTTCTCTAGACCAATTTCCCACCAGGGCCTCCCCAAGTGGAAGCCCCATGAATGGGGGCTCCTGAGTGAAGCCACACCATCCATCGCTGGAGCCACCAGAGCCTCCCCACCATCTCTAGGTTGTAGCCTGCCCAAGCATTGCACCCATGAAGACAGATTTCAGGCTCAGAGGTCCTGCTGACTACTGCCAGGTGCAACTCCAGGGGGAAAATATGTTCCCAGCCCAGGGCAAATAACCTTTGAAACCAAAATCAGTCAAATGGAGAACTAAAGTGAGAGAATCCATTTATTGTTCTGAAGCAGTTGTCCACTTCTGCTTGCCTGTTTCTCTCATGACCTGGCTACAAAGAGGGACCCCTGCCCTAGCTCCCCCTTGTAATTACCTATTGATATGGAGATGGGCTACTTCTCTCCATCCCTTGGAAACACCTATTGATATTTAGATGCACTAAGCCCAAGTAAGAGATTCTGGAAATATTGCAATTTTACCCACACTTATTAAAAAAAAATTTCATCATTGATCAATACGAAGTGTATTGGTCACAGTTTAAAATATATCAGTTAATTTTACAATTCTTTTAACCAAGATTGTATAACTCAGAGTTGTAATATTTTCCTCCAGTCTCTACTTGCCAAAAAACTACTGCTTATTATTATCAATGTATATCTAGTAATGAAAGTCTAACCCTATTTATAGTAGGACATGAAAAGCCATCTTATGACATAAAATTGCTGTGATTCAGAGCACAATGCAAGGCAGTAACTAAAGTTTTTATCCCTGGGATTGACCAAAAAAAATGCACCATGGTTACAAAGCTCTGTTGTAAAGAAGGAAGATTGTCAGAGAGGGCCAGTCTCAGAGCTGGGCAGAGGCCTTGGTACAATTCACAGCCCAACGAAGTGCGGGAGTGAGCAGGAGATGCCATGCAATGGTCTGGGGAGTCAGCTGAACACGTTTCAAAGGACTGTCTGTGGTGGGTCTGGGGAATAAACTCTCCCAAATAAATTGTACATCATTCATAAAGAAGTTCAGGCCTTTCTGAGCCACTGGGTTGGTCGGTTGGTTGGTTTGCTTGCTTGCTTGCTTCTTTGTGTTTTAGCTTTGAGTTGTGAGCCAAATCCAAATATTATTGCATTGCCAACATATCCATTCAAGGGATGGGTTTCAAATCATCATGCTAATAGAAAAAATTTATAAAATGAATTCATCATTTCCATGGATGCCAAGAAATAGCTCCAATAGTCAGCATTTATTTCTTTAGAAACTCTAAATATTTTAGAGAGAAGGGTTTGTGTATTAAAATTTCTTTCTGAAAGAAATCAAAACTATAAGCCAATATATAAAATGGAGAATCCCTTCAAAACAGAAACAAAGCCAGTGTGCCCTCTGCCACCATTACACTCAGCACAGCATCAAAGCACTAACAATATTCAAGAAGGGCAAGAACAGGGGTATCTACACAAGAAAGGAATAATTGAAGTGTCTTTGAGAAACGACATTATTATATACTTACAATACCCAAGAAGCAAGAGGTGACAAAGTACTATGGAGGATAAAACAAGTCCACAGAATCTGGTGTTGTTTTTGAGGCTAGTGGCACACATAGAAAAAGAAATTCCATTCTCTAAGAGTAAGAAAAAATATGAATTCTTCAGTACTGACTCAACATAGAATTTTAAAAATGTAGCTTATGGAAAGAATTGTGAAACACCATAATAGGAGAAATAAAGGGAGGCAGCAATTGGCAAAACCTACCTGGCTTCTGGGTAAGAAGGGAATATAAAGATGATATATCATAAATTAGTATGTGAATTGCATGCTATTAACACTCCCCTAAGCAAATTTATACAACTTGACAAATACGTAAAATTAATCCAAAAGAAAGAGCAATCAAGAATAAAAAAATATTTTTTTAATTGATCGATGCACCCTATTAGATTTTGAAACACATAACAACTAAATCATATGAAAATTGTAGAGTGTTGACATCAAAATAGGAAGAGGTTAAAAAAATCATTCAATAAAATGGGTATTTTAGAAATAAATTCAACAGCTTTGGGGACAAAATATATTGCAGGAGGGAAGAGTATATAAGTGGTATAATAGAAAAAAGCAACATTATTTAAACAAAGCTATAGGAAAAACAATGATTTTTTTTTCAAATAAATGGGGAATGATTATAATACATATCTGTCATACCTAGAGTGAATTACTGAGAAAGTATGTGGTGTCTTGCCTTTTTTGTTTTTTTTTTCTGTGGTTTATGGGTTTTGGAAGCTTTTTTTCTTTTTGCTGCTGTGGACTCATCAGTAAGGACTGAAGGGAATTTCCCCCCTACCCCTCTCAGAAAAGGCAGCCAGCTGTTGTGTTCCTGGGGCCCTAAGGGGCACATTTTGTTTGAGGAGGAGGTTTTGTTTGGAAGCACTGGTTCTAGGGCAGGAGGAGGCCGGGGGTGGGAGTGAGGGTGAGGCTGGGGGCCATGAGAGGTTTGAGTTGGGGAGAGGTTTGGTGCTAGGTAGAATGATTGCTTCTCTGCTTTGAGGGTTCTCTAAGGAGAGAGGAGCGCAGCGCCCAGGAGTGGCAGGACCTTGAATGGGGGGTGGCAGTTGGGACGTTGCCAAGGCCAGACATCATGCTTCTCAGCTTGGGGGCAGTCTGGCCTGGTGAGCAGCTGTACGGCCTTCCAGCCCTTGGGAAGTCTGTGTAGGCTTGGGCCAGGAGCATGTACAGTGAGTGAATGGATTAATGAGAGGCCTTTCTCTCCGTCCTCCTGGACCGAGTGGGCCCTGAGGGCCTGGCACAACCCAGGGAGGGGCTGGGGAGAGTGAGGCCCTCCTCCCTGAATGATTACTGCTGGGCCCAAAGAGGAACCTGAGCTAGAGAAATAATGTGATGTTTCCTGACTCTCAAGTGCATTATTACATGCATCATACATTTTGATGAACCCAGATAGTTCAGAGCATTATTAAACAATAGCCACGAACTATTTTGAAAACTAGAAAATAAGCTTGTATATGTATCTTAGTGGTGGAAGGCAGGTACATTTCTGGGTATCAAAGAAATAAAAATAAAAGACAGAGATTAGATGTGGGGAGCATGGAAAAATATACAGCCTGACCAGTACTTAGAAAAACACAATCATTATTTTGCACCCAGATTGCCCTTCAATGGCATGGATTGTACTAACTCAGGATTAACTATAATTAATCCTTAAATTCCTATTAGCAAAATATTTTCATTACGGCAGTGTAAAGCCACCAGTGTAATCTGCATTTTTCATTAAATGTGACATAAAAATTCATGCAGAATCCAAGTTAATAAAGGACTTATTCAGCTTATGCAGTGTCTTGCCAGAGGTCTCTTTCTGAAGCAATGCTGAGAAGGGGTCTGGCTTCTGCAGCCCTTAGGAACCAGCCATTTATACTCTTTCACACCACAAGACAGCTGCCCGTGAAGTGGAACCAAGCCTAAAGGCATGAAACAAAGTTAAGGTAACAGCTCCATGTGGGACCCAATGCATAACTCGGGTCCCTTTAGCATTGTTATAAACCCAATAACCGGGAATAGGTCAAGGCTAAATGTAACCCATCTGACCCCACAAAGTCTGAGATTTTGAGGTAAAAAGAAAGAGGTTTACCTTTATGTATTCTATCAGGATTCTCCAGAGAAATAGAACCAATGGGAGATAGATAGATAGATAGATACATACATACATACATACATGCCCACACACTCTCTCTGTCTCTATATATGTATGTACAGAGAAATGCTCCTTCTTTATAGAGAGATGGTTCCTCCTGGGGCTGTTCCAGCTATGTCTGTTTCCTTTCCCTGTACACAGTGGCCCAAGATGGGGTTCCACATTGTGTTGTTACCGTTCAGGGTGATGACAGAAGCACTCAACTTGGTGCTGTTAAGACCTGAGTTAGCAGTCCGGGCTACCCCATTTATGAGCATATGGCCTCCTACAAGTTACTTGAAGGCACAGAGCTGTGGTCTATCCTTCATTAAGTGGAAATGATAATGTCTGTTCTGACATTCTTCCCTGAGGCTGGAAATGAGGCTCAAATGAGATACTATACAAAAGTCTTTGTGAAGCATACAGCCCCATAAACTGTAAGCTGTTATTATTGGTATTCTCTAAGAATCAATGTGCTTAAACCCTAGAGTGCATTAAAATCTCATGCTTGCTGGTTTAAAATGCTTATTTCTAGGCGCTACTCCCAGAGAATCTAGTTTAGTAGGTTCTGGGTGGAACTCAGAGATCTGCGTTTCTGTCACTCACCACCCCACCACCACCCTTCCCCTGCCATGTGATTTGTATATGAATGGTCCAGCGATGGCACTTAGAGAAATATCACTGATGTAGAGGTCTGAAATCAAACACTTCAGAACTTCAGAAATGGCTCTTTGGAAGAATAAATTAGGTCCCCACAGTTTTGGATTAAGTATCACATAACTAATTGCTTCAAGCTTAAATTAGCTAATGAACTGGTGGGAGGATATTACCCAAACCAATTTACCACAGAAAAAGATCCTATAAAATTGCTTTTAGAGTTGGTTGAAAATAATGAAAAACATCTTTTGCTTCCCACTGTACCTTAGCTCCCTCTACTCCTATTTGGGCCAGTGTTTATGGCTTCACTCCTTCTCTGACATGCTTTCTGTACGGAGCGAATGCCGCCCTTCTGGTCGTTCCTTTCCATTTGGGGGAGACTGACGGAGCCCTGTCATTTTAACAGGCTGTGTACTGAGCCATGTGGGCATGCCTCAGACCAGATGGACGAGTAAAAAACAAAGCTTCAAAGATCCTGGCAACCACTTGTGCATCCAAGATGGGAAGTAATAGAGCTATTGTCTCTCAAAGCCACAGAATCAAATAACTATTTTCTTACTTGGAATAGACTGCAGAGGGCTAGCCCTAGGCTAAATTATTAAGTCTCAGAAATGATCTTTGATGTTCCCTCACGGTCTCCACTTCCTGATTATTCTTACTATCCCTGACTCCTCTCCTGGTCAGGGACTCAGGACCACCATTTTGATATCCTACCCTGCCCTCCCTGATTAGCTGGAACCTGGGAACTTTCTCTTACCTTTGACGACACCCCTACCACCCACTGGCTCAGTGGAGAATGTAGTAGTGGTCAGAAGACTTCTGATTAATCAAATCAACACATTTTTGCTGAGGTTTGATGTGTCACTCCTCCCTCTCAGGTTACTGGGAACTTTCTGGAAAGCAGTTTTAATCCCTAAGAATATAAATTCCAGAGATTATAGGCACTTCAGGCGGCCTTGGAGGGGGTGCAGGGGCTGGAGGAGAAATACTCGGGTAGCACTTCCCTTGGCCTGGAGCTCACATCTCTGCATGTTTCCAAGGGATTTATCTGGTGACTTCATGGAGCCATTGTTTGGACTCACCAGTAAAATGACCTATCCTAGCCCACCAACCTCTTTCTATTTCCTGAAAAGGGGGCTACGTATTTCATTAAATCCTCTGGCAGCCACACGAAGCAGACATTATGCTGCCCTCACACGGTGCACCACTGGGGACCTGCAGGGACAGTGCAGACTGTGAAAGTTAAATTCATCCATGCCAGGGATGACTGTACTGACCCTCAGTGAGTATGTTATCCAGAATTAAAATATAAATATACCCCACTTCCAGTGATGGACCCTGGCAAGTGCAAGTCAATCAGTGCAAGCCCAACTCCCTTGCTGGTTGGTTCTGTCAGAACTAAGCCAATCAGTTCATATGACTGGTCACATGGCTGCACTTGACCTAATTCCAGTGAAAGGAAAGCAAGATGTTAGAGCATTTCTGGTAGAGGAACTTCATTGTTTTTAAGAGTGCACTCTGGATGTCTCTCTCTCTCTCTCTGAGCAGCCATCTTGCTCCATGAAAGAGAATCAACTTTGGGATGAAATCGATACCAAAGATAAATCAAAGATCTGGAACAAAACTGGTCCTTGCTGCTGTCATTGAGTTGCTAAATCAAACTAACACTGAAGCCCACCCTACGTCTGGACCTTCCAGCTATGTGAATGTATGAATTAGGATTAGGTTCAGTTGCAAGTAACTGAAAACTCCAAATAACTGTGACTTAAGCAAGTTAAAAGTATATATTTTTTCTCAGGTTAAAAAAAAACAAAAAACCCAAGCAGATAGTCCAGGAATAGTACACCTTATATCTGGCATCTCTGCCTTCTTAACACATAATTTAGTCCCCCATGGTCCAAGGTGGCTGCTCCAACTGCTGCCATCACAGCTGAATCCAGTCAGCAAGGAGAAACGGGAAAGCCACTTCCCAGAAGATGCACATAGCACTTCTGTTTACCTTTGAGAACTGGCTGTATGGCCACACCTAGCTTCAGGTGTGGCTGAAAAATGGTGTCTTTTTTCTGGGAGGCCATATGCCTGGATAAAAACTGGGGGTTCTGCTCCTGATAGAAGGGGCTAACTAGAATTCTCAGCCACAGTATATCCTCCTTATAATTTAAGGCAGTTTGAAATGGGTCTCCTGTTACCTACAATCAAATACACCCCTACTGATGCAAACTCATAACCCCCCACTTATCTGCCCTCTCCCATCACATGCTGAGGGATAAAAATAAGAAGCCTTTCGCTGGGAGCATCTCAAGGTCTTCCCTTGTTTTTCTTCTCAGCCTTGGGACAGCACCTGGCACATAGCGTCACTTGATAAATATTTGCTGAGTTGAACAAAACTAACCAAGAAGATTCAAACAGAGTTAGAAGCTTGGCATTGCAACTTGTCATCTCTGGCCTTGGGCAAGTCATGAAAGCTTTTGAGCCTCAGCTTCCTCGCCTGTAAATGAAGAGAAGTAATACTTACCTTCAAACATTGTTATAAATGTTAGTGACAATGTATGTAAAGTGCCTGGCACAATTCCTGGTACATGCTCACGGGGTTGACACACACCCACATGTACATGCATTTTTTTTTAATTATGATTTGGTACATTAACTACTTTGAAGGAAGCCTGAGCTGAGAAAAGAGGGATTTTGGCAATGTTTCAAACACGTGCAAACTCCACTGGCCATTATTAATTCTTATTCTTATGAAAATATGACTGCTGGGTTCAAAGGAAATACTACTTTGAAGAGATTTTTCATTAAAACTCTGAAGGCTTGGATATCAAATAGTTATTTAGTGAGTAAAGTGTGAATGAATCAGAACATATGTATTGAATTTATCTTGGAACCCTGTGCGTGTAAAACCCAACTACAAAATATGCTTTGCATTCTCTTGCTGTCCAAGGGCTGGAAAAACAGCATGACATTCTGCTGAACCAAAAATGACCTTGAACTCAGCAAATAGATCAGACTGAGGAAGAGCTTCAGGTCACTTTTCAGGGTCTTTACCGCATTAAATGATACACAACCCACTGTGATTTGGGATCCTTTGTGCTTATTTTCTTTGGCTGGACTCAGAAACCTGAGGGGGAAAACAAAATCATCCCTTTACCCACTTGTCAAGATCAGAAAACAGAGAGAGAGAGATGTCACTCCTGTGAAGATACCCTCTTATAAGAAATGGGGCCTCCCAGATGGGTAAATAATTCAGTTAGCTTTTTAAGTCAAAACATAGATAAAGCTTTTAGTAAGAGTTGCTGAAAGACAGGAGTGAAAGGGACTTTCAAACGTTAATGGGATCAACTGGTCCACCTTCCACTTGGAGAGGAAGGAGCTGAGCCTGAGAGAGGGCTGTTCTCAGCACGGGTGGGCAGTGAGCCAACAACAGTGGCAGGGCAAGTGCCTCTGTCCATAGCTAATCACTTTGGCAAGAAAGAGGTTTCAGAAGACAAGAAAAAAATGTTTAATCTATTTGCAAAGGCAACATATTGGTTTTAAAGGGTTGCTACTGATTAGAGCATATAAGATAATTTCACACACATTCTCTTATCTTACTGTCCCACTAACACAGGACAGTTGTCATGCCCACTCTGCCCCAGAGTTTGCAGAGGAGGGAGCAGGCTGGAAGTGTCTGATTTGTCCAGTGAGGCAAAACTCCCTGTAGGTGAACTGACCCCAAATACACTTCTCTTTCCCATGGGTATGTCAGAGGCAAAGTAAACTTGTTTCTTCTTAAAAAGAAGAAATGCTAGTTTATTTTTCTGATACCATTGTCTCCCTTTGCCAAATATCTTTAGGTAAAGAGGCCCCCTTAAAATTCGAAGAAATCATTTCCAGACTGTTTTTTATAGGAAGGTTACTAATGCTCGGCCTCAGGCCTGACCAGAGCAGGAGAGGGTCCACTCTGGCTCCCCCTGGGCGTTTCTGCTCTGCCCTCCCTCTCACCTCCCTCCATGGACCCTTATCACCCCCAACCTGGGTGGCAGAGTAGGGTCTTGGTGGCCCTTTCAGCCATAACACTCCTCAAACTCTGCAAACTGCATAAAGCTCAAAACCCAAGTTGACATCAAAACATTTGTTATTAAGTGGTCAGTGAGTTCTAACAGATGGGCTCTAACCCTTGTCACATTGTTCCCCTCTCTAGATGGATCAGTAGAATTTATCCCATTTTTTCAAAGGGCATATCCTTTATATTCTTTCAAAACTGTAGACATGTTAAATATGCTGGATAGTTGTAAGTCCGGGGAGAGGAAATCCCAGGCAAAATAACCTCTAAAAACCGAAATCAGTCAAAGGGAGAAATAAAGTTTAAAACCCGTTTATTGCTTACAAACTGCAGTCCAGCGCCATCTCTCTCCCCCCTGTGTTGGAGGAAGCAAGCAAGCAAGCCAGCCAGCCCCTCCCCTTAACCTCTCAGGTTCAGACACACCCTCGGTTGCCCAGGTAATTACCCATTGACATGGAGATGAACTTCTCTCCACCCCTGAGAATATGCAAATGCACCAAAGCCAGATGAGATATTCTGGAAATGTTACAATTTTACCCACAGTAGTCCATCATTCAGTTCTTTTCCTAACAAATAGCAGGGTTGGGGCTCTATCCAACACTGACTTTGCATTATTGACCTTGATTGGTACTTTTTTGCCCTCATGGAGGTACTGATCTTTCTTGGCTTTTAATCATGTTGATCATAATTGAACCAATGATGTGCTGGAGCGGGCTCATCCTGGCTCATGACAGCTGATACTTAAATTTTGCAAGCTGATTGTTAAAAGCAACCATTATTACAAATTAAATTAAACCTACAACTGAATCAATTATATGAAAAACAAATATAATAAATACTCAAAATATATCACTTCCTACCTGTTTACTAACATTTTAACTATTAATGTTTTACTAACATATAACATCTAATCTCTTGAGATTATGGGTTTATCTGTTTGGTGGAAATACCATAAAATGATGGGCTACTGTGTTTCTCTTCCCAACTCCATGCGTAGTGATGTCACACTGGTAGTTTGAAATCATCCATGGAGGGAGTATTTACCCCACAGAAATTGAAAAACAGAAAATGCTATAAATCAGGACTGTATTTCAGAGTCCTTTTTTGTGCATTTACAGCACACCACCGAGCAGAACTAACTGCAGATGAAGCAACATGACCTTATCAAAACCACTGTTCTTAATGCTCTTGCAAAATCTTGTCTACTTCACCAACCCCTGAATCAAGGCGTGTTGAGAAGACCTTGAAGGACCAAGTGAGTGTTAAGTAGTGTAAAACATGAGTGCCTTGGGGTCCACCCTCTTTCTCTTTCTCTTAATATAGATCTTAATGGCTGACACCACTTTTAGACAAATAGACACATCCTTGCCAAAATTAACAGCAGGTATAGTCTTCCTAGTGAAAGTAGAAAGAAGTAAATAGTGCCAGAATCTACCCATTTTCAAAAAGTAGGGTTTGACCTCAACCACCAAAGGTGTTACACAAAAACTGTTGTCTTAAGTAGGCAGCCACCAACATTTAAATGGTCCATATCAAACAAGTCCACAACACACCTCCAAGCACTTCAGTGGTACTTTTGTGGCTAATTCATCCCAGCAGACACATAGGGAATACATTTTTCTGGTGGCCCAGAGGACAGAGAACAGCTCTCCTGACTGGTGAGTTTGGGAGGTGACACCAGGGAGGATTGTCTAGCCCCTTCCTCTCTCTCTCTTCCCCCACTGAGAGAAAATTCCAATTAGGGAGCACATGTTCTCAATTCCTCCTTGTCCACAGAAGCCTGTCCCTACAATGGATGGGAAAGGCTGTCTGATTCTGGATCTCAGACCTGGGAAACTCACTTGCCCACAGACATCAGCCACATTTCCCAACCACACATGTATTTTTGCTCCCATTTGTTTTACCACTTTATCTTATTTCTCAATTAATTCAGAATCCCTTAGAGAAGGGGTCATTAGTTTCAGGGCCTCTCTAACCCATCAGTAAGCGAGGGTAAGGTGGCTTTAGAACTCAGTCTTCCAAGGATGTTACTAAGAAATTTCCACAGCTGGGGCGAGAGGCTGTTGACACTTGCCCATCCTATCTTTCATGTTCAAGTGTTGGAATATTCTACTATGTAGAACTTTGGCATCTCAACAGAGCCCTGGCTCATATTGGCCCAGCTCCAAAACTGATTCCTTAGGAAATTTCTGGCTTTTCCTCAGACACATCCCCCACTCACAGCCCAGCTCCAGGCAGGGATGGGAGGCCTTTGATCTAGACAGGGATCCTGGCCAGGCTCTTTTAAGTTTCACAACTGAGCCTGAACCTCCCACCTGCCCACCTGGGTTTCCCAGCAAACGCTCAGCCCATAAGCACAGTAAAGGATTCCTGAGTTCCAGACCTCACTAGAGAAGGCAATTTTTAATTGCTCACTCTCTTACCTTTTTGAAAAGCCAGTGAGATCATCTTATCTGGGGGAGATACTTTCATATTTGCTATAGGAATGTTTATGGAAGATTATTCAGATGAAATAGACAAGAGAATATTCCTGCTGCATGTGCTGTGAAACTCTTGTTAAAGACACCATTCAGAGCATCCTCCAGAAACTTCTATCTGATGGCCCACATGAGGAATATCTCAGATCTTTGGGCCAGAGAAACTTCATCCCCATGACACAAATGAGGTGCTTCCTCCCCTCAGATAATAATTCACATACCACTTTTCCCCCTCTGCCTTGGCCAGAAGGAGACAGCAGCCAAGCCCCAGGCTTCAATCTCAATCATAGATGCTCTACCGACCTTTGTGATTAGGGTATCTGCCCTCTTCCTCTTAACCTGGCTTTCTCCTTTTTTCCCTCCTCTTTCATTTATTTTGATATATTCCTTTTAAGACCATTTTGAATTTCTTTTGCAAAGAGGCAAGATATAAGTGAATAAAGTTTTTTTAAAAGATTCAATGATTGCATGAGGCCAAGGGTTGGGCGGGCAGGAGTCAGGGGGTGGGATGAGAAGCAACTGCAGAAAGAGGTGAGGGAACTTTTTGGGGTAATGAAATTTCCATATCTTGATTATGGTAGTGGTTACCCAGGCACATTCATTTGTCAAAATTCATTGACCTGAACACTTAAAATGGTGCATTTTATTGTGAGTAAATTAAACCTCAATAAAATTGATTTATTCATCCAACTAATATGTTTCTGTTATTTGCAGGCATTTTGCATGGTGCTGGGCAGAGTAGGTACACCCAGTTGTGTAGGTTGTTCACTGAACAAGAGTACATGGCCAAGGGCCAGGAGAGGCCAAAATCCAGCCCAGGCCTGGCTCAACAAGACAGGTGCCCAGTAAGGGTCTTGGACTTCTCAGAGGAGGAGGCAGCCTTTTCTATTTCGGAAAAGGCATTGTATGTATATGGGTTCCTGGAAGCCTGGTTCTGAAGAAATCATGAAAAAGAATATAGACAATGCCTTGCCCTTATGGAGCTTGCAGTCCAGGAGGAGAAGGTTATAATAAGCCTGTAAATATATAAGATAATTGTGTATTGTAATAAGCACTGCATAGAAATAAATAGGATGATGGCATCCAAATAAATAGGAGACTGTTGGGCTGGGGGAGATGCTCATTCTTAGTAAGTCATCAGGAAGGACTTCTTGGAAGACAACATTTTAGCTGAGGCCCTAGTAATGAGAAGCAAGCGACCTTGCAGAGTGTGGGAGGAAAGCATCCCGATAGAGGGAACAGCAAGAGCAATTTCCCAGGGGTAGGAGAACTTGGCCTGCTCGAGGATCAGAGAGAAGGCCAGTGTGGTATGTAACAAGCAAACTGGAGAGTAGCATAAGGGTCAATAATGTAACTAATTCTTTCCAAGTTACACATAAGCCTTGAGAAATGGCTCTGAATACTAACTGTACTACAAAACATTTAATTTCTCATAGATTTTAGAGATGCAAGAGACCTGAAAAATGGTCCTTCACTCTCCTCCTAGAGCAAATGCAAAAATCAAGCCCCACTCTGATAACTGATGGCACAAATCAGATTAGAACACAGGCTTCAATTCAATTCAACTGATCTTTACTAATCACCCACTATGTGTCAGGTGCTGTCTCCTGTCTGTCTGTCCAGAGCTTTTCAGGCTTTGTAGGTAGGGTTGAGTAACAAGAATAACTGAGTTGGTGAGATTCAGCCGCTGGAGACACGTTAACATAAGCAGCAGCTTCATTTAGAAGGCTATAGGGGTTTAATCAGATGAGTATTTCACAAGACTTGATTTTGGGCTTGTTTTTAAAAAAGCTTTCCATTCCTGAAATTACGATACGTTTTTTGAATAATTCACGTTTTAAAGCAACCAGTTCTGAAGGTAATGCGATGTTGTGGGCCGTGTTGTAATCCAGTGTTGGAAGGAGAGGATTCTGTTGAGGGAATGATGGGTGGGGAAATACCAAGGGTACAATGACAGGGGAAAGTGTGGATGATCAACCACAGGAATCCCAGCATCATCTTTGAAATCCAAGAAAAGCAAGATAGGGGTGGAAAACTTGCCAGGGAAATCTCAGATCTGATACGCCAGGCCATGCCACGGAACACCATGTCATCTACCTTATTTCCTTTATCTGCCACTCCTCACTGTGAAACTGGAAAGTACCTCTTCTGAAGCCACACCTTTATCACTGTTCAGTGGTTTGCTGGCTGGCAAAACCAGAAGTTCTCGGCATTATATTCTGCCTCTCTAATCTCCCTTTGCTAAAGAAACTACAACCATTTAATTAAGCACCAGCCTGGAGAAATACCCTACAAGACCATCACTGCCCTCTCTGTCTCATCAGGCTCCAAGGGTAACAGAAATGCAGCCTACCATCCTCAACACAAACTTGAATATTCTTCTCAAGCAGATAAAAACCTAATTAAGAAAGCAAGGATAATATTTTAAGAGGTGTTTTCTCTTCAGTGTGAAGGGTTTTGATTTTGTTTTTGTTTTCCTAAGAAAGTGGCTTTCTTATTTTCAGCTTGCAGATGTTTTCTTATCTGACCCCTTACCCACGGTTGTAATGCCCTGGCAGTCAAGCCTACATGAAAAGCTTCACCTAATTTAAACCCATGCTTGTCCTTTAAGAAGAGCCAGTCCCTGTCTGGGCTGGCCTCCCACTGGAGGTACAGTGCACCTATGCTATTTGCTGCCCAGCATCTCTTCCTTTTCTGGAATTGCCCCACTGCCTCCAGAAAGGGGCATCCCCCAGCACCCACCTCTCAGGCCACATGTGAGTGATGCAGAGGCAGCTGGGCCTCAGAACCTGACCAGGAACCTTGAGGCCTTCAGGCAGCATCCAGTGGTATTTCTCTTCTTTCTGCCTCCGCTTTCCTCTCTCCTTCTACTCAGTAGCTGTCTCTGTTGCTCAGTCCACGTGGCAGAAGATTGGGGCCCTTAGTCTCTCCAAAGTCACGACTCGTTTGCAAGCAGCAGTGTCACAGAAAGCAGCACCAGGGTCCTAGAAGAGCCTGCGGTGAACAAGAGCCCAGGGCTGGAATAAGAGCGTGGGCGAGAATCTCATTCTGTCGCTTTCCCTGTTTGTTTCAGCGTCTCTGTGCCGGCCGTCTCTCAGCACAGACTAGCGCTCTCTGTGCCCCAATCCTCTAAGTGAATGACGGCCACAGTCACCAGCTCCTGGGGTTACAACACTTCAGTTCAAGAGGGCAATTATACTGATCTGGACTCTTGGTCTAATTTCAGATTCCTGGGGAAACGGGTTGTTTCTCGAGGGGATGTGACTGGCGTTTGGGGTAGGGCAATTCATGCTGTAGGGAACTGCCCCGTGCATGGCAGGATGATTAATGTTTTGGCCCCTACCCATTAAAGGCCAGTAGTCCCCCTACCCTACTGATGGTGAAAACCATAAAAACACAACCAGCTTCTACCAAAGCCTCTGCGGAGGGGCAGTATCGCCATAGTTGGAGGACCACTGCATTAGACATTCCAGCTCAACCTGGTTCAGTCTGGTGTCTTATTCCCAGGGAATTTTAATTCTGGTCATAAAGGGCTAAATCCCAAGAGGAATTTCCCTTGGAATATGTCTTAGAGAATAGAGGTGTGTAGAACCCAAAGCTAAATTCTCATTTCTTTATAATTCTGAGTCAGCTATATTTGTTTCTAAAAACAAAAAGGATTTAGATAATTTTTTTTGTCATGTCTTGCTTCTGCTAAATAGCTGATTTATTTTTCTTGCAAAATGACATGATGGTGAAATCAAGGATGTGGTAAATGCTCATTTCTTTTTAATCATGTAACATAATTAGTAGTCAAAAATGACAAATATTTCCTTGTGAGTTGGCATTCTCCTTTGGACTCATATATTCAAATAATAATGCAAGCCTAATGTCCCTCCTTCAGGTGCCCTAGGGACAACGAAGCAGGAGGTGGAGCGAAGAGAGAGCTTGCCAACTAAGGCAGTTTTTCTTCCTTCATAGAAACATAGGTTTGGCCATGGCCAGCTCTGCCTGCCCTTTTCCTCTTATCTGAGCTTGAGGATAGGATCAAGGACCATAGCATGGGCATGGTTAAACTCATACACACAAGGCCTAAAGGGAATTAAGGTGGGTGGGAAATGATGGAGGCATTGGCTTTAAGGCCAAAAGTTTTTCAGTTGTTATCATGACCTTGGAAAATATGACCCACAGCAATAGCTCTAGCAACCATGAAGAAAGCTGGTATTCCTTGGCTCTTGCTTGAAACCTGCTACTGGCAAGAAAGAGGAGAACTATCATAAAGTTTATGGCCTGAAAAAATTTCCATTTGGTTTTGAACCAATGTGATAAACCTAATAAATCATCTCTGAAGTCACAGTATGATAAACAGCAGGGCCAATTTAATCATGAAAACACATCAGACAAACCGAGATCAAGGGACATTCTTCAAAGTCACTGAGCTGTACTCTTCAAAAGTATCATGGTCCTAAAAGCAAAGAAAGACTGAGGAATTGTTCCAGATTGGAGAAAATAGAAGAGATATCATAACTCAACTTGTGTGCCTCTGGATTGGATCCTGGCGTAGATAAAAGACACTAGTGGAACAATTGATGAAATCTGAACAAGGTCTATAGACAAGTTTATAGTATTGTTGTAATGTTCATTTCCTGGTAGTATAACTGTGTGTTATGCTAGGTACTATGGTTATGAGAGTATTCTTTTTTGTGTATGTGTGTCTTAATTTTTTTATTGGAATATAGTTGATAGGCAATATCATACCGGGTTTCGGATGTGCAACATAAAGAGTGTTCTTATTTTTAGGAACTATGTGCAGAAATATTTCAAGATGAGAGAGAAAGATTAAGAATCTAATTCTAGCTCTGCCATTAGCTAGGGGACCTAGGACAAGTTCTATAAACCCTTTGGATCTCAGTTTCTTGTTTGTAAGATGAGGTTGCATGAGTTCAGAAATCTTCATTGTGTGGTAAAATAAAATAACATCCTCTGGGAAGTTAGAAGTGCAAATTCTCAGGTTCCACCCCAGACCTGAATCAGGAACGCTAGGGATGGATTAACAAGCCCACCACCCCCCACCCCCCCCCACTCCCCGCACATGAGATCCTAATGCATGCTCACCCTTGAGAATGACTGCCCTAGTCCATCTCCAAGGTAATCTCTCCTGCTGAGGACAACCTTTTATCAAAAAAGGCACCTCCCCACCTCCCAGTTCATTCACCATTTTTTCTGTGCTGACAAAGGGTTAGCCAAGCTGAAAGTGCTGGCTAGAGCTTTGCAGGAATGGTTCTCTTGGGCATTCAAGCCCAACCTCTGCTTGCAGTACACACAGATTAAACGTAAGACATTTAATAATCCTACTTACTCAGGAAACATTAAAGAAACTAAGTGATGCATAATTAAGTTTCCAGGCAGTGGCTTATCTGCCCTGGCCTCTTACTAAAATCCTTGAGCCAGTTGCTTCTAGAAAGAATAGGGCTTTGAATCATTCCTGTGAGTTTCTGGGACTTCTAAAGTTTACATTAGTCTTCTCTTCCAGATAAATGTTTTCTGGATTACTCAAATGGTAAGAATCTCTTTTAGTCCCTTCTAAATACTTCCATAAGCTCTTGTCTTTCAGGAGTCTAAACTGTTACCAAAGAGACTAGTAAGCTTGCTTCTGATTGGCTGAATGTTGTTTTCCCACACAAAAAGACCTCTCCCTTCTTGGTTTACCTCACATCCACACCCTTGTCTTCAATACTCTCAGTTACTTTTTCAGTCCTGACCTTTCCTCAACTTCAATTTTTTATTTGTGTGTGTGTGTTTACATTTTTTTTATTGAACAGATAATAGTCACGTGCTTCAAAACTCAAACATACCAGAAAGAATGCAGTGGAAATCTACACACCCCACTTCCCTTCTTCCCCTGCGTACAACGTCTCCTTCCTCCAGGTTCAATTTCTGATTTTTGACAGTCCTGGAGATCCCCTTTTAGAACTGATGTCACCTGAAATTCAGTTTGTCCAAAACGAATCCATCATCTTTCCTACTACCCTGAACCCAATCTTGTTAAGCCTCTTTGTCTTCAGCTGCAAAAGGAGATAATAACAGCATGTTCCTCAAAGTTGTATATACTCCCCATAAAGCTGCTATTTGTAAACTTAGGACTGCCGAGCACATACTAAGTACTCAGTAAAAATTCACTGTTGATAATATACTACTACTAAGAATCTCTCCCAAAATTGAGTATCTGTGTATGGGTTTTGCCTTTCCTCCTAGTCTTCCAAATTGGCAGCTCTGGAATTCATTTTTGCCCCTCTCTCCTCCTCCATTCAAGATATTTTGGCCTCAGCTATTTTATGTTATTCCTTTCCTGGTGAGATTTGGATGGGGCAAGAATTAGGAAGAAATTCCCTGGGAGGCTGCTCTTCTCTTAGAACTAAGCTGCTGAGGTGGTTCAGCTAACAGGTCACAGCCTTTGCCTCCATGCCCCTTCCAGCACGCATGCTTCTGTCTCTCTTCTGGGATGTTACTGGTAATTAGCAGTTCATTCCTGACATTGCTATTTCCCCCTGGGCCAAATGACTGAGATCACTATATTTAAAAATACAAGGTTGGGGGCCTTCTTGCCACCATAGCTTGATTTTCCCACCCTTGGACTTCCACAAACAAATGCACGATTCTCATTTTCACAGTAACACAATATAGACAGACAGATAGATAAATAAATAAATATTCAAACAAATCCTTCCATCCATAAGTATTCCAGTGCTTAAATATCAAGGACAGCTGTCTTGACCTTGGGGATGAGGGGACATTGATGAATGACTGACTGCCTGGCTGTCCTGGGACAGCACTTCCCAGAAGGGAAAGGATGATACCAGGGCTCACATTCCTGCTTTCCAGTCTGTATCCACTCAACATATTTTCCCCCTCCCCACTCTAAGCAAATGAATATTCCTCAGTAAGGACTGCAATTAAATCTAATTGTATGAGTCACTGGAAAAGTTTTCATAGTCAATGATTCTGAAACATCTAACTACATTGATGGACAGTGACCACAGTGGAGGGTTTGAGGGCTTGATAATATGGGTGAATGTTTTATCACTGTGTTCTGTATTTGAAACCAACATAATATTGTATATCAATGATACTTTAATTAAAAAAAAGTTTCATAGTTAAACCCTTAAATTAGGAAAATCTTTCTCTACGTAGTAACAACTTAGAAATGAGTGCCCAGACCTCAACTCTATACTAAGCCGTATTTGAGCCTACTAGAGTAAGACTTCTCAACCAAAATTGCACTTGCTCACACTTGTAATCTTGCCACATAAAGGGGTTAAAAGAGAAATTCCTTCTTAACCAAAGCTAAAACATCTGCCACCTGGTTATAACATTTCACATTTGATTTCAAGGAACATTAGATTTATTATGTCATGTATTTCAGTTTTGTAGCAGATGCTTCCTCTGCTGGAAAATTTTGGGCTTGGGCATTTCCTCCTCCAGGAGACTGTCCTTGACCCTGCCTTCCATCCCCAAGCCTTGGGTATTTTCCTTCTGTTCTCAAAACCATTATTGTTCTGGCTGAGGGGCCCTGCCTTGCGCCTTGTGTTTTAGCGGCTGCCCCTAGCCCTTCTTTTGCCTGGCCCCTCCTTAGAAAACAAATAACCCATGGACCAAGGGGTTGTACCCACTCAGAGACTGTGCCCTCCCTTCTGGACTATACTCTGGGTGCCCAAGACCCCAGGATGCCCTCCCTGAATGGCCTACAGCCCTCCTCCCTGGGTCCAGCTTGAAAGTGGACTATACAGCTGGTGAACACCCCCACCAGGGTGCCAAGAAGTGGCTGGGCAGTGCCTCTTTGCTGCTGGGGAGAAGCTTGAGTATACAGTCTGGGGGTTCATGCATGCACACTTGACCCTCATGGTACAGGATTGAGCTGGCGGTGGGAAGCCACAGGGGATGAGCCAGTGGTATATCTGATAGGTAGGAGGATAGAACATATTTCACTGATAGTTTGTTAGCTAGGTTTATCATTGTAAATACTAGACATACAGTCTATGGGCCTTTGTACTCTTGCCCTGGGCCCTGCAAATGTTAAAGTTGGGCCTGTTCATAACACCCTGGGAATAACTCCAGGTTTGCAATGCTAACATTGTGTGATAACCTGTTTTCATGGCTGTGGTAGTTTCCACGTTCTCCCCATAACCTCAGGGCTCTTGCATATGCTGTTTCCTCTCCTGAAATGCTCTTCCCCACTGACTGACCCCTTCAGTCTAGTAAACTTCTAACTTATCTACCACACCTCAGCAGAAACTTCATTTTCTCAGGAAAGCCTTTCTGACTTCCTAGATTAGGTCAGGCTCTTGGTTCTTCACTCTCATATCTCCCTCTACTCTGATTAACTGAGGCGAAAGTATGACAGTAACAATAAAAATGTTAGTGATAATGATAAAACAGTCTTTGATTGGTTACTAAATGCTAGACATTATGATTGGTGTTTTACATGCATTATCTTATTTATTCTGCATAAGGGGCCTAATGAAATACTATCACCAACCCCATTTTCCAGATGAAGAAACTGAGGCTTAGAAGGTATGGTAGACTATTGTCTTGTGGTCCCCATGTGAATCATACCTCCCAGCAGTTACATTCATGTATCTGCATTGATTCCCTCCTTACCCAAGTGATTTGCTTTGCCCAATGGGCCATCAGCAAACATGACTTAAGAAGAGGCTGGATAAGTTCTGGCATATTGAAGCTTATCTTCTTAGACCCCAGCTGCCATTTAAAATCCCCAGGCCAAACTAATGAATAAAAAAAATCACATGGTGAGGAAGGCCTATCTGGCTCAACCTCTTGGCTGAGCACATCCCCAGCTGACCCTGCAGCTGTATGCAGCCAACCGAGGCAAATTATAATTATAGAATAGCACAGTATATTACAAAATATACATAGTAATAGGTAAATGATAGAGATTAAGCAATTTGCTGAAGAACCCAGAGCTAATAAATTATAGATATGAATGTACTCTATATAAATATATTCAAACCATATAACTTACTTGCTCCAGCTATCCTCTTCTAGACAGTAGATGGACATCATGACTGTGTCTCGCATTCCCTGCCTCCTCTCCTGGTCTCTACTACTAACCTCCACCCTCCAACCCTCCAATCAACCCAACTTCCTCTGGCCCTGCTGTCTTGAGCAGGTCCTGCATGAGACAGAACCACTGATAAAAGTCCCCAGGTGAGGTGGGAACCTTCTCATCACAGAAGGTTCCCCAGGGAAATGGGTTCTCCCCAGACCTGGGGGCCCCACTGTACCCTGGGACCCTCCTCTGGTAGGCTGAACCCTTCCCTCCCCTAAGTCTCTAGGGCAGTCTCTCTTCAGCCTCTGCATGCCTTCTTCATTTCGTCAGGCCATATTTACCTTACACTGGACTGACAAATACACTTTTCTTGCCCCTACTAAAATTTTCCATCAGGAGTCTCCAGAATTAGCCCTTCCCATTCAAGGATGCAGAGGGTACAAGAGGCAACAAAAGTGCTGGCCCTTCCATTCAGGTACCAAATAGAACCATCAATGTTTTCCAGTCCCAAAGTAGAAACTAGAGGAGAAGAACACCTTCTAAAGAGAGAGAGGCAGGGAGGATGGCTGGGGACCGGAGCGTGACTGGGAATGTGTGCTACAGCAGAAGCTGAGACTGGGAGAACCCCTTATCAAAGGCAGAGTGTCTTAGGGTGCCTGCCCCTGGTTGATCCTTCTGTCTTCTAGAAAAATGTGGGTTACTTTCCTTTTTTTCTTTTAACAGCATTATTATGCCATATTTTGCATATCAGAAAATTTACCCATTTCCAGTGTACTATTCAATTATTTTCAGTAATTTTATCGAGTGATATAATCATCACTAGATTTCCATCCCCCCCCAGAAGATCCCTTCTGCCCTCATTCCATTCCCATCCCCAGCCAGGCTATCAACAATCTACTTTCTGATTCTGTAAGTTTGCTTTTCTAGAATCATATATGTGATCTGTTGCTCCAGGAGGAGGTGATTCCCTGCTCTGGGCAAGTTTACTGTGAATTCACCAAGAGCAAATAACCTTAACAGAATGTTGGGGTAAAAACGGGCTGATACCAAGGTTTATTCTTGGGGCAGTAGGTCAAGTGCTAGACTCCCATCCGCCTGTCTCAGTCTCTGGCCCTGGCTCTGGGCTCTGCTCCCCAAGAGCTGCCTCTGCTCATGGCTCCGTCTGTACTCCCTCCTGCTGCTCTCTGTCCTTCTCTTTTGACTCTTTGCTTCCTCCTGCTCTTAGCACCAGGCTCTGCTTCCCTTTCTCCTGCTTCCCTCTCCCTAGGCTCTCTTCTCTCTTCCTAGCACAGAGCTCCATGGCTTCTCTTCTTAAAGCAATATCGGCTGTAAATAGTTTACTGCCAAGAGGTATGCAAGCAGGCTAAGTATTACTTCACCGCATGTATGCAATGGGCAACATTAAGATCTGGTGAGAATCCTGGCCATAAAATTTCCATTTTCCCCATAGGGTCCCTTGTGCCTAATGTTTCATTGATTATAATGTGTTTGAAGTTCATCCATGATGTAATATGTGTCAGTAGTTTATTCCTTTTTATTTTGGAGCAGTATTCCATTGTATGGATGCACCACATGTTATGTATCCCTTCACCACTTGATGGACATGTAGGTTGTTTCCAGCTTTTGGCTATTATGAATAATGCACCATAAACATTTGCATATAAGTCTTTGTGCGGGCACACGTCTTCATCTCTCTTAGGTAGATACTTAGGAGTAGAATTTCCAGGTAGTTTTATGTTGAATTTTTAACTGTAAATGCCAAACTGTTTTCCAAAGTGGCTTTACCATTTCACATTCCCACTAGCAATCGTGGGTTCCTTTCTTTTCCCAAAGTCAGGGGATAAGCACCCTCTAATCTTTGATCAATTCCCAGTTTTTTTATTCTACGAATTAATGAGGTCCTGGAGAATGTTTCAGCTATGCTGTCCTAGCTTGAATCATGGTTTGTTCTCTATACTGACCTTAAATAGATATTTATGACAGTTACAGTCAAAATGCACATATGTCATTATTTATTTATGTAACCCACTTAGCTTACTGGGCTTGTTCCAATAACCATTTAGTTTTTTACCTTCTCAGGGGATGGTCATGCAAAAGTACTTACGTAAAATCTGAGGCAAACAACAACATACAGCCTCAGGAAACTGAACTCCCCAAAAGCAGGCTTCAGAAGCAGGTCACCTCAGGTGGTATTTTCTAGATATCATAGATATTTTCTAGAGAAAGAATACATTGGCCTTAAATTTGTCCATATGCAACTCACAAAGGTGAGAAGCTCATATGAAGGGTGTATGTGTAGGCCTCTCCAGAGCCCAGAAGAAACAAGCTTAGGGAGAAGCTGCACAAGTTTAGGTTGTATGAGATATACACCAATTCATCGCTCAGATTTTAAGACATTTTTTATTATGCAATCCTAGTAAAAGAAATTTGGTCAGCAATCCCAACTTTTACAAAAAGCCTTTAGACTGTTTCTGTAAAATAATAGGAATATACGTTCAACAAATCTGCTCCATGACAAAAAACATTCAGAGATTCAGAAATGAAACTCAAGACAATTAGAGTCTAAAAGTTGCCATTGAGGCCTTGGTAATACTGAATGTATTTACTCCCCAGGGAAAAGGGTTGGCGGAGTTCACAACTTAAGGTCATTTGCATAAGAACTTCAGGTGCCTGAAATAGAGAAAATCAGCTGCACTAAGATTTCTAACACTGAAAACAGAGTATTTGTAAGAGGAAATCACCGACTGTTAAGGAGTACATGAGGGAGTTTGTGGTATCCTGACTGTGGTGCTGGTTTCTCAATCTACACGCGTGTTAAAGTATCATAGAACTACACACACAGACACACAGACACATAAAGAGTGCGTGCAAAAATTAGTGAAGTCTGAGTAAGGTCTGTACCTGATTAATAATATTATACCAATGTAATTCCCTGTTTTGACCTGTGATTATGTAAGGTATTTTCATTGGAGAAAACTGGGTGAAAGGTATCTGGGACTCTGTACATCTGTTGAAACTTCTTGTAAGTCTTAAATAGTTAAAAATAAAAGTTTTTAGAAAGAAAGAAAGAGGAAGGAAGGAAGGAAAAAAGGAAGAAAGGAAGGAAAGAGGGAGGGAGGCAACAGTAGATCCCTTTCTCCCATCTGCCGTTGGCATGGACAGGACATAGGGAAGAGGTGGGGGACAGTAAGGTGCCCCCAAATTTGATTTCAGAAGGCAAAGATTCCTTCTGAAAAGGAAATTATGAAAAATCAACAACAGTAACAAATCCACCCTAAACTTGGATCTCTATATGGGAGATATATAGAGATGAGAGAGAGAGAGAGAGAGATAGAGATAGAGATAGAGGGTATAGGGTAAGGAAGTTAACATGTCTAATGTGGGGTCTGTCGTACCATATCTTTATTTGGCAAGAGTGGTAGCCTTCACTGCATCTGCAAGCAGACATTACAAACATCAAGAACTGTCCATAGGAGAGGGCCTCAACCTACTGGTCTAATATCCTTGGTAGCGGAAGCAGATGCATTGGGCTATCATAGCTTGGAGACAAGAGCCATTAAGACCATTCTCAAATTCCCTTTGCTATGATTGCATACTCCCTTTTAATTGTGCTTTGGCTATTCATGTAGCTTTTGAATAGCAAGATAATGAACTGATCAGCCAATGCAAGGATTTTAGTCCACTAGACATTAGTTTTTCTTCATAAATTAATAATTTAGTATTCTGGTTCATATATCAATAGCTTGAGGGTTTTATAAGCATGAGTGCACAACTAGAGCAGGAGTTCTTAACCTGGAAATCAAGGATGGGCTTCAAGGGATCCATTAAGCCCTAAGATTGTATGCAAACGTGTGACTGTGTGTACGGCATGCATTTACCAAAGAGAGGGGCCAGGAGGTTTCACTACATTCTTGTACTGAGTTTGAAATCTGGATGCACTAACAAAATAGACTTTCTGGGCTTTTAAAATTTATTTTCTTGGAACACATTGGGAATATCTTCCAATGCTGTAATTCCTTAATGACACCATGTTTAGCAACTTTGTAGTATTCAATTGCTTGAATTCTTCTAGGAAAGATTTTAAAAGCTTATTCACAAAATAATCTCTGAAATATTTAATTTTTAGGTGAAATGTTGACTTACTTTTATTAATAGATGGCAATCACTACTATTAACAACTAACATTTATGAGACATAAGCTCTCTACTAGGCAATGTGCTGACTTTGCCTGTGAGACCTTACTGTGGACTTTACAAAAGTTCTGGGAGGTAGGTATTATTATTTTCATTTAACAGCTGAGGAAACTGGGGTACAGAAGTTAAAGAACTTACCAAGGTCACTTTGCTGTCAGTGGTAGAGCTGAACTGACAGCCACGTCTGGCTGGCCTTTCCCCCAACCACAGCATTCACTGTCTTTATCCTTCAAGCTCCACTTGGAAGCACATCCTCCTTGAAGCTTTATTCCCACTCAAAGTCATTTTTCCCTTTGTGGAAGTCCTCTGGTTCTTCAACTGGCTCCAAGCCAACCCATTAGTACAATTAGACTATTATCTACCTCGGGGTACCCAAACTTTTCCTGTAAAGGACCAGATAGTAAATATTTTATATTTTGTGACCCATATGGTCTCTGTCACAACTACTCAACCTCTGTTGGCCACGTAGCATAAAATCAGCCCTAGACAGGACATAAGTGAGTGAGTGTGGCTGTGTTCCAAAAAAATATGATTTATGCATGGTGAAATTTTAATTTAATGTAATTTTCACATATCTGAAAATATCGTTGTTCTTTTGATTTTTTTTCCTCCCACCATTTAAAAATGTGAGAACCATTCCTAGCTCATGCTCAACAAAAACAGGCGGCAGACTGGATTTGCCCTACGGGCCAAAGTTTGCCAGCATCTTATGTGTTCGCAGTCTGAACAACTAGATAGAAAAATCACCGAGCTAAAAATTATATCTTAACCTTTTCTTATTTTCCATAGAATCTATATGCAGAGCTGGGCTCAACAAATAGTTGATGAATAGCATTGATGCTTCCTTGGAGCCATATTCAAGAAGAAATAAAAAGCCCATTCCAAAACATACAGCAACATTACTGCCTTTCACCCTCTTCTCTCCCTAATGGAAATCTGTCTCTCTAAATGATCACAGCAATTTTTTGGTTCTGCGTGCTGATAAGAAATACCCACATGCTCGGCCAGCTTGAAGGTCAGATGGCATCTTGGCCTGGGACCAATGAATACAGCTGGTGAAATTTCAAGCTGTCACACACTTGTTGCTAGCCCTGGCTTTCTAGTGCCTTCACCATGAATTATTAAATTATTTATAATAATGAATTGCATGAACAATCATTTTTCAAACCATAACCTCCAACCAGGAGAGATGTCTTGACTCATTGGGCTAAATTTAGAACCATGTGAACTGCATTCCAGGACTGGCTGCCATGCATCTTCTCTGGGCCTTCGTTTCCTCACCTGTAAATGGAGGGTAATATTGCTGCCCTGTGGGCGTTGTGAGGCTGGGCTGATAGGGAATCTACTCTGCAGATACAGTAAGTAGCTGTACGCTCTCCATTTACTTTGGCTCGACCACATGAAGCGGGGCTGGTGTTTGGTATTATAAGACAGAGAAATGTGTTATGCCCTGGTATGTGTAGGAATTAAAAACTGTTGTGTTCTAAACCTGGCTTTAAGGTCATATCAACAAGCTATGAAATCAAGCAGATATTTACTACTGAGTACACATTTAAACATTATATGACGTATGCTAATGCCATTTCAGTGTGAAATCGCTGAAACCAGAAACTGTAATTACAGCGGTCTTTTTGCTGTTCTGCTCTTGGTCTGATGTCACTCTGCTGAACAGTATGTGAAAATGGGGGGTCATATCATTCTTCGTTAAGGATGGCCCCTGACATGGTTTTCAGGACAGAATCTTGCAAACACTTCTGGGCACCAGGTAAAATTCTAGGGGCTTGAGGAGCCAGCTGTTTTACAGGGCTTGGATGTCATGCTGCTTAATTTCTAAAAGTGGTGGTGGTTTGGTTGTTTTTTTTAAAGAAATTTTCACTAGAGTTAGTTTTCACCCACTTTACAAATGCCTTAAAATAATCTGGTGTTGAAAACTCTCCCAACAGCTGCCAGCTGCCTGTGGGGTGAGGAGGCTGCCCCCTTGGGGGTGAAACAACACTCGGTGTGAACAAATGTTTAAAACTGGTGAGTACAGCAGACAAAGGAAAGCTGTAGTGCACCTGAGTTAGCTATAGCCAGGAGAAGTTTGCTGCAGTCAGAAAGCCCTCAACATTCCTTTGCAGATAGATGACACTGTTCCTAAGAAGACAGCAATCTTGTACATAGTATAGAGAATAAGAGAAGGAACCAAAATTGGCTCACAATGATGTTCTTTCAGACCTTACACTGCACTTACCTCAGGGAAGAGGAGGGGCTGTGGCTTTGTAACTGGGGCCTCAGTAAGTGCATCCCAACTCAAGCATGGCTACCTCCTGCTCACCAGGGCTGTTTCATTCCAGCAGTGGGTCAGGCGACGCCTGTGTACACAGAGCTTGTGTCCCATCACTGGGTTTCCTGTTACATTTGGTAAAGACAGGGTCTTGCAGGATTCTCCTGAGTCATTCCTGTGTATTTTGTGAGGAGAAGCCCTAAGACTCCTACTGTAAGAGAGATTTCCTTTCTCCTCCATGTGTTCATTTAATGTTTATCAGGGTAGACACTGGATTCCAGTTTTGCTCACAGGGTTGAAATCAGTAACTATCATTTATTGTGATACTCAAATCATGCTAGACTTGGCCAGGAGGAGCTCATTTAAGGCCGCTCCCATGTCCTTTTGCTATGCCCCCATCATTCTTTGAGCATTTCCTTACTTTGTCTCGTCTCTTTTTTTTTTTTCCTACCCCATCCCTAGAGTCAACCATTTCTCTAAGGAATCCTGGTTCCATTAAATGGATAATAATATTTAGAAGCCAAGCCCTACAAATGAGGTGTGCTCATTGCTACCAGGATATCTTTGCATCTGGACCTCTTTGCAGATAGAACTAGGAAGTACATGTATCTATCTATCTACATGTGTATGTGTGTGTATATGTATGCATACACACATAAACATCTACACACACTTATACCTGTTTCTATTTCTGCATATATTTCTATATAAAGTTATAAGCTCACATTGATTACATGGTGTTAGATCACATCCACTTGCAATCTAACACCACAGGAATTATTTTAGCCTTTGTGCTTTCTGTATTTATAATTTCCTTCTGACAGCAAATCTTCAATGTATTTATTTTTTCAGTCATCCCTGTATGTCACCAGTCCCTCAGCTGCACTGGCCAAAAGCTTGTCCTCTCACCATGAGTCCCCAAAACAGGCAAATTCCTTCCCTTGCCATAGGGGGGCTTTTAATCAGTAATGACTTGCATGGTCAGAATTAACACACTTTGCGTGAATTCTGCCCACTTCTGCCACTGCCTGGACTCTGGGAATCAGTGGAAAAGAATCACAAGGTTTACTTTGCCTGTTGTTGCTTAGCAGAGTGGATGTTATTTTCTCCTTTGCCATGGTAGTGACCCCTTTAGAAGTGGAATTTTTTTTTTTCTGTTTCCTCGTCTCTGATTAGTCATAGGACAGTAAAGGGATTAACTGAATCTATTCAGAGATGTGGAGAGCTCAAGCTTCTCCCAGGAAGAGCGCATTATAAATATTGTATAGCTGTAGAAATCAGAGCCGGAGGCCAGGGGTCAGCTGATCATTCCCCACAGCTGCCAGATGGTTGGCTCTTCTCGTACATTCTCAGAGCCACCGTCTCCCATCCTAGATACACACCTTTAAGTCATCTTTGACTCCTCCGGCCTCTGCACTCCTGCCCCTGTGGCCGGTTGTCACCTCGGAGGCAGTGAGCTTCCTCACACTTCAGCTGCTGCTAGTGTCTCCCTGACCAGTGTTCTGCTGCGGCCAGGAGGCCCCCACCAAGTCCTTCCTGTTCCAGAGAGCAGGACAAATCCTTCCCTGGAAGCTAAATCATCCCAATGCATTTAGATGGTTCCTCACAGAATGTTCCAAACCAGATCATTATGTTGTGCCACATTTACCAAATGAAGTTAAAAACCCCATTGCTTAAAAATAAATAAATAAACAAAAAAACCCCACCATTTCTAAAATTACTTTTAATGTTGTCACCATGTATGTTGTTAGGGAAAATGGATAATAATAGGGCCCACAGTCTTACTTACGGTCCAGAACTGACTTTGCTTTAGAGAAGCAAGGAGAGCTGCCTGGCAACACAATGCATGGCTGTGCATCAACTTTGTTTACAACCAAGGCTGGAGTAAAGGAACAGATGGTAAGAAAATCGGATTTAAAGAAGGGACAGATGCTGGGGAGCTCGGTAAATCTCTTGGCTCTGGTTTGCATGCAAGCATGAAGTCTTGCTACCCACAGCAGCCCCCTCCCAGCTGCTTTTGGCTGTTTGCGTCTTGTCTCTGAGGATGGTTAATACAGCCCATTACAAGCATGTATCTCATCCCTCCTGCGGGGAATGTGTTTTCCCAGGGATTTGTACGTTCCCTATCCTTTTATGGAAAGCAGTTTCTTGATCATCCATGGGATTGTGTATCTAAAATTTCAAGAATATTTAAGCCGTTAACCCGGCTTGCCTATAGAGGATGGGATTATATTTCTATGATCTTAGAAATATTTACAATGAGCATGTATAACAAGGAAAAACAAGCATAAACATTTATGTTTAATACATTCCTAAGCACACCCTCCCCTCTTTGTGCCTCTTCATTCCTCGGGTGGTTTTCTCTGTGAGGGCAAAGCAATTTTAAGAGGCTAACCCCCACGATACATAAAATAGCTATTATAAATGTTACATGAGAACTGCCCAGGCGTTCTAAGAGAAAGTGTAAGTTGTACTTCAGTTAAGATTTACATTTGCTCCCTCAGGGAGGTGAAGGAGAAGAACACACATCCCGTCCCAGTCACGTATTTCACAGGCATTTATGTTGTTTAACATAATTCTATCTCAGTGGTGTATGGTTGGATTTAACAGCTTCAATTATTCAATGCTGGGATGAAGTTATAAACATTTTTATTCCAAAATGTCCCCCTATGTATTTATGGCGATTTTGCAATTCCCATAGCCACCCCACAAGTCACATCCCTACAGAAACACAGCAAGACAATCCACCCAGTCCTGTATGTTGGCAACTTACTCCTAGGCCACATCAAGTTCTGTGAAAGTCACTCTTTCAGATTTATCCTGAGCAAAAGATGAAACAACTTGAGTAAAAATGCTGTATGTTGTAGAAATAGTTCCCTACAAAATAGTCACGGGTTAAAAAAAAAAATCAAAGTATCTTAACAGGACTGATGGCAAAGCGCCCCCAGAAGTGGTTTAAGTGACACCATTAGACCTGCTTTGACCGGACTCCTTGCCTCCCGGTGTGAGCGAGGCCTGCCGCAGCAATTTGGGCATAAGCCTGGTTCTCTTGGATGGCACACAGCCTTCCACTGAACTCCCCAGGCATTGCCCATCAGCCCCCCAGAGCTCACCTAAGGCTTCCAGTCAGCTCTGTATGTCCAGTGTGTCCCCCTTCACAAATCTCTGGAAAGGCAACACTGGGATCCAGGCCCTGGGTTTGTTGGGGCCCCCAAGCTTTCACAGCACTTGGCTTCCTTACCCAGTGGGCAGAGGACACAGAGGGGAGGCCCGGACTGACAGTACAGAGGCCAGCTTGGGCACAGGCCACCTTAGTGACAATTGGCCGCTTCTGCCTTAAGTGAGGCCGTGTTCTTTTGCTTCACACTGCCTCTGAGTCTGCCGCTGCCTCTGATTCTTTAGCTCCGACACACTGCAATAACCTAGCCAGGGAAAGAGCCCCTGGCAAGAAATCCCTGAAAGCCGCCGCTGTGGCATATCTACTGCAGTCTCCTCCCAGTCGTGCCTCCTTTTTTGGAGCCCTTTTCCTTGCATGCTGTAAATATACCCTCCCCTGGGTTCTGTGGAGCTCCAACTTGCTCGCTGGGATGGACTTTGAGGCATTGGGTGGACCCTGAGGCATTACACTAAGTGAAATAAATCAGAGAAAGACAAATACTGCATGATTTCACTTACATGTGGAATCTAAAACAAACAAACAAACAAAAACCTGAACTCATAAATACAGAAAACAGATTGGTGCTTGCCAGAGGTGGGGGCACAGGAGGCGGGGGGGGGGGCGTGATTTACAAACTTCCAGTTTGAAAATAAGTAAGTCATGGGGTGTCACATGACTACAGGTAATAATACCATATTGTATATTTGAAAGTTGCTAAGAGAGTAAATCTTAAAACTTCTTAGCACAAGAGAGAAAAAAAGAATCTGCAACTATGTGTCATGATGGATGTTAACTAGACTTAACGTGGCAATCATTTTGCAATACATGCAGATACTGAATCATTATGTTGTACACCTGAAACTAATATAACGTTATCTGTCAATTATATCTCAATTACAAAAAAACACTTCTGTTTGCATAAGGATCACCCAGGGTGCTTTTTTAAAAATTCAGATTCCTGGGGACTCCTGCCTCAACCATTTAGGTTCAGTGGGTCCAGGCTGGGGCCCAGGAACAGAGACTTGCCCAGTGTGAATCTGATGGCTGAGGATTTTTGGTAAAAGGCCTTCAATAGTAACTTTTGTCCTTTGCTTTTTTTACTTTACACAATCTCCCTTCCCACTTGCTTCAATCAGGCTACAGCTTTATTACCCATATACATATATACATACATATGTATGTCTCCCTAATCTTTCTCTTGAATGCTAGGTTTAGATTTCCATCAGCCAGCAGATATTTATACCTCGATGTACTGTAGATACTTTCAAAACACTTTCAAAATATAATTGTGAAAAGTTATTTCCTCCCAAGACATTTGAAATTAAAGGCCACTCTTTGAGGGCCACTTAGGTAACAAAAGGCTAGTGTCAGCCAAAATGTGGGAGCCACTCAGAGTGAAGAAAAATTTGTTTCAGTTTTACATAAAATTAAAAAAAAATGTTGCTAGTGGTTGAATAAACTATAACACTCCAGACCAGAAAGCAATTTGCTTCCACAGTCTGTAAATTTGGGACTAGTTTCGTCTCTTCTGCTGAAGACATGAACAGATATTCAAATATTTATTTCATCATCATTGAGTAAATTATTACCTTGTGTCTCTAAGACAAAGGTAGCTCTATGAGGGCAGTATTTGACAGCTATAGGCATTTCCTATCTGTTGGTTGTTTCTCAAATGGGAGTGGTGAAAATTCCAACTTGAGTTATTATATTCCCCAGAGGATTCAAACCTGTAGTCATCATCAGGTTCCTTTTGTTGCAAGGAGCAGAAACTCTCTCAGTTTATCTAAAGAGCTGAAGTTTATTGTAAGGTACAATGCAACATGAGGAAAATAGGGACAATGACCCCCAAAGGGGAACTGGACATCTTCAGAATGCAGTGATGGCTCCAGGGACAATGGTTTTCACATATATGCTGCGTGCTTGCGTGGGCCGGAACCACTCTGAGTCCCGCCTATGCTCACTCATTTCGTTTTGCAGCAGCCTTATAAGAAGCAGTATCATTGTCCCCACTCGACAAGGGGGAAACTGGGGCACAGAGTGGTAAAGGAATGCCTGCCGGGTGGTCTGGCTCCAAACCCTCTGTTTGTTCCCACTGTGCAATGCAGCAGCCCTGCTGGGTGTCCCCTGGGACACCCTGTGGCCCACGTCCCTGCAGTGGGGACTTCGCGGCTTCCTGGCTGGGGTCTCTTGCTCTGGCTGCCGCCAGCTCACTCCGTGACCTCTCCCTCGAGGTTTTCACCTGCCCGCTTTGAGCGCAGTGTCACTGCTGGTGTCACTGGCAGGGCCCAGGGCAGCCTTGGTACCCTCGGTGAGGTATGCAGCCATGGCCTCATCCAAGCAGGTAGAAATGTGCAGGCATCACCACGGTGTGAGAAAGCAAGAGAGAAAACGGCAAACCAGGGGACAGAAAAACAGTAATAGCAAATGAACTTTTTTTTATGTGAATATTTTATTGAGCAAGAGACAAACTGTCTGTGAACTGGGAGCCTTCAAACCTGAAATTGGTATGCAGCTCAGAGGCTTGACAGGGTGGCTTAAAGCAAGAATGGGGAACTTGTTTAACCTTTATGATGACTGGTTATTTCTTTTTTTTTTATTAAGGTATCATTTATATACAATCTTATGAAGGTGCCATATGAGCAACATTGTGGTTACTATATTCACCCAAATTATCAAATCCACACACACAAACCCCATTGCAGTCACTGTTCATCAGTATAGTAAGATGCTTACTTGTCTTATCTGTGCTATACTGCCTTCCCCGTGACGCCCTATGTGTGTTAATCATAATGTCTCTTAATCCCCTTCTCCCTCCCTCCCCACCCTCCTTCATCACCTCCTCTTTGGTAACCGCTAGTCCCTTCTTGGAGTCTGTGAGTCTGCTGCTGTTCTGTTCCTTCCATTTTGCTTTGTTGTTATATTCCACAAATGAGTGAAATCATTTGGTACTTGTCTTTCTCTAACTGACTTGTGTGACTGAGCATAATACCTTCTAGCTCCATCCATGTTGTTGCAAATGGTAGGATTTGTTTTCTTCTTATGGCTGAATAATATTCCATTGTGTATATGTACCACCTCTTCTTTATCCATTCATCTACTGATGGACACTTAGGTTGCTTCCACATCTTGGCTATTATAAATAGTGCTGCAAAAAACATAGGGTGCATATGTCTTTTTGAATCTGGGATCTTGTTTTCTTTGGGTAAATTCCTAGGAGTGGAATCCCTGGGTCAAATGGTATTTCTATTTTTAGTTTTTTGAGGAACATCCACATTGCTTTCCACAATGGTTGAACTAATTTACATTCCCACCAACAATGTAGGAGGGTTCCCCTTTCTCTGTATCCTCACTACCATTTGTTGTTTGTCTTTTGGATGGTGGCCATCCTAACTGGTGTGAGGCGGTATCTCATTGTGATTTTAATTTGCATTTCCCTGATAATTAGTGATGTGGAGCATTTTTTCATGTGCCTGTTGGCCATCTGAATTTCTTCTTTAGAGAAGTGTCTGTTCAGATCCTCTGCCCATTTTTTAATCAGGTTATTTGCTTTTTGGGTGTTGAGGCATGTAAGTTCTTTATACATTTTGGATGTTAACCCCTTATCAGATATGTTGTTTATGAATATATTCTGTCATACTGTGGGATGCCTTTTTGTTCTACTGATATGTCCTTTGCTGTACAGAAGCTTTTTAGTTTGATGTAGTCCCATTTGTTCATTTTTGCTTTTGTTTCCCTTGTCTGAGGAGATGTGTTTAGGAAAAAGTTGCTCATATTTATATTCAAGGGATTTTTGCCTATGTTTTCTTCTGAGAATTTTGTGGTTTCATGACTTACATTCAGGTCTTTTATCCATTTTGAGTTTATTTTTGTGTATGGAGTTAGACAGTAATCCAGTTTCATTCTTACATGTAGCCATCCAGTTTTGCCAATACTAGTTGTTGAAAGAGGCTTTCATTTCCCCATTGCATATTCATAGCTCCTTTATTATATATTAATTGGCCATATATGTGTGGGTTTATATCTGGGCTCTCTAGTCTGGTCTATGGGTCTGTTCTTGTACCAGTACCAAATTGTCTTGAGTACTGTGGCTTTGTAGTAGAGCTTGATGTTGGGGAGCATAATCCCCCCAGCTTTATTCTTCCTTCTCAGGATTGCTTTGGCTATTTGGGGTCTTCTGTGGTTCCATATGAATTTTACAACTGTTTATTCTAGTTCATTGAAGAAGGCTGTTGGCATTTTGATAGGGATTGCATTGACTCTGTAGATTGCTTTAGGCAGGATGGCCATTTTGACAATATTAATTCTTCCTATCCATGAGCATGGTATGTATTTCCATTTATTGGTGTCTTCTTTAATTTCTCTCATGAGTGTCTTGTTTTCAGGGTATAGGTTTTTCACCTCCTTGGTAAGGTTTCAAATGCCCTCTTATAGCCATGAGTTCAGAAGGCATGAGGGCCATCTGCTAGGGCTTCTTAGAACCACTGGGGAGAAATTTGAAGGGACTGACAATATTGTAGGCTAGAGAGAATGCTTTTGACTATTATATTTTTCTCTTTTTTCTCTTCAGCCTGGTTCGGACAGGAGAAGCATGGGTTACATATTTGTACTATAGCCCATTCTCCTCCAGATGGAGATGCTCACTGTTGATTTGATTTAAGCTAATTTCCTTTTCCCTATCACATCAAGACCAAGGCCTGCAGAGCACTGCCTCCTTCACAAAGCACCTCCCCCCCCATGACCCTACTGGACACTGAGGACCTAGCAGTTAATAAAAGACATGAGCCCTGCCAAGCTAAAACATGTATCCCAATTGGGAAGGGTCCTGGCCTGTGCCTCACACAAGACAGGAATCCTCTCTATCCCAGACCTGCCTACCAGTCAGCAGCCTCAGCTTCCCATTTCCAGTGATGGCCCCATCTCTCAGTAGAAAGCTCTTGCCCAAAGGCATAAAAATCTATTTTCCTGCTATGTCTATTTATTGGCCTAGGTTTCATTCTCTGAAGCCAGACAAAATAAATGTCCTTTCATCTGACAGCCTTTCAAATATTGGTCAATCTACAAACTCCCATCCTCACATTTGCTCACTCATTTCTCTGACATAAGCCCCTCTCCTTGCCAAGCACAGGTTAGACCTCCTTCTTCCCTTTTCTTTCCTCCTTTCTTGCCTTACCACCTCACAGCCTCAGAGTCTGGCATATTTTGACTTCTTTTGCTTAGACTTTATTTCCTCTTCATGCTGTGTCTCCCTTTTTCCCTCCCACTGAATCTTGGCATCTACTGCTAAGCCTCTACCGTTTCTGTCTATATATTGTGCTAGTTTATTGACATCCCGAACAAGCTGGCTTTGGACAGATTGTGGTAAGTGCTGGTTGCAAGGAGGTAGCAAATTGACTATTTCTTCTGGGCTTTATTTTATCTTTGGTTGGGTCTTTTATCTCTTTATTACTATGCAGAAGTATTTAAGAAACCCAGTCAAGAAGTCCATTTATGGTAATTATTTTAATCAGTAAAATAAAATATAATGAAACCAGCAAGCCCTTGGAAAGACAAAAAAAGAAGCAGAGAGTGAGCAAATTAATGAATGGATGGATGTCTTCTTGCCTAATAAGTCTTGGAATTCGTGTTGTCCATTCTTTCCTTTATTCTTACTCATACCAAACAGATATAGTGGATGGACTTTCAAATCAAAATAGCAACATTGCAGTCATTACAATTGCTAGTTTATTTATATTAAATAAATATATAATCCCATCACACTGCATGGCATAATTTAACAAGTATTTAGGCTGTTGAATCCATGACCCAGTTTCCTGAAGACATCTGTTTTCTAAGAGGGTTTTTTTTTCAAACTGAGATTAAAAGGTACTACTCAAGTAGGGTTGCCAGAAAAAAACAGAAGATCCTCAGCTAAATTTACATTTCAGATAAACAGCAAATAAATTTTTAGTATAGGTATGTCTCAGATATTACATGGTACAGACAGACTAAAAAAGTATTCATTGTTTATCTGATATTCAAATTTATTTTAGTTTCTTGTATTTTTCTTATTTTTCTTTCTCTTTTCTCTAAATTGCACAGCCCCGCACTCAAGAAATAAGGCTCAGACGTTCATCCAGATTCCTACCCTTCCACTACCTCCCTCTTCTCCAAACTCCATCCCATTTATGGTTTTCTTTTTTTTGTTTGTTTCTTTTCAGATAAAAGATTTCAGTTCTCCCTGCTGTCATGGCTTCACTTCTATTCCAAGGTGCTTTTGTTTTTTTTCCCCTTTGACAGTACACAACAGTGCGTAGCCTTTGTTGCTTTCTATTGTGGAATAAGAAATGTGTATAGGATAAACTGCTGGGGAAATGGGCAGAAGCAACTTCTCACTGATGACTAATAGTTAAAGAGCTGCAAACAGGTGGAACCAGTCTCGCTGTGCAGACAGATGCAAATTCTAGGGTCAGTCTGTGTGGAGATCTGTGACAGTAAAACACAATTTCTTGTCAACAGAAATGAGTTTACTGAATGTCATTTCCTATGACCGATGTTTCTTTTTGTACTTAAAAGCTGGATTCATTTCCTTTTTTTTTTAATGCCTCAAAGACTCCATTCCCCTTTCACCCCATTAGCTCTTGAGACCATCCATGAAGGTCATGAAACACTCCACAGATTGACTTTTCTGAGGGCTGTGGGCCCTCCCATACCTCAAAGGGCTTTATCTTTACTAGGCTGAGGAGTGCAGAGTTGAGACATGCCATGTTACCATCTCTGTCAGTCAGTACTGTGCTATTGTGCTGGCCATGTATGATTGATTGATTTCATTAGTGTTCATGGGTCTGAGTAGATAAATGTGTCAGATCATAAATCCAGGAAAAAAGTCATTGTTCTTGTTGAGAATAGGCTTTGTCAGTGTCTGTGGCATGAGGCTTTAAATTATTAGGTAATTATTGTCAACATACTAGACAACACAAGCTGGTTCAATGTACAAGTATGTGCTTTACCTCTCCGGAAATGATAAACTATGCAGCAAGCTATTACTTGTGTTTAACAAAATACTACTCAGAATAGTCTATGGGACCCTAATAAATTAACTTAACCATGGATACCTAGAGGTATTAAAAGTAAACAATTTAGTAGAGCAAATATTAAACTTGTTCCATGAGCATCAAAGAACAAACCCGAGATCCCATGAGCTTTGGGTTCTCAAACTTTCATATACATAAAAATGTCTCAGAGATTTTTCTAAATCTAGACTTCTGTGTCCCATTCCCAGAGATTCAGTAGGCTGTGTAGCACTGTGGTCAAGAGCATGGAATTCAGAGCCAAACTAATCTGCCACTTTCCTACCTATGAAACTCTCTCATATCTCAGGTTTTCTCATCTGTAAAATGGGGACAATATTGCCTATCACATGGAGTTGTGAGAATTAAGAGTTACTATCTGTAAAGCACTTAGTAGACCACCATAAATGTTAGCAATTTTTTTCAAACCCAGTACTCCATATGACTGTGGCACCGGCAGTCCTCATCCCACACTTTACTGAACACTGCAGTGTGGCCCCACGCTAGCTATTGACTCTGTTTGGCTTGCCCATAAATTAATCTTTCTGTGAATCAGTTTACGGCCAGTAAAATAAGTCTGAAAATTCTTAACTATCTCACAGATCCAGTCCTTGGGAAAGGAAGTAGCTACATTTCCCCCCAAAACCTGGCAGTGTTCACTCTGCTCTATGAGAAAGTTTGGAACAGTAAGAAATACATGGTAAACAAGGACTGTGCCAAGACCATAGGCATCAATAAAACTCTTTGGACCTTTACCCCCACTCTGTGCAGAGACACGAGTGGTCACAAGAAGTTTGCGACCCTGGTTGTAATGGCAAGTCTGGTGCACATGAAACTATTAGTACACCACACAACACCATGGATGTGTTTGGATATGTGGGAAACCTGAATGGCCACAAGTTCAGGGTCTCCTCTGTCTGCTCCTTCAAGATCTTTAAATACTGGTCGGTCCTAGGGCTCTGGCCTCTTCTCAATCTATACTCTCTTCTTAGATGATCTTATCTAGATGCTTGGCTTTTTGTATCTCTAGCCCTCTTGTTGGTTTCGGAATTGTATATATCCAACTGTCTACTCAACACTTAGACTTGGATGCCTAAAGGGATCTCAAACTTACCATGTCTAAAAGTGAGCTTTTGTTTCCAAATCCAGCAGCTCCCTTACCCACACAAATCTTCATTCACTTTCTCTCCAAGCTTCCCAGATACTCACACTTAGCATTAAGAGGTCACACCTTGATTCTTCTCTCCCTCAAAGCCCTAGTTTCTCACCTCTTTATCCTTTCCATCCTCATCTCCTACTACACCCCACCCCACACTGGTCTTCTTGCTGCTCTAGAACACCCCTCACCTTTCTAGAACATTCCTGCCTCTAGGACTTCCTGTTCCCTTTACCTGGAGCAGTCTTCTTTTGGGTTGGACCATGACAGATTTCTTCTCATAATTTAAGTCTCTGCTCAAATATCAAATATCTCCTCAAAGAGGCCTCCCCTGATCACTATATGAAAAAGAGCCTCTACTCCCACCGTCACAGTCTAGCCCTTACCCTGCCTTTTAATTTTTTCCTCATAACACTTGTCTCAATCAGAAGCTTCATGACATATTTATGTGCTTGATGTCTATCTTCCACACCAGAATAAAAGCTCCAAGAGGGCACAGACTTTGTCTTTTTCACCACGGTATCTATCCTGAGTCCTAGAATGGTGATAACTCATAGTGGGTTTTTCGTAAATATTTGTTGCAGGAATTAATGCATGATGAATGACTATCAACTATTAGTAATAAAGAAGTTTGGGGAACCAGAAGGATAATGAGAATTAGATCACTGAAAAAAAAACTGGTTCTATTTGGACCTTGAAAGCCTGAAAGGATTTGAACAGGTGAAAAAAAGAATAAAGGGCTTAGCAGGTGGGGAAATAACACAAGCAAAGCCCAAACACAGCCACAGTATTTATGGAGCAATAAAAAAGAAACTCTCTCTGCAAAGACAGAGTAAATGACAGATACAAAAAGACACTGAAGTCAAATAGGTAGGAAAGGGTCAGCCCAGAGTGTATGTTAGATGAGTCACATAGAGGAGTTATTGTTGGGGACTTGACTTCTTCAGGGAGGGTGGCAAGGTGTCAGCGACAAGTAGGCATCATGTAATGATTCAAACAGGAAATAAAGGAGAGTTCTTCCACCAGTAAAAGAAGAGACGAAGCCTTGGGAAAAGATAAAGGGTTCTGCAGCTAGATTTCCCCCACAGCTTGAGTAAAAAACCCAGGAGGAAGCTCCTTTGCTCTTGGAATATGTCTCAGAAACGGAGCGGTCATGGCAGAATCTGAGAATGGGCCCAGCCAGGAGGACCTCATATTACACAGTGCTCAGGAAATAATAAATTGTTGTTATAGAATCCAGGAAGTATTGGATTGTGTGTGAAGGCCTGGAAATGAGCAGCTTTCTGAAAACACATGGGAGATATTGTTGGGAAAATGTCCGGTTTTTAATGACCAAAAGAGGACCACAACAGAATTTCAAGTGAAGCCCTCCCTTATTTTACTGTAGCAGCTGCCTTTAAAACACTGTTGGGATTCAAAGTAACTTTGTAGCCTTGCTCTAAAGATACACACACTGACCTTTTGAGAAATCATATCTATTCCAGATGTTGCTACTTGTAACAGTTGTGGGGAATTGATTTACTGTGAGAAAAAGCTGGAAATGACCTAGATGTAGCAAAACCCAAAGGACCCAGTCGTTTTTCTATTAAGATCAAGTGACTAATTAGATGGCAAAGCCTGTTACAATTCCCTGACTTGCACCTCCCCTCAAAGATGAGAAAGGCACATTATGTGGCACCAGAGCAACACCTTAAGCAATGCTTCAGCATTTATTTGCAGGCCTGTAACTGGGCCATTTATTGCAGTTGAAAAAAATATCTCCACTCTGCCTCTACTGTGTCAGACACCAGAGCGTCGCCATGGGTGGTGGGAACACAGAGCTTGTGCTGCCCTCTTCCTGGTTTGGCCTCAGTGTTCCACTGTTTGCTGATGCACCAGGAGGACGAATAACATTCAGCGGGTGTCATATCACTGGGTACCTGTCTCTCTGCCGGGTACTTCACGTAGTTTCGTTCAGTGGATCCTCATGCATGAAGGTGGTAACATCACCCCCATGTTGCATATTTAAAAAGTAAAGCTCACAGAACATTGGGCCTCCACAGTCTGTTTATTTCAGATAAGGAATGTATGGACTCTTGGAGGTCCCATTTCTGGGCTGGAACCCTTTGCATTAATAGCTCTGCCAGTCCCTTAGAGCTAGAGCTTTTTGAAACAAATCTACTCAGTGACATAGAAATGGCTAGATCTCACTTATGTAGAGCAAAGTCTGAGAACACAAAAAAGTCCAGGACAGCAAAGGACTAGGCACGGTAACAACGAAAAGTTTTCCCTTCCTCCTCCAAACAGGAGACACATCTTCTTGGTCACTATATCCCCAGGGCCTACAACACGAGAAAATCAAGATGGTTCTATGGGAGTAAATGAACTCATACGGTGGCTTTAGGTCCACGCATTATCGAATCTGGACTGGAAGTTTCCTCCAAAGTCACTGTGGGCCAGGCCCCTGCTTCCAAACAGGCTCATTTCCAAAGTAAGCAACATAAGGATTTGGCACACCTTCCTAAGGCCTAAGAAGCAATACAGATGGACAGTAAGAACAACAAAGAGTCTAAAATAAAATAAATATGATCCACATTGCCTTCCTGCCCTCTTTTCTAGTCTTTTTCTCTTTTCTTCTTTGTTAAGAAAACAGGGAATCTGTTGGTGGGAGAATTCCTGGATGTTTCCCACAAACAGATGGCCACGTGTTCTTAGTCTCATGTTATAGGAACCCAACAAAGAAGGGAGAGATGGAAAAGGGAATGGTTGAGTCAAATTAAACAAAGCCTTTCTGGCCAATCAGTAATCCTCTAGTTCTAATGACTTTTGCAAATTACAGTATTTGTGAGAATTATTTAACATTATCACCATACTATCATTACAATCAAGGAGTAGGGCAGTGAGAGATTCCATCCTTATTCATTGTCAACAAATGTTAGGTCGCTGCCAAGCATGTCAGGCTTTGGGCCAGTTGCTTGTCTTACAGAGGTTGACAGAACAGAATCCTTGCTGTCAGCTAGCTCAAAATAAGTGCAACTCAAATAGCAATGACCAACCCTGTAGTAACGGGGAAGCCCCACCTAGAAAAAGAGGTGGCCAGGAAGAGGGGTAGGATTTAGGCACAGGTGAAGTGACAAAGGAAGTAACTGGATGCAGGAATGAAAGTCAGTGAAGTTGAGGGTGCCTGAGCTGTTAGGAAGTCCTGACGAGGTATCTGAGGCGAAGCTCAGAGGATCAGTAACGGAGACTGAAGAAGCCAGTGGGGGCAGATCAAGAAAGGCCTTAGCTCTCATGGCTGGACATTAACCTGAAAGCACTGGGAAACCACCGGAGGGTTTTCAACCAGGACCCAAAATATATTAGAATTTTGGAGATCATCTGGGAGGCAGTGTGATACAAGGACTTGTGGGCGAGGAATCAGGAAATAAGACTGGAGGCAGGGAGGCTAGTTAGGAAGGTATGGCAGGAAACCAGTGAGAAATTACACAGGGACTAAATCAAAGGCGCCAGTGAGGAGGGAGTGGAGGAGGCCAGCTGGCCACCTGGATGTGAAGAAGGAGTGGAGGACGAGACACCTTAGAGAGCTCCTGGGCTTCCAGCTTGACTTACCAGGTGGACACTGATGTCATTAACCAACAGGCAATGTAGGGAAAGGGCACATTTTGGAGGCGTTGACTTTGAAATGTCCAGCTAGCAGTTGGACAGACCTGTCCAGAGCTCAGTAACAACTTCTAGGCTGGAGAGATGAATCAGTACATGGGTGATCACCAAAGCTGTAGGTTTAAGTTCTACTAGATCAATGGTTTGTGGACAGTTTTTCTATAATCCACAGTAGAAATGCACTTTATATCACAATCCTGTGTACACATATACACATATGTAAAAATTCATTGAACAGTATTTACCATTATTAAGTGTGATGGACTCAAATAATTTTCCCTTTTTTTCCATTAAAAAAAAATGCAGGTCAGATGTACAGTAATGGGTTGCAACTTTTAGTTTAAAAATGCATTGTCCTACACTGTAAGCTTCTGTGGCAGGACCACACCTTACACAATTTAGATTCCTCAGAGCATCCATTATAATGCCTTTTATGTAAGGAATTTTTGTGGAAAGGAGGAAAAAAGTTTGGTTGGTTTTCTGATACTCAAACTTAATTTTCTCCAAGACTAAAATGACATCTCGTCTCTTCCAATTCTCTTGAACTTTCATATATAGTTTCTTTTTTCACACATTTCTACAACAAATCAAGTATGAATCATAAAGACTGGCATGAGATTTCATGGTTAGCTTTTTCTTCCCACTGCACTACCAATATCAACTCCCTGTACCACACTGATGATTCCAAGCATAGTCTTTTAAGCTGGACTGGCCTGGCCAAGCAATGTGCTTACATGTCATGACTGCAGCCCTTTCTGTATAAAAACTGTCATGCCCTGTACCACATGAACATGAACACACACACACACACACAGCTGCTGGGACCGCAGGAATATGGCAGGAGCAGTCAACACACACCACCCAGAGAAGAGGAAATAGAAGCCACGAGGAAACAGAAGCTATGAGCAAGCTGCAGACAAGAGGAAGAGAGGACAGGATGGAGAAATTAGCTGGTAGGATCAGGGACAGTTGAGGAAGAAGCAGAGTAATTGAGAAACCATAACAGCAGAGAACTAGAGAAGCACACAGTGGCCAACTTCCGTTCACAAGATACCCAGTTAAGCTGTGACGAATCCTGTTACCTTCTATTCCCCTTATTACATGTCAGGCGCTGTGAGGGCACTTTTTGGAGATGCCTCTTTCTCCATGAGACCCAGTTGTCATCGATGAAAATTTCTCTTCCCTAGTTTCCTGTGTATTTTTGAAATTCTTAAGTTATAGAAAAGTTGCAAGAATAATATAGAGAACTCACATACTCTTTACCCAGATTCATCAGTTTTTAACATTTTGTCACATTTCCTTTGTCTCCCTTATTTCTTTCTGAAGCGTATCATACCATACCCCTTTGCCTCTTAATATTTTAGTGTGCACTGCCTTCGAACAGGATATTTTCTTGCACAACCACAATTCAAGTATCAAATTCAGGAAATTTTACACTAATATAATACTTTAATCTTAAAGTCCATGTTTCTACACCAATGTTCATAGTAGCATTATTCACAATAGCCAAAAGGTAGGGACAACCCAATGCCCATCAATAGATGAATGCACAAAATATATGTGCATACATTGGAATATTATTCAGCCTTAGAAAGGAATAAATACTGAGTTATGCTGCAATGTGGACAAACCTTGAGAATATTATGTTAAATGAAATAAGCCAATCATGAAAGGACAAATGCTCCCAGATTCCACTTTTATGAGGGGCTTAGAATAGGCAAATTCACAGAGACAGAATGTAGAACAGAGGTTACCAGAGGCTGGGGGAAGGGATAATGGGAGCTCTTGTTTAATGGGTACACAGTTTCTGTTTGGTAAGATAAAAGGTTTGGAGATGGATGGTGGTGATGGTTGTACAACATCATAAATGTGTTTAATGGCATTGGACTATACATCTAAGAATAGTTAAAATGGTAAATTTTATCACAATTTTTTAAAAGCCCACTCTCAAATTCTATGAATTGTCCCAATAATGTCTTTTTAACATTGTCCACCTCCTGCTGAGGATCTAGTCCAGGATCATACAGCTCATATATTGCCTTTAATTATTAAGTCTCCTTATGAGGGTGACCAACACATTCTCGTCTGGTTGGATTCTTCTAGTTTTAGCACTAGAAGACCTGCATCCTGGGAACCCATTCAGTCCCAGGCAAACGGGGATGGTTGGCCACTCTACCCTTTAGTCTCCTTTGCTCCATGACAGCTCCTTAGCTGTTCTTTGTCATTCATTGCCATTTTTAATGAAATCAGTCCAGTTATATCATAATACATCGCTGAATTTGATTTTACCCAATATTTCCCAAGGTTAGGCTTTTTGGGCTGGAATTCTACATTAGTAATACTGAATCATTTTGGAGTATTACCCTTGGAGGCACAGTGTCCCTTTGTCCCTCTGTGGTATGTTATTTTATTCATGGTTGAGGTGTGGTCCAGGTTCACAATCATGTACTTAGTAGTTTCCTCCCCATATATTCTCTTTTCTTTTTTATTAAGGTATTATTGATATACACTCTTATGAATGTTTCACATGAAAAACAATGCGGTTACTACATTCACCATATTATCAAGTCCCCACCCATACCCCATTGCAGTCACTGTCCATCAGTGTAGTAAGATGTCACAGATTCACCATTTGCCTTCTCTGGGCTGCACTGCCTTCCCTGTGACCCTCCACACCATGTGTACTAAACATAATACCCCTCAATCCCCTTCTCCCTCCCTCCCCACCCGCCATCCCACACCCCTCCCCTTTGGTAACCGCTAATCCCTTCTTCCTCCCCATATATTCTTACAATAAACGTCTATTACAATATAAACACTCCTTGCAACCTGAAGGAGCCTAAGCAGAAGCTAAACATTTTATAGGAAGCATCTGATAACATCTTTGCACTCGACAAAAGAAAGCATTTTAAGATCCCCTTTCTACTGTCATTGCAGAGGACAGTAAGCCACTTTATTTCACATCCCATCCCTCCTTGGCCACTTCAAGTTTTTGAGGAGAAAGAATTTTTGAAATACAAATATTTCTAGACAACCCCCTCTTAAAAAAAAAAAATCCCATTACTGGTGAAGAAAGAATGTTTGTTTGAATTCTGTGCCTTGACATTTACTCTCAAAACCAAGACTGTTTTGTTGGGAAAAGCACACTATTTATGTGTAGCAGAGACCTTTACCCTTTTTTATTGACAGCCCCAACTGCCACCAGAGTTTGTTGTATATTTAGTAAATGATCGGTTCACATGAACAGATCTTCTTTATTAGTTACCCAATCAGGTAACCAATGTATTCTCCAAAATCACTTCCCCTCAAAGGCAGGGTTTTGTGGGAAAGAGGTAGATGAGCAAAGGTCTCTGAGCTCCCTGAAGGACCCAGAAGCTTGCGAGTACTGGACGCACTGGGACCTCGAATCTAGCCCTAGCCTGCATCACAGCCTGACATGCCAGAGAGCCTATCTGTTTGTTATGTTTACTGCCTCTCTGTGCTAGAATATACTAGAACATGCTAGATCTTTGTTTTGGCCACAGTGGTATCTGCCCATCGTAGGCATTCAGTTAAGATTTGTTGAATGAACAAATTAACTTGTTCATACATGTAGTTAATGCCATTGGCTTGTATACCTACAAATGGTTAAAACAGTACATTTTAGATATATTTTATTGTGTATATTTTGCCACTAAAAAAAATATTTAAAAAATCATTTGACATAGGTAATCTTGGATTGCTGTTGTATTTGGAATAACCTCAGTCGACCTGCTCCACCGAGGAACCAGTCTAGACCAGTCCTCATCACCAGAAGTGATGGAGCGTCAGTCAGTTTCAAAGTCCCTCGACCCAAGTTTCTAAGTTTTTAGTTTCTCAGTGGGGTTGTGGGGGAGGAAGAATAGCAGCCCCTTTTGGTTTATAACCTTCCCCAGCATGCTTCCACCCCCCATACACCCTCACTCTCACTCCCACCAGAGATTTGAAGAGTAGGGTCCTAAAATTCTAAAATTAATGATAGAATAGTTTTGTTTTCCACATTTTCCACAGGAAAAGCAGGAAAAAATTATTAATTTGCATTTTTCTGCTGGTATTCCTGGTCAGCCACGGTCAGCTAAGCACTTGTGTGCAGTGGCAACAGGCAAGTTAGAAACTGACCCCTTGGAGAGCATTGCATTCTCATCTGTTCCTCAGATCTTCCTCTTCCAGCAGTGAAGAGTCCATTCTTGCTAGCAAAGTCTTAAAAGCATAAAAGCAAGAATTACAGCTCAGGGAAGTCCTGCAAGATAAAATGAACAAGGGAAGATGGAACTACATGAATCGTCTAGGCTGGGGAGTTTTCTGCTTTAGAGTTCACAAAATGCTTTGTGCTCAGCAGATAAATGTACAGGCTCTGCAAAGCAGAACATGCAAATGGCTCCTGGTAAAATCAATTACAGATCAAAGCTATTTTTCTTTGCCCCTCAAACTATTTAGTTTGCTTTTTAAATATTTGAACACTTTTGTACAAGTTGTGACTCTGACACCAATTTAAATACATCATGCCCTTGATGACTAGATCCTTACCTCAAAGAGCCTCCACCACAACTCTGACTCTTCTCTGAGGTTTGGAAGGAAAAGAGACTTAATTTAGGGATGCTAATTAGTAGGCTTCAAAAATAAATATGCTAGGAATATATTTGGTACTCAATTAAAAATTATTCCATTGAATTTAACACTTAAGTTAATGAGCTAATAGAAGTTTAGGAAAGAGTAGTAACAAAAGAGATTTTGTAGAAGGTAGAAATATGTGCCATCATTCCCAAACTTTCTGCCATCTGTGCAAAGTAGATTCAAATGAAGATGCAACTAACAGACATTGGATGTCTACGTTGTATGATCCTTTTATACCTACTTTGTATGTGCTTTTAAATATTTTATCTCATTTGACTTACAGCAGTATCTACATCTATCTACATAGATTAGAAAATCACTGAACTCTTCTAGAAGCAAATGATTTGGTTCTCAGCTAAGTAATTTTCTCTCTGTCCTTTATTCTCTTTTTTCTTTTCATTTCTGAATTACAGGAACAAGAGCCCATTCTTTATTTTAATACTATTTTTCTAAGACTCAGACACATTTTTCAGGATTCTAGGAAAAGCATGCTTTTGTTGAAAGACTATAAGGTTAATTGTATCAAACTCTGAGCCGGTATTTTTAATAACTGTATTTTACTCTAACTATACCTTTCAGTTAGTATGTCACTACTAAATTTAGTTTAACTGTATATTTTGATTCTGAGTTGCACTAAAAATGCTGGGTTTGAGCTAAAACTGTCATGGAAGTGGGCAGAAAGTGTGCAAAGGGAGTCAGGATGAGAACTACTAATGGGGTATCACACTCTTAGAAGAATGGAATCATCAGCTTGCCCCCTCACTCCTAACAAGCTGAAGGCTTCCTTTCTAACTCATTTCTTGGTAAAAAGTGTCCTTAAGCACTGGCTATACACAGATTATTCCAGAATACAACCTTGATCAATATTAGCAGCATATCATTGACAATTTTTTGTCTAGACAAACTAATTTAGCAAAGAATTTTAGAATAAGGATAGCATTTAAAAAGCAGCAACCTAAATAATACACATAGGTTGGTACTATATGGCTTATTCAGTAATACAGTCCCACTCAAAAATATACCTATACTCCCATATGTATAGGGATTATTATATTGTTGCAATTACCAGCCCAGGGACCCCAATAAATAACTGTTGAATTGTTAGAAGTTACTGATCAGTGCCTCTTGAAGGTATAGATGAATAGATACATTTCAGAAGATAGATGATCCTGTGCATATGGGTTGTAAGAAATAGGAATTTATCAGAGAATGAGAGATCAGAGCATGAAAATCTGAATTTCAAGACTCCATTCTAACATTAATTGTAAGACCTTGAGGGAGTTCATCTTCAATTGGTAAAACAGGGATAAAAACATTATTCGCCTTCAGGCAATGTTATGCTGTTTTGTGAATAAGTGATAAGGAAAAACATTTTCTGAAGCTAAAACACCATGGATGCATTAGTTATAATAATAGATGCTTTTAGCAGAGTTCCGATTTTAGTTCCATTTAAGTCATTTAATTTAAAAATCAGTTTCCAAATATTTGAAAAAAATCAGAAACTAGATATGAGGGAGAAAATAAAAATCATCCATAGTCCTACCATCCTTCTTTGCCTTCAAGTCTTCCTTGGTGAGGCTTTTTAGAACATAAAGTTTACACACACAAACACAAACACACACAGGGCACTCCCTGTGTATAGCATTTCAGGTCGTGTGACCCACTTTATTTTTTATGTATCATCTATATCCTTCCACAGGAATTTGAGCTCCACGAAGTCAAGGATTTTTTCCATTTTGTTCATTATTATATCCCCAATCTGTCTAATGTAAACATTCAACAAATATTTGTTGCATAAATCAATGAATGCAAACACAAGTACTATTAACATTTAGATGTGTTTCTTCTGGTGTTTTAAAGTTTTTAACAGCAGTGAGTTTTGCTGTTTTTAACCTAAAGAAAAAAAAGTAACATTTATTCAATTCCAGGCATTATGCTAAGGATTTTATGTATTTTTCATTTGATCTGTCAACAATCCTGAGAGATATTATTCCTGATTTACAGATGAGAAAACCAGTCTCAAAGTGTTAAGCAATGTGTCCAGCATCTTGCTTCTAGTTAACTGAAATCAGCTTCAAATCAGAGTATGTGACTCTATAAAGTTGGTGCAATTTCACTGCATGCATCATTGTGCTCGATAATTGTCCTCTTGCTACGTATTTATTCATATCCATCTTTTCCCACTTACCTTTATAGCCTAAGTATTTCATGTTATCACACTTCATTTCCTATTTTAATGGCAAAAGCTAACTGTATAAATGAAGATCATACTAGAAAGAGCAGTAATACATGTTAGCTGAAGGTCATATTTATCATTTAAGTGTTTAGTTATGAACTTTCTTTAAAAATCATATTTAATCTAATCCCAGTGCTTTTGTCCAGAAGTTCCTCCCCACTCTTGTCTACCTACTCGTATTAGTTGGGATTCTTGGATTCAACCTAGCTGCTCTAGTGTTTTGTTGTTTTAGGGAGGGTTATTTGTGAGAGGACACTGGATTGGCTCACATATCTGAAACTGAACAGCTCAGCTTTGGAAAGGATGTGTCACCTGGACTAGGGCCATCGGGGATCTCTCGCCTTCTCCTGCCTTTGACTCTATTCCTGTTGGTTTCATCCTCTTAGACCAGCTTCCTCTGTGGGAGTCGAAGATAGACACACCTTGGGTGCACATCCTTGTAGCTCTCTGACCAGAGGACAAAGGAATATCTTTCTCCAGCTCAAGTTTGAAAAATATTGGTAAAAAGATACTGAATGCCCTAGCTGGGACCTTGTGCCTATCCAGGGATGACGGAGAATGGTGATTGACTCAGCTGGGGCCATGTGCCTTTCCTTTGAAGCACTTCATGATCAGTAGCCCCACGTGGTTTTAAGGAATATTTCTCCCCACCAAAAAAAAATGTCTGTTCTGGACAGACAAAACATGGAATGCCTCACTATAGTGGGGACCAGATCAAACTCAGCCTCCCTTCTTAACCACTTCAGGGCACACTCATTCATTAGGAAGATAGATTCATGGAGCACCTATCACGTGTAGGTGCGGAGACCAGCTCCGCAAACCAGCTGAGCCTGAGAAGAGTGGGTGGGGAAATTAAGAAAACACAGAGATAGCAAGAAAGACACAGAAACCAAAGTTGGGATCAGGAGGCTCACTGACCGCTGGTAGCGAACAGTGGCGCAGCTTTAGTTCAGAGAACTGCTTAGATACACAGGGTCACTTCCTGTGAGCTGCCCACAATGATGTCACTTTCGATGTTGTCACTTCCGGCTGATCTCACACCCACTTATCTCATTTCCGGCCCTCCACATCTCCCCTTTTTCTTTATTAAAAAGCTCAAGTGGTAAAGAGAGATATAAAGAGTATACCGAATAGGTGTTCTAACACAGCCCTTCCCTACAGCTGCTGTTGGTCAGGTCTCTGTCTATTACCTGGGTTTCGACCTGAGCTGAGCGTGGGCGCGAAGCAGCCATGGGTGCAGGAGACTGCTCTCAGAAGTAGGGGGGTGAGATTCTGAGCCTCACCTCGGTTGCCCCCTGAATTTTCTCCTGAAGGCCCTTCTGCAACTGTGCCTGTCTTAGGTTGTTCCTCCCTTGCGGAATCTTGCCCATCTCTGGCTCACCAGCCATCCTCCAGCGCCAAGCAGGGTGATGTAAAGCATGTGAGTGAGAGAGAAGCAGTGTCCTTGGAGAGGGTCAGTTCTGTTTCCTTGGTTGTTTATGTCTCCATGGCTTCCATGCCCAGTACCTATCTTGGGGTACCCTCGCCAGCTGGCAGGGCCCCGGCTCTGATCACATGTCTTAGGGAACCCAGATTTTGATTCAGGGAGGGCCTTTGGCACAGGCAACTCCATGTATGAAACATAGATTCTAGAAAGGGCTGTATTTAGGAAGGAGAAGAAAGGTTACAGAAGTAAATCTGGTGGTGGGAGTCTTCTCCCCTCTTTCTTTAACTGAAGCCATAGTTGATGTAGGTCCAACCTGTCTACATGAATTTTTTTCTTAAGGACTCGCCAGCTGACTAATAATAAGCAAAACAAAACAATTATCACAAACACCAAAGCAATCAAGTACCAGAGGGTATGTTTCAGCATATTGAATGGGTTAAAGCCTTTAAGATGTTCCAGGATTTGTTTTGCTAGATCTTGAGGATCTATCACATCCACTCGGCATTTTGGATGTCTAATATCTCTTGATGTAGGTTATACAGATCAAAGCTAAGATTTGTATGTTGCCATACTCCTAGGAGATGGCTGTGAATTTTGTGCCATTCCCATCGGTAACTGTTATAAGGTGCATTGGTAACACAGATGCTTTTAAATGCAGCATGGCATTGGAGCTGCAACTGCCACAGGAGGGTTTCCACCTCATCGCCTATGGCCATTATCATACTTTCCAAGGAAGCAAGTTAGCTCTTATTTTTACATCAATGCCTTCTTGAGTTTTTTAGAGCTTGAGAGGTGTTATGGGCCAATTGACTGACAAATTGGGCATTGTGTATAGATTGTGAGAGGGCCATAGCTGCAGTGACAGCAGCGATGAGAATAGACACAACAGCCACCAATCCAGCAATTATGAGTCTAATAGCTCTCCGGCTCCTGGAGAGTTCATTCTTCATCTCTATAAGGGCTTGTGTTCCCGGGTCATCATACCATGGTTCAGATAGATTAGAGGGCAACATAATATATGGTAGTTGGGAAAGAACTAAGCTGTTCTTCCCTTTGTTCCAGGTAGACACACACGTGGTCAGGTTGCAGTTTATGCAGGTAATGTGATAAAGATGTCCTTGGAAAGAGACACTAAAAGGTCCTACAAGCAACACATATGGAGGCCATACACAAGTTCGTACACTATAGGGATGTACAAGATTTGGGTTATATGTAGAGGAGGAGGAAAAGTTAACATTGTCTGTGGCAGCCCAAACATGCCACAACTCACACTGCATCTTATGCCGTGAGGTGGTGAGGATGGGCGGTACATATCCTCCAGGTATAATCCAGCCTCGATTGGGCCCTGTTAAGTGATAAGACCAAAAACCAGTCGAACGCTAAGTCTGAAGAATGACTAAGAGTGTGTTGAGTGGCTTGAGGGTGAGCATAGTCTATCCAATGGGCGGATTTTTCTGATCTTATAGTGGTGCTATTTGCACAGTAAGGTAAGGGAGGATGAGTTGGGGCCACAACAATGTTGGTATTAGGTAGCCCAATAAAAGAGACAGTGAATATGTATTTGCCAATGTCCCATGGCCCACTAATGGCTGCACATCCTGCAGCAGTTTTGTGAACGTGTCCTAATAACAAGCATCCATCCATGGGTTGGTGGACTCCACATAAGGGAGGATCCACTGTCTGTCTGGAATAGTTAGGTAGTGCTGATTGCTGCCAGCATGGCCCATTTGGTCCCGGATGTCCTCCCAGGATCCAGGAATCATTAACAAACACCAGGACCAATTCATCACCCCAGGTAACTGGGTGTAACACTGGGAGATTTGGACAAAAGGTCCAGTAGGTCTCTCCTTGTACTAATCCCACCTGGATGCCAACGATGGCTAGCATCACCAGAAACAGCTTATTAGGTGTCAGAGTCGGATTCTGTTGGTTGAACATCTTCTCTCCCTCCAGAGAGAGCTTCCTGAGCCGTCCCCAAGTCAGAGGATTGGCTGTCCATGTTTGTTGTGATGTTGGGTGTGGAGGGAGGCAGACTTCTGGACGGTCCTCATCCTTATCCCGGGAGTCGACCGCCGCCTAATGATGTTTGACTAGCCGCTCAGGAAGCCAGCAAGGACCTGCAGCAGTCTTAGGGAAAACACAAACATGACCTCTCCCCCCGATGAGCCCTGGGTCAGGTCCCTGCCATAGACCCGTGAGGGGGTCCTTCCATCTGAACAAAGCAAATTTTTTATTTTTGGGGAGTCTAAAATTGGTCTGCTGCTGTAAGGCCTTGCTTATGCAAATGTTAATTTGCTGATATGCCTGTAAATGGAACTGAAACAGATCCATCAAGGCAGAATACTGCCCTTCTCCAGTCAGCATATCCAGAACTGATGTGAATGTTATGCATTCAATTTCTGTTGGCCTGTTGTGCACAAAAGTCTACAAATTCACTCTTCCATAACAAATGATCACCTCCAGTGAGACATACATTCTCCACTTATTAGCAAGCATTCTCCACTCATTAGGAATCAGAGCTTCAGTTGATATTACTTCAAGAGAGTGAGGGTAAAAGCAGCAGTTGGGCCATATTCAGAGCAGGATTGCTTGAGCTCCTTCAAAGTTTTGAGAGGGATAGGATTATAATCTCTGACATTTCCATCTCCCTCCCGCCTTTCAATAACTGGTAGACAGAGGGAGTGGCACTCACATGTGTCCTCACCCACCTCTGGGCTTCTCGGATGCTACGCTGCAAAGCTGAGCAGCGAGCGGGACCGGGAGTCGCTCTGATGATAACAGGAATGGAATGTTCCCGGTTACGCTGATGACTAGGAGGGCGTGGAGGCGTGCAGGCGTGGAGGGGTTCCCTGCTTGCAATTTTCAGCTCCAAGGCGGATGAGGACAGAGTGATGATTGCAGGATTTTGAGGGAAGACACTTTCAATTTTTAAATAGCAGTCAAAACAGATCCAGTGTTGGAAGGAGGTGTCAAGGTGTTGGAGGATTTTGTGTCACCCTCTCCTTCCATCTGGAACTCTGAGGAGTCAAATTTCTCCTGCCCACAATGTGAGTCTTCCTGGTCGCCATTTCTGGCGCAGTGGTCGCCATACTGAACGCCACGTTGCTAATCCCAGGGAGCTCCTCCTCACACTGCTGTACCTCTGGTAACAACTTTTGGTCATATTCAGGAGGTGGTGGTGGTAGCTCATTGTCTTATTCAGGTTTGGGAGGTAACGGCTCACAGTCCACGGGGGCTATAGCATTAGCCAAAGCCTCCTAACCGGTGGTTGTTTCAATTGCTCGAATGTAGAGCCTCCCTCCGGAGTCTGTCAGGCAAACGGGTAACCTCTGGGGAGGATCCAAACTTCCCTTCACTAAACTGCATAAAGCAAATGTTTCCGCAGGAAAGTCCCGAGGCCCAGGAAGGGTGAAGCGCTGTTTAAGCTGTAACCCCACCTTTAGCCAAATCTGCTCATTTATGGTTCCCTCTTCAGGGAACCAGGGGCAGGTATTCTGCACAAAAGCGAGAAAAGCGTGTAGCTGCCGGCTGTGCACTCTACTACTGTGAGCACAAAGCATAGCTTTAAGCATATGCACAAAAATGTCTCGGTCCTTTGACCCAGACTGTCCCATGTTTGTTTATAGCTTTAAGCATATATACAAAATTTTACGGTCCTCTGACCTGGACAGTCCTTTGACCAGGATTGTCCCAAGTTTTACTCCTGATTCTATTACTCCCGAACCTCCTTCCGGACTAAATTATTGCCATACCTTGTGTTTTGATGCGTCTGCCCCTCGGAGCCCCTCAGGGAGTCTCCTCACCTAACTTGCCGGCTGCCTGTGGGGTCAAGCTCTGCAGAACTTGATGTTCTTCAGGTCCCCGTCACTCCGTTCTCAGGTCCCTGTTTGGGCGCCATCTGCAGAGACCAGCTCCGCAAACCAGCTGAGCCCGAGAGGAGTGGGTGCGGAAATTAAGAAAACACAGAGATAGCAAGAAAGACACAGAAACCAAAGTTGGGATCAGGAGGTTCACTGACCACTGGTAGCGGAACAGTGGCGCAGCTTTAGTTCAGTTCAGAGCACTGCTTATATACACAGGCTCACTTCCTGTGAGCTGCCCACTATGATGTCACTTTCGGTGTTGTCACTTCTGGCTGATCTCACACCTGGTGATCTCATTTCCGGCTTTCCACATGTGGGTATTGCTGGGATGTGAAGATAGCATTTATTCATTCAGTCAGCCAACACGTGTTTATTCAGAGCCTCCTATACCAGGCACCATCCTAAGTTGCTGGGACACAACAGTGAGGAAGACGTACAGGTCTCTGCCCTCTCAAAACTTACGCCCTATGGGCACAACAGTCAATAAGCAAGTAGATAAATGAAACAATCATAGGCCAAGAGAAGAAATGAAGAGGGTACCATCATAAAAGGATAATGAAGGTGAACATGGAGAGGGATGTCTGTTTAGGGTAGTAAATTCTGGCCCCTCTGAAAAGCTGATAGTGGAAAAATTACTCAACCCTCAGTGTCCTTCTGATAAATCCCTCACAGGCCTTAGTACAGAGGCTGAGCACATGAAGACAGCTAAATTGAAAGGGAAACTAGTAAAAGGAATGTCTAGCTGAGTGAAAAAAATAAAGAAAATTTTTTGAAAATTGAGACATGCTGGTTCAAGGAGGTCATACTCCCTATGAGTTTTGGAAAAACCACATCATTTAGCAGTCATTAAGAAAAAATGTGTGACCATAGGAACTGCAAAGTTCACAAGCCTTCAATACACATTTCAAAACAAGCCCAAGAAATAACAATCAAATGTGTCATTGCTGTACAACTCATTCAAAAACAAATCCACAACAAAAGGGGAAATAAATAAGTCTGTTTTGCAGCCTGCATACCTAAATACCAAAGAACTTAAAGGCTCCTCTGAAAATCCAATATGTATATTTATTTCTTTACAGTTTTTCCTCTGAATTAAATTTGTTTCTATGAGTAACAAATATGTAAAGAAAATTAAAATTTCCATTTCAAGATTGCTCTGTGCACATGCATGTTATTTAACCATGTAGTGTCATGAACATGCCCTCTCTGGACACACACACACACACACATATACATCAACCAGCTTGCACACATAAATGGCAGAGCTGTGTGGAAAGGGCATGGATTTAGTTAGATAGAACTAGGTCCCAAATCTTGTCCTATTACTAATTAGCTGTGTGATTTTTAGCCAGTTATTTAACCATTCCAGACCTCATTTTTCATCTGTGAAATGGAGATACTGATAACAACCTCACAGGGTCATTCTGAAATATTCATTAAATGAGATGTGTGTTAAGTGCTAACCAGAATGTGAAACAGAGTAGGCACTCAACAATTTATTTTTTTAAGATTCAATATATTACTAGATCTGGACAGGACACAGTCTCATTTTGACAACTTTAGTATTCTATGAAAGAGCAAATTTTGTATATTTTCTTTGCTTGCTAGTGATTCTAACCACACTAGAAATATTGATCAAATTACAGCTACTATCATTAATATATCAGTAATAAGTTGGAACAGATATGTCTATGAAATAATTTGAGAAGGTCAGCAATGTTTTTCTGTTTTTTCTACTATAACGGGTAAGTTTAAGTATGCACGTGTAAATGGAAGACCCAAATAATATTTGGTCAAACCAGCCCTTTTACAGGTCAGAGAGACCTTGGCCATCTATGTGAATGCCATTGCCTTCCCTGTGTGTGCTGTGCATTCCACGTCTGTGATCTGGTTCAAGGTGCTTTTTGACTGGACTGACCTTAACCTACACACATCTAAATTCCATCTTTCTTCCTTGCCTTATTATTTATTCCACTTGCCATCATTGCTCTGGTTTTAGGGAAAGGGGGCTTTGCAGTTCTTTTGTTCCATCAACAAATACTGCTTACTCTTGAATGCCTTAAATTCTTATCACTCTTTAGAGTATTTCCAAAGCCCCCCTTAAATCATTCTGCCTCCAACATGGAGTCGTTATATCTCACAGGTAGCTAGTCCATGTCCCACTTAAAGGAGAAATCCTGCTTGGAGAGATGGGGCAATCAATTCTTTAAGACTTCACCAAGTCCTTATGGGTAGCTGTAAGTTTAAGAAAGGTTTTCACTGAACAGTTTATAGAGGTTATCTCTGGAGAGTAGAAATGGAGGAAGTGGCAATTGAGTGGCAAGGAAGGGAAGTGAAGGGAAAGAAGGAGGAATATTCTTACACTCTTCTGTTATGACTGTATTTTTTCCCCTTGTGGATAAATTACTTAAATTTAGTCAAAATATGCCTATCTATAAGCTTTAGCCACCAGTACTAGAATTACATGGGTAAACTGATCACTTCCTCCAAACAACACTTTCAGATCTTCAAATACAGCCACCGTGTCCTTTTTATGTCTGCTCTTCTTCAAGCTGAGGACCCCTCTTCCTTTAAAGGTTTCTCATATGATGAAATGCGTACCTGTGTTGGTTACCTCTGCAGCATCCATTTCCTCTTCCTCTTTTCCCAATAGCTGTAATTTTGGGGCTCCATATAGTTCTAGAGAGGCTGACTTCAATCCTACTCCAAGGGTAAAATACATGTCTGGTATTAACATTCCATTTTCCTGGCCACAGTGATGGCATCACAGATGGGCACTTGACGTAAGCCAGTCCAATCAGAGTAAATTGGAGGGCTTTAACTAGAAACATTAGTTCTAAGGTGTGGGAAGGGTATACAGATGCATGGAGCCTTGGAAATTGTTGACATTTATCTTGGACCATGAAAGAAAGAGTCCACCTGAAAATGGTGCCAATATCCAAAATGCAGGTGAAAAGACAGAAAATGTGAGTCCTTGTTACATCATGTGAACCCCCAGAGAAGCTTTATTCGAAGGCAATTCTACTTCAGAGTGAATAAATTCTCTTTTTTGCTTAGCCTAGTTTGATTCTGTTTTGTTACTTACAAGTAAAAATATCCTGATACATGTGAGATGGCTCTTTACTCTCATTGAATTTCTTTGGGCAAACTCCATTTTGCCAATGACTCTTACCAGGTTCCTAAAACAAAACCTATTCTTGATGGAGACTGACCAAGGCAGGTCACAGAGGGCCTCTCATGAGCCTGGATTAGAATGCAGTATTATGATGTCTGAACCTGAGACTGCATTAGGATTTTGAACATGCCAGTTCCAATGACACTCACCAGAAATTATCTATTTTCTCAAACCATTTACCAAACCCTACATACCCAGGACCTTGTGGGAGAAAAGAGAAAAGTATATTTCAGAATATACTTTCTACTTATTCCTCCCCTACAGAAAGGCTTGATCCTTCTATCTCTGCTTTACAATGACCAACTCCTTTCTTAGTTCAGTTTTGTCACATATATTTAATAAACTGCAGGTTTTCAAATGCAATTATTATACATAAATATTCTGTAAAAAATTAACATTTTGCTAAGCAAAGTGACCAGTGTTTTACAACCAGGTGAATGTTTCCTACCTACAGTGAGGTGGTAGCATCAGTAGGTTTAAGCTGGGAAAGAAGATAGCTGACTGGTTCCCGAGAGGCCTTTGGGGTGACATTTCCTTGATAACTTCACAAAGGTCCAGGTTCTGGACCTCCAGTTGGGCAGGTCCACAAAATAAGACTTTCTGAGTGTAAAGCAGACACAGTGAAATACTCACATGAGATGGCGTGTAAACCAGAATGCCAGTGCATTGATTTTAAGATGGAGATGACCTTTTTTTGGTCAGAAAACAGATGACCCACATCTCTTGCAGAATACCGTATCCCCTTTCCTAGGAACAGATACCTGGAAAGCTGGATTACTAATCAAAACAATTGCTAACTGAGCATGGAATTAAGGACTGTTTCACTCCAGTTATGATCAAATATATCCTTGCCTGTGGATGATAATACCTAGAGGGGCTAGAAAGACTATGGCATGGGTCCGCACTGCCAAATTTTTTTTTGCAGAATGACAATAGTCAATACTTATATATGGTGGTTCATACCTTGTGGCCAATCACTATTCCAGACATCTTATCTATTAACTAATTTAATCTTTATAAGGAACCTTTGGGTTTTTTGTTGTGATCAGGTCCATTTTATAGATGGTAACATTGAGTCAAAAAGAAGATGAATAACTTGCTACAAGTTGCATTGTTAATTGGGTGGTAGAGTTGGATTCATAAGTTCCCTGGCTCCAGAGCGCATGCTTTAAATTGCTATACTGCCTTTTGAACACATTTTTCTGGGCTGCACACCCACCTGTATTGCTACATCCTACATGCTACGTTGATTGCTTCGTATCCTATTTGATACCATCTTCTATAGATCTGATTCTTTACAATGCCGTGCCTCTGAAATCTTTTTCCTAGGAAGCGTATAAACACAAACTCACATTATATATATATACACATGTGCGTATGTGTGTGTGTAAATCCTTACTGTTGCCTCCAAAGATACCAAAAAATATGAATGAAACATACTCCGACAGGCTTTTGGCCAGGACAGGAACTTCGTTGCATTGAACCAGACAGCATGAGGATAGTTGTTAAAACAGGATTCTGCCTATACTTAATCCTTTTCCTAAAAAGGAAATATTTAGTTTGGGGGAGGTATTTAGTACTTACAGAAAGAAGTATTAGAAGAGAATGAGGAACATGTGTTGGCCTCATGTTAGAAAATGATGCCAAGGTCAGAAGCAACTGCTCCTCCAAAGGCTGGAAGCAGCATATGAGTGGGGTCCCCCCATCTGTATCTCCACAAGACCCCAGTTAGGGCGGATTTTACTGAGTTGATCAGATCCTTTTTTCAGAGATTGTTTTCAAACTGCTATAATTTAAAAGAAGATTCTCTTGTTAATTTCTTTTTTAAAAATCTAATGTTTAAAAAAACAGATTAAAAATTCACGATTCCCAAGCCTAAATGTACAAAAGATTACATAGTGAAAAGTCTATCCTTTGCCAAAACGCCAACATTTGGTTCCCCCCGCCCCCGGAAGGCAATTATCAATTCTTTATTATCCTTCCAGAGATATTCTATTATCATATATTCACTGTCATGTTTTTTCCCCTGGAGTTAAGTGTTTGAGACTTTTTATCTTGTTTTGCCATGCTTTCCTCTCTTTCTTTCCTATCTCTTCTTATAGAAGTCAAGGTCAGCTACCCCTGGTGACTTCCTACCAAATGCCAGCTTTCCATCAGTTGCTCTTGGTTTTATCCCCTTTCCAACTCCAGTTTCTGTTCTAGAGAGGACTAAGTTTGTATGTGACAGCTGGTGGTCCCAGGAACATTCTGATGAATGATGGATGGGACCAGAAGGAGTAACCGTTCCCTAATATCACTAATTGCAAGCTTTTTGCAGGCTCAAAATTCTAAGAACTGACAGTTGCCTCCAATTGTTACCAGCTGTTAATTTGGCTGAGATGGTGGAGATCTGACTCCCTTTTAGCAAATAGTCTGGGACAGCGGCTGGCTCACTATATATCTTCCTTTACAGCGCAGGTGACACTCAATTCTGCATTTCTTAGGCTTAAAAATGATATCCTAGACTCATTCTGGAGTCCCCACATCCATCAGTGGCTGTGACCTTGCAGGAATAACACCCAGGGTCATGGATTTCCTGTCTGGGAGCAATGATCTCTCTGCTCCTAAAAATTGCATAAGACTGGGTCAGTCGTTAAATGATGAATGTCATTCCAGTCCTTTTCTCTCCCGGAAAAAGCGCTTGAAACTTGAAGGAGTGAAGAATCTGACCATGATCTTGAAGCCATACCCATGTGCCCCTAGGCAGTTTTAGAGCAACTGCTGACGGGCTTCTGCTTTCGGCTGTCTTTGTCCTAAAGGGTTTAAGAACTGCTTGTCTCATAGTTGCAGAAAAATTATTTCCTAATCCCACATACTGGCAAGTAATTATTTTTTAATCATTTTAAGTCATTATAAAAACAGCCTTAATTTTTTAAGCATAGAAAGGTAGAGGAAAAAGGGTAATTCCCCCCTTTTAAACCTCACCTGTATATACCCAATTAATCAGTAATTCTCACCCAATTTGAATGTTATTTTGAGTCATCAGAATAGGAGTTTTGGGGTATGCCTGATGAGTTAGAGGCATCTCCTTGGGAAAGGCCAACCTGGCTACTTGTGACAAGGCTTTGCAAGTAGCAGTATATTTGGGGTGCCACCTTCCCATGTTCTGAAACTCAGTTTTGCTAAGGCACCCTGAGGTGTCAGGTTCTCAGAACCCAGATACACAAGTCAAACTACCAAGAGCCTGATAATCTAACCAGATTGACAACTGGTAATGGGAAATATACTTTCTCCACAACCAGAATACTCGGGTCTGGTCCCCTGAATCAAGGTACCTCAGGGAAAACTTTTCATCAGAAGATTTGATGAGCATAGAATTATTAAAAGATAACATATCCAGGCCCTGATTGATAGGATAAGATGGATAATTCCTACTCCACAAGAGAGATTCCTAGAATGCAAGTGCCTTAATATTTAGTTCATTTATTCATTCATCAAGCACTTATCAAGCCCACCAGCAGACTTACTAAAGCTATTAAAGCTTAAGTTTCATGGCCCCTCACTTAAGGCCCCCTCCTAAGACCGTGGAAGGGGCCTTCATCATATGTTCACACATTCATACGTTTTTGTAAAATTCGCAAAAGTAGGTATTTTATGCAACCAGTTAAGCCTTCCATTTCTTTGCAGGCCTCAGTCCCAGTTCCTCTTCAAAGTGTGCTGCTGGAGTTGTCACAGGCATTTTGGGCTTCTGGCAAAGGACAGGTTGACTTAGGGATATATTTTGTTTGGGCTCACACTCACTTCTGTAAATAGTTAAATCACTGCTGGTTCCCCATGTCAGAAAGGCTTCTGGAAATGCTTCTCCAGCCCACTGAGGCAGCTTACTCAGCAATGAGACATGAAGGTGCCAGGACAGAAGTCATATTACAAATATGAACCCGTGCTATTGCACCGGAAGTATGTGGAGAGGGAAAGAGAATGAAGGTTTGAAACATGCAGCCAGAGGCAAATGCATGGAAAATTCTGCCAGACTTCACACACATGAAATGCTAAGTAGAAAATTTAGTTATCTTTAATGTCTAGACAAAAATGAGAAGTTTTCCCATCAAGAATATACTAACTATGCAGTACATATAATGATAAACATGTCATATTTTTTTCTTTCTTGATGGAAATAGAGCAAAATAGATCTTATCAGAACTCATCAGTAGGTTAGTGTCATAAACTATGAATACATCTGTGTGGGAAGTTGAGCATTGTGTACAGCCCAATTATCAGTATTAAAAAATTTTTTTGAACAACCCAGCTAGAAGACTAAATTACGTTCGTATTCTCTCCAATAAGATGATAATAGAAAATTGTTGTTAGAGAGAGTATCCAAACTTTAAACTGCAGGTAAAAGAGCATTATAGAAGTGTTTTAGGCCATTAATTAATAAAGATATCATGTTTTTTTCTGGATTTTGTGACCATGTGGTATTTGTCAGCTTTTGAAATTTACCAAGAAAGAACCCTTAAAAATATTTTTAAATTAAAAAATATATTTGTGACAAAACAGACTTCAAAACGAAGAAAGTAGCAAGAGATAAAGGACATTACATAATGATAAAGGGATCAGTCCAACAAGAGGATATAACCATTTAAAATATATATGCACCCAACACAGGAGCGCCGACATATGTGAAACAAATACAACAGAATTAAAGGAGGAAATAGAAAGCAATGCATTCATTTTAGCAGACTTCAACAAACCACTCACTCCAAAAGACAGATCAACCAGACAGAAAATGTAAAGACACAGAGGCACTGAACAACACACTAGAACAGATGGACCTAACAGACATCTACAGAACTCTGCACCCAAAAGCACCAGGATACACATTCTTCTCAAGTGCACATGGAACATTTTCCAGAATAGACCACATACTAGGCCACAAAAAGAACCTCAGTAAATTCAAAAATATTGAAATTCTACCAACCAACTTCTCAGATCACAAAGGTATAAAGCTAGAAATAAATTGTACAAAGAAAACAAAAAGGCTCACAAATACATGGAGACTTCACAGCATGCTCCTAAATAATCAATGGATAAATGACCAAATTAAAACAGAGATCAAACAATATATGGAGACAAATGACAACAACAACACAAAGCCACAACTTCTGTGGGACGGAGCAAAGGCAGTTCTAAGAGGAAAGTATATTGCTATCCAGGCCTATTTAAAGAAGGAAGAACAATCCCAAATGAATAGCCTAAAGACACAATTATTGAAATTGGAAAAAGAAGAACAAATGAGGCCCAGAGTCACCAGAAGGAGGGACATAATAAAGATCAGAGAAGAAATAAATAAAATTGAGAAGAATAAAACAATAGAAAAAATAAATGAAACCAAGAGCTGGTTCTTTGAAAAAATAAGCAAAATAGATAAACCCCTAGCCAGACTCATTAAGAGAAAAAGAGAATCTACACACATAAACAGAATCAGAAATGAGAAAGGAAAAATCACGACGGACCCCACAGAAATACAAAGAATTATAAGAGAATATTATGAGAATCTATATGCTAACAAACTGGAAAACATAGAAGAAATGGACAACTTCTTAGAAAAATACAACCTTCCAAGACTGACCAAGCAAGAAACAGAAAAACTAAACAGACCAATCACCAGCAACGAAATCGAATTGGTAATCAAAAAACTACCCAAGAACAAAACCCCTGGGCCAGATGGATTCACCTCTGAATTTTACCAGACATATAGAGAAGAAATAATACCCATTCTCCTTAAAGTTTTCCAAAAAATAGAAGAGGAGGGAATACTTCCAAACTCATTCTATGAAGCCAGCATCACTCTAATACCAAAACCTGGCAAAGACCTCACCAAAAAAGAAAATTACAGACCAATAGCTCTGATGAACGTAGATGCAAAAATACTCAACAAAATATTAGCAAACCGAATTCAAAAATACATCAAGAGGATCATACACCATGATCAAGTGGGATTCATCCCAGGGATGCAAGGATGGTACAACATTCGAAAATCCATCAACATCATCCACCACATCAACAAAAAGAAGAACAAAAACCACATGATCATCTCCATAGATGCTGAACAAGCATTTGACAAAATTCAGCATCCATTCCTGATTAAAACTCTCAACAAAATGGGTATAGAGGGCAAGTACCTCAACATCATAAAGGCTATATATGACAAACCCACAGCTAACATCATACTTAACGGCGAGACGCTGAAAGCTTTTCATCTAAGATCGGGAACAAGACAGGGATGCCCACTCTCTCCACTGTTATTCAACATAGTACTGGAGGTCCTAGCCACAGCAATCAGACAAAACAAAGACAATACAAGGCACCCAGATTGGTAAAGAAGAAGTCAAATTGTCACTATTTGCAGATGACATGATACTGTACATAAAAAACCCTAAAGACTCCATTCCAAAACTACTAGAACTAATATCTGAATTCAGCAAAGTTGCAGGATACAAAATTAACACACAGAAATCTGTTGCTTTCCTATACACTAACGATGAACTAACAGAAAGAGAAATCAGAAAAACAATTCCATTCACAAATGCATCAAAAAGAATAAAATACCTAGGAATAAACCTAACGAAGGAAGTGAAAGACCTATACCTGAAAACTACAAGACACTCCTAAGAGAAATTAAAGAGGACACTAACAAATGGAAATGCATCCCATGCTCTTGGCTAGGAAGAATAAATATTGTCAAAATGGCTATACTACCTAAAGCAATCTACAGATTCAATGCAATCCCTATCAAACTACTAACAGCTTTCTTCAATGAACTGGAACAAATAATTCTAAAATTCATATGGAACCACAAAAGACCCCGAATAGCCAAAGCAATCCTGAGAAGGAGGAATAAAATGGGGGGAATTACACTCCCTGACTTCAAGCTCTACTACAAAGCCACAGTAATCAAGACAATTTGGTATTGGCACAAAAACAGACCCACAGACCAGTGGAACAGAATAGAAAATCCAAACATTAACCCAAACACATATGGTCAATTAATATATGATAAAGGAGCCTTGGATATACAATGGGGAGATGACAGCCTCTTCAGCAGCTGGTGTTGGAAAAACTGGACAGCTACATGTAAGAGAATGAAACTGGACTACTGTCTAGCCCCATACACAAAGGTAAACTCAAGGTGGATCAAAGACCTGAATGTAAGTCATGAAACCATAAAACTCTTAGAAAAAAACATAGGCAAAAATATCTTGGACATAAACATGAGCAACTTCTTCATGAACATATCTCCCCGGGCAAGGGAAACAAAAGCAAAAATGAACAAGTGGGACTATATCAAGCTGAAAAGCTTCTGTACAGCAAAGGATACCATCCGTAGAACAAAAAGACATCCTACAGTATGGGAGAATATATTCCTAAATGACATATCTGATAAGGGGTTGACATCTAAAATATATAAAGAACTCATGCACCTCAACAAACAAAAAGCAAATAATCCAATTAAGAAATGAGCAGAGGACATGAATAGACACTTCTCCAAAGAAGAAATTCAGATGGCCAACAGGCACATGAAAAGATGCTCCGTATCACTCATTATCAGAGAAATGCAAATTAAAAGCACAATGAGATATCACCTCACACCAGTAAGGATGGCCAACATCAAAAACACAAACAACAAATGTTGGCGAGGATGTGGAGAAAAGGGAACCCTTCTGCACTGCTGGTGGGAATGCAAATTAGTTCAACCATCGTGGAAAGAAGTCTGATGGGGAGGTTCCTCAAAAAACTCAAAATAGAAATACCATTTGACCCAGGAATTCCACTCCTAGGAATTTACCCTAAGAATGCAGCAGCCCAATTTCAAAAAGACAGGTGCACCCCTATGTCTATCACAGCACTATTTACAATAGCCAAGAAACGGAAGCAACCTAAGTGTCCATCAGTAGATGAATGGATAAAGAAGATATGGTACATGTACACAATGGAATACTACTCAGCCATAAGAAGAAAACAAATCCTACCATTTGCAACAACATGGATGGAGCTAGAGGGTATTATGCTCAGTGAAATAAGCCAAGCCAAAAAAGACAAGTACCAAATGATTTCACTCATATGTGGAGTATAAGAACTAAGAGGAAAACTGAAGGAACAAAACAGCAGCAGACTCACAGAACCCAAGAACGGACTAATAGTTACCAAAGGGAAAGGGACTGGGGAAGATGGGTGGGAAGGGAGGGACAAGGGGGAAAAAGGGACATTATGATTAGCCGACATAATGTAGGGGGGTGGGCACGGGGAGGGCTGTACAACTCAGAGAAGACAAGTAGTGATTCTATAGCAGCTCACTGTGCTGATGGACAGTGACTGTAATGGGGTAAGTGGGGGGGACCTGATGAAGTGGGGAGTTTAGTAACCATAATGTTGCAAAGGTAACTGTAGATTAATGATACCAAAATAAATAAATATATATATATATATTTGTGGTGATTGATTTTCTCATTTAAAATAAAAATTTGTTTTGTATCCTATTTTGTAACATTGTCTTCGTTTTTGTAAAAAGTTTCGGGCCCCACAAAACTTGGATCTGTCCCTCCTAGAGAACTGCCATTCGCCCTACTATGTACTAGGTTCTAACAAGACATGCTCTTTGCCATCATTTGAGGAAGCACACATGTAAACCAATAAAGGAAGTGTGTAGCTCAGTCCACGCACTCAGTAAGGCAACAAACACCGATTTATTTTCTTTATTATCAACTTATTGCAGCCCTGAGTCTCCGTATTTCAGGTTGGTGGGAAATTCCAGTTTGGACCCGTGAACTGCCAAGAGCTGTCCATACGTACAGTGTGGCTTACGGAGTGCCTGGAAAATGGCAAAGGGTCTCTCCTCTCTTCCTGTCACTGTCACCACTGCCATTCTTGTGGACCTAGCCTGGATTCCCTTAAAAGCCGGCAAGATTCTGCTTCCAGACACCTGGAATTCAAGTCCAGGAATCTTTGTGAGGCTGGGACCTTGGTGCTGAGGTCCTGCCTCTTTAGATGCACCATGCAGCCAGCCTCCACTGCTACTACCCTGGGGATGGCTGCTAAGCAGTGTGAAGGGTTCCCCTTTTCTGGGTCCACTTTGCCCTCTCCCTTTTCCTCCAGGACACCCATCATATTCTCTTCAAGAGACTTGAGATTTTTATAAAACTCAGGAGGAGCCTTTGAATTCATACCACCTGGTAAATTTTGTCTGGTAAAAATTCCCAGGACCAGGAAGCATGAAAGGGCCTAGCAATCTGTTCAAAATGGGGAGACATGAAAAACACTGAGAAAACAAATTACTGTGAATTGAATACAGTGTCCAGTGAGGAGTGAGGATATTATGGGGATAGAGTGTGGGGAAGAGGAGAGTAGAGAACGTGTATGTGTGTGTGTGAGGGTGGGGAAGGCTTGGATTTGACAGACGCTGATAATTTCTTGCTCTCCATGTTCCTTTTAGGGAAGTTGAACAGATCCTTCCCTTCCCAAGACCTTCTTTTCTGCGAAGTCCACTGCAATTGGTTAGTTTAGGCTTTGTTAGTTATAATGGCATTCCAGTCATGCCTCCCTGAGATCATCCTGATTAAATGTGAGGGTTTTTTGAACACTTGACAAAGTCTTTACTAAATATTGAGTAGATTGAAAAGAATAATAATATTATAAGTATATAGATATGTATCCAGTACTCAAACTTCAAGTCTAAGAAAACAAATTAACCTGTGAACCTCTCCCTACACAACCCTTTTCCCTTTCCCCCAAGAGGTAAGGACTATACTGAAATTTTATAAATACATTCCTTTGCTTTCCTTTATAGTTTTATCACATAGTTCATTATCTCTAAACCATATTATTTAGTTTGCAGGTGTTTAGTTTTTATATAAATGGAATCATACAGTTGGTATTCATCTGTGACTTGCTCTTTTGCTAAACATTATGCTCTTAAGATTCATCCATATATTTGTGAATAGTTGACTTTCACATCTGTGTGCGTCTATTTGTAGCTTCTGTATTCTGTTTTATTGGTCATTTTGGCTATTCCTGAACTAACCCCACACTCTTAATTACTATAGCTTTACAGTAAGCCTCAATATTTTATAAGACAATTACCTCTGGCTCACCCTCAACCTTGCTTTTCTTCAAGCTATTTGTGTAGTCTTGTTTCACATGTATTTTTAAATAAGTTTATCATATTCCACAAAAGAAAGAAAAAATCTGTTATAATTCTGATTGAAATGGCATTGATTTATAGAAAAATTCAGGGTAGAATTTACATGCTTATGAAATTGAGACTTCTAAAACATAAAATGGTACATCTTTCCATTTATTTAGGTCATATTTAATTTAAAAATAACTTTTTTGCATTGTCATGCACTTCTTTTGTTCCATTTATTCCTATAATCTTTACTTTTTATGCCATTGTAAAGGGTAATTCTAAAAATTTTACATTTCCTAACTCTTGTTGGCATATAGTAATACCATTTTTATCCATCAGCCTTGTTAAACACTCTTATTAACTAATTAATTAGTAATTGTATCTGTAGCTTCTTTGCAATATTTGCTGGTTAGTTCCTTTCTTTCTGATCTTTATACTTTAATTTCCTTTTTTTCCTATCTTACTGTTCTGGTCAGCATATATATGATGTTAAATAATGCTGGTGATAGAGGAACTCCCCAGTCTTGTCCTGATCTTAAAGAGAATACTTTAATTATTTCACCATTAAATATGATGATTGTTACAGGTTTTTTTGTTAAGTATTATATGAGGTGTTTATGGCTGTGTAACAACAACCATCCCCAAATATAATGGCTTGAAATGACAGGTATTTTATTTTTTTTATGATTCCAGGGCTAGCTGTAGGGTTAGGACAGCCTAGGTAGTATTAGCAGGGCTGGCTGCAATGTGGACAGGATCCAGGATGGTGTACTACAGCTGAGATGGCTGAATACTGGGGCCTCTCTCTTCTCATGGTCTTAACTTCTTCCAGGATCCCTCCCCTGGCTGACCTATACAGCAGGAGAGGCTGACTTCCTTGTAGGGCAGCTCAAGGTTTCTAAGTGGATGGAGGTGGAAGCCATCGACTTCTTAAAGCTTAGACTTGGAAATCACACAAGGCAACTTCCATTGCATTTTGTTGGTCAAAGCAAGACATTGGGGAGGACCAGTTTCAAGGGGAAGGAAAATAGAGTCAACTTCTTGATGGAAGGAGCAAAAAAATATGATATGGCCATGTTTTTCCAACCAACTATGCAGTCTGTCTTTTCATGATTTGCTAAGAATTGTGCTCATGAATGGACACTGAATTTTAGCCAAATCGTTTTCTTTATCTTTTAGAATAATATGATTATTCTCCTTTAGTTTGTTGATGTGGCAAATTATATTAATTGATTTTCTAATGTTAAATCACCTTATATTTCAGGGATAAATTCAACCTGCTATATTCAATTGTAAATATTCTGCTTAGTAATTTTGCCTTTATATCCATAATTATGCCTGAGTTCCAATTTTTGTTTCTTACTCCATCCTTACTAGTTTTGATTCCAAGGTTATGTTACCCAAATAATATAAATCATGGGATATTCTCTCTTTGCTATAATCTGGGTAAGTTTATGAACATTGGAATGATGTGTCCCTTGAATGTTTGGTAGAAATGGCAGCAAAACCAGTAGGGGTGGTAGAGACGATAAATGTTTTGGTTTGGTTTTGTGGAAATTTTTAAACTATTTTCCACTTTTTAAATAGAATACTTGAATGTTTTAAATAATTTTTCTTGGGGAAGTTCTTTTAAGTTGTACTTTTCAAGGAATTTTTCCATTTACTGAAGTTTTCAATTTAATTGGCATATAATTGTTCATTGTGTTACCTACATTTTATGTCAACATCTATAACATGGCCTCTTTTCATTGCTAATATTGTTTATTGATACTCTTACTCTTTTGTCTTGGTCATCCTGCCAGAATTTTGTCAGTTTTATTCATCTTTTCAAGAAACCAACTTCAACTTTGTTGATTTCATCTAATGTATTTTTTTTCCCCACCAGTTTCTCTCTCAACTGAATTATTGTCTTCTTTCTACTTATTTTAGATTTATGCTGCTTAAGTTGGGCCCATTAACTTCAAACTTGCTTCTTTTCTCTGAGTACTGCTGAAATATAATCATTATGATTCAATTATAAATATTTTCTAGTTTTCTCCTATATTCCTGAGCTCTTTCAAAGTGTGTTTCTTAATTTCCAAATGTCTGAGAGTTTCTAGTAATCTCTTTGATACTCATTAGTCATTCAGTTAGACAAGAGAATGACACCTATATAATGTCAGTGAGTATAATGTATTTATATATGTTAAATATAGCTATATTTGGCTTTTTTTTCTACCATCTTATTTTGTGCTGTTTGTCCTGTTTTTGTTCTTCTATCTTTTCTTGCCTTCTCTGGACTGATGGAATGTATTTTTCTCATTCCATTTGTCTTTCCCTGTAATAGTTTGGAAGTTATATACTCTATTCCTATTCTTTTGGTGGCTATCCAAGAAACTTTAGCTGGCATACCTATCAAAATCTAATTTATTACTACCTTTACTTCCCTCTCAAGTAACACAAGGATGTTTCAACATTCTATTTCTAATCACCCCTCGATTTATGTGCTATTGTAGATGTGCTTTTATTTTATTTTAATTTTTAACCCTAAGAAGATATTGTTACTGTTTTATATAGCTTAGATTTGCTTTTGTTTACTCATATATTACCACTTTTTTTTTCTTTTCATCTCTTTTTGCATCTCAGACTTTCCATTGGGAATCATGTTACTTCTGCTTGGAATCCATTCTTCAGAATTTCCTTCAGTAAATTGGAAAACTCTCTCAATACTTGAAAGATACTTCTTGCTGGCTAAATAATTTTAGGCTCTTTATTTTCTCTCAACCTATTAAAGATATTATTTTACCATTTTCTGACTTCTACTTTTACTGGTAAGTCTGAAATTCATTCCTGTGAAGATAACATGTTTCCTTCCCTCCATTTTCTCTTAAGATCTTCTCTTTCACTTTGCTGTTCTACAGTCACACTATTTGTCTAAGTATGGTTTTTAAGATAAATTTATTTATCTTGTGTAGGATTCTTAAAAATTCATATCAAGATATAGCCAAGGATTGAAATTGGAGAGATAGTTGGTGGCCAAATTATGAAAGGTTTGAAAGTCATACTAAGGAGTCAGGACTTTATTCTGTAGAGCAGTGACCTTCACAGTTTGTTACTGTGCACCTGACATAAGAATTTTGAAAAAGGTGTTCCCTTGCACGTATGTAAGTTGGCATGTACTATTTTCACCATAAGGTTAAATAAATTTATTTCTTGCTAATAAGAAAGAGAACATATTACATATTTTTAAAACTAAGGTGAGGATTGACTAAAATTGGAATCCATTTTATGATATGCCTTGAATATAACATGTTTGATACATATGGGTATGATTATATTGATTATACTGTTTGAAATATATTTGTATGCTTATCAAATAAAGCATGCCAATTCATTCTGAAATAAATCACATATAACTTTTACCCATCAGTTTTATTAAATGTCTTTACAAACTCATACTTTAAAACATTACAGTCTCATTTATTTAAAGAAATAAGGATCACTTACCTATGTTGCTTCAAATGTTCTGAATTTAGATCAGCACTGTTTCTAATTTCAAGCTTCACCCTTAACAGAAATTCGTGTAAGACAACAAAAGCAGGAAGCCCTGTGGCACTTTGATGAATCGTCAAGGCTCCCCTGAAACCAATTGTCATTCCCGTGATGCAGGCACACAAGAGGTCTAAATAAATTCTACAGTTTTAGCAATGGTTTTAGCTTCTCCCTGTGAGAATTTCTGTCTCCTGGCCCCTCTCCCTCCCCCCCAACTCTTTCATATATTCAAGCAGACACTTACTTTTTGGAAAGAGATCCACGCAGACAAAAGAAAGTTTTGTCCACAAACACCTATCTGCTTCAAAGGGAGAGGGAGTAAGGACCTTTCTCTTGGGACAAAAATGATAAGCTGTGGAGAGTCCACTCTACTGTTTCGTTTGGAGGTGGGTTCAAATGACCTAATGGACAGATCCTTCTCTGGTCTTTACTTGGAGCATTAAACAGTGAACTGGCAAGAGTTGGGGAGATAATTTTTCATGGTGCTTACATGTTGTTATTTCAATATTGTGAAATTTAATTTTTTGAGAAATGTACAGGCAGATCTTGTGTATTTTACTTGGACATAATAAGTTAGAGTTACTATTAGTTACTGCCACTTTTTTTTCCAGAAATGGAGAAATATGGGAAGAGTGTCATGGTAACTTAGATCTATAGATCTAAAGGGTATCCTTTAACCAAGAGTATCCTACAACAAAGTTTACTACATATTTAATGGCTAAGAGTTAACTGTGTTCAGTTATAGGCTGTATACTTGATGATATACTAATCACTAAGCAATTAGAGGAGGTATAGAATGGTAATTAAGAGCATAAACACAAGGGCTATTCTGCCTGAGTTCAAATCCCAGTTTTACCCCTAGTTTACTCTGTGAACTTGAGTATTTTTTAAAACCTCTCTGCATCTCAGTTTCCTAATCCAAAGTAGAGGATTAGAATGTTATTTACCTCAGACAATTATTTTGAGGGTTGAACGAGTGTCCCAGTTTCCTATAAAATGGCCTCTTACTCACAGGGTGGTTTCATGGATTAAACGAGTTATGTGTGTACGGTGCTTAGCACAAGGGCCTGCCTCGTGGTATAACTTCAGTAAATGTGCTTTATTGAGCAAGTAAGTAAATAAATCTGTCTTGACAATACAAAATTAAATGCTTATTTTACTTTCACACACCATGTTACAACTGGCAATTTGGAGATTTTACATACTGTACTGATAGTAAATATGCTTAGAGAGGCACAAGCCAGACATTAACTATGAGGAAAATTCCCTTGACATCCTAATTTTTCATTGCACAAATTACCAATTGAATATAGTGGGAAAGGATAGTAAAGATCTACCAAGACTTAAAGGATTTTCTAATTTTTAAATAGAGTATATCTTGATTTTAGTTGTTTGTTCAACTCTATTATGGAAATGTAATGGCAGTGCAGTTTTTCCATTTTATCTTATATTTGTTCTCTGGTTTAGCTCTAACTTGTTGGGAGTAAACATGTTATGCTAAGACACTAAATGCTTACTAAATTTTAACTTTTTTTTACAGTAGGCCATGAATTTGAATTTTTTTTATTAAGGTATCATTGATATACACTTTTATGAAGGTTTCACATGAGCAATATTGTAGTTACTACATTCACCCATATATCAAGTCTCCCCCAACCCCAGTGCAATCACTGTCCATCAGTGTAATAAGATGCCAGAGAGTCACTACTTGTCTTCTCTGTGCTACACTGTCTTCCCCATGACCCCACTCACACCACGTGTGCCAATCATAATGCCCCTCAATCCTCTTCTTCCCCCCTCTACCCCCCCTCCCTCACCCACCACTCCCATTTGGTAACCTCTAGTACCTTCTTGGAGTCTGTGAATCTGCTGCTGTTTTTTCCTTCAGTTTTGCTTTGTGGTTATACTGAACAAATGAGGGAAATCATTTGGTACTTGTCATTCTCCAACTGGATTATTTCACTGAGCATAATACCCTCTAGTTCATTCCATGTTGTTGCAAATAGTAGGGTTTATTTTCTTTTTATGACTCAATAATATTCCATTGTGTATATGTACCACACCTTCTTTATCCATTCATCTAGTGATGGACACTTAGGCTGCTTCCACATCTTGGCTATTATAAATAGTGCTGTGATAAACTTAGGGGTGTATATGTCTTTTTGAATCTGGGATCTTGTTTTCTTTGGGTAAATTCCTAGGAGTGGAATTCCTGGGTCAAATGCTATTTCTATTTTTAGTTTTTTGAGGAACCTCCATACTGCTTTCCACAATGGTTGAACTAATTTACATTCCCACCAGCAGTGTAGGAGGGTTCCCCTTTCTCCGAATCCTCACCAGCATTTGTTGATGCTTGTCTTTTGGATGTTGGCCATCCTCACTGGTGTGAGGTGATATCTCATTGTGGTTTTAATTTGCATTTTCCTGATAATTAGTGATGTGGAGCACCTTTTCATATGCCTGTTGGCCATCTGAATTTCTTCTTTGAAGAAGTGTCTGTTCATATCCTCCACCCATAAAATTTAATTTTTTTTAAATATGTTGTTATGGTTCAGGGTTACATGTTCTAAATCCTAAATGACATTAAGCTAGGTTTATATAGCATTAAAACATCCAGATAAAAAATAAAGTCAATTATCCATATTTTTCATAAAACAACAAATTTTTTTGGTGTTTTAATTCAGATAATTTATTTTGAAATGTCTATAGGATTGACTGAATTTTTCACTTTTTATTTTGACATTTATCATAATCTTGAAGACATATACTTATTAGAAATATACTAAAGCTAGTTCCAATTTCTTTAGTTATTCAAGATGGGCTGTTTTGTCTTTTTAATTTCCCTCATTTTCAAACCAGAGATAACATTGAACATCATAGTGGAGAGCAATAGTTGTTGATTTCCCAGAACCACTCTTTATTTAGAAAACTGTCTCTATTAGAGTTTGGGCAGACTGTCAATCCCAGTACTCTGCCACCTGCTCTCCCCCTGTCATGGTGACAAGTAGATAAACTAGGCCTGGCTAATCAAAGTAATCCAACTCCCCAGGTAAACTAATTGGTTCAATGGTGGACACACAACCCAGGATGAACCAATCAAAGTCTTTCCCTGGGACTTTACAGCCAGAGCTAGAATAGAAACCTGCTCTCATTTCTAGATCTGTGGGGCTAGAAGTATGTGCATCTGGAGTGCTATCTTCTTATCTGTTGAAGTGGATGAAATCCACACACCAATAGGGAAAGGTCTGGGAGTTGGAAAGAGAAGGCTTGATTATATTGTTTGTGCTTCTAAGTTTAGTTCATGTCTAGCATTGTGTCCTCAGACCCTCTTACATATGGGTGTGTTTTTAAGATAATTTGAGTTGGGTTTGTGGCACCTCCAATTGAAGGGGTCCTGATAAGTACAGACGTCTTTCTAATGTAGTCATAGATGCAATCATTTGCACAAAAGTGAATATATTACAATGGAGTACATTAAAAACGTGGTCCAAAACTAATATAAGATTGTATATCAACTCTATGTCTGGATTCAAAGTCCAGCTGCATCGCTGACTATAGCACAGTGACCCTGAGCAAATTACTTAACCTCTCTATGCCTCAGTTTCCTCATTTGTAGAATGCAACAATAATAGCACCTCCCTCCCAGGATTGTTGAGGCTCAAAAGAGTTGATGCATGCTAAGAGTAGTGCCAGGCCCACACGAAAGCACTTTGTAAGTGTCAGCTCGTATCATGTTAGTTGTTCACACATCGTTTAAGTCCTTCTCCCTCATCTAGCTGAGGACTGCTTCCCTGAGGGAGGACAGGTAGGGAGTTGGGGCAGAGGAGTTGGAGATAAGGGGTGGGGGTGGGAGAGCAGTTGGAAAAGAGAGGGGTGGAAACGGAGAGGATAAAGAAAGTTGAGGACTTAGCAGAGTGAAGTAGGACTGATGGGACACAAAGTTGCAGTCTTTGGGCCCATAGAATAAAAAATGTGAGAAGATGGATGAGAGGAAAAGGAAAGGAAGGAAGAAGGTGCCAAAGTAAAAAGCACATATTTGAAAGCCTTATCTAGTGTTGACTTGCGTCTAAGAAAGGAGGAAGGAATTCTTTTTCCTCCCTGTTACTCTTGGACTAGCATTATAATTTAACTACATTGTGAATGAAGTAGAGGACAAACCTGAGATACCAGCCATCATTTATAATGTTTCAACAGAAAATGTTTTCTGAATTCCAGATAACAGACTTTAGTGATCTTTTGGAACAGGATCCATTTGTAAGTTGGGGCATGTTTCCTGGGGTGGGGGTCCTGCAGCGGGGTCAGAAGGGCAGGTAAGATAGAGAACCAGTGTTATACAATAGAAGAAACTGGAGTTTGCAGTGGTTGAATTGTCTGGTCTAGTGGCACAGCTAGAACTGGAACCCAAGTCCCCCGGGTTTCCACATTACCAGCAGAGGCTGGATGACCACCTGTCATTCTTTGTAAAGAATCCAAATATCTGGTAGGAGATGGTGGAAGCGGGAAGAGAAGTGGGGAGATCCTCAAGTCTCTTCCAAATCCAAGGGTCTCTTAATCTACACTGCCTGATTTTACAGTAGACCATAGTAAGCATCAATCGTTTTCTTTTTCCTTTTAGGTACTGCAGCATCTTGGATCAAAGAATTCCTCATTGATAAAGCTCAGTTTGTATAACCTGCCCTGAATTGCCAGGAATATTTAGCACCTATGAGACACAGTTATAAACAACTTTGTATTAGGAGAGTAATAGGGAAATTTTTATTTATTTTTTACTTCGAAGAAATATCCCAAGATCAATGATGTCATTGTACTTTCAGCTGTGGGGCTAACTATGGGGTGTGAAATGACCAGCCACCTCACAGCAAATTCTCTGGTGGCATTTGGAGCTAAAGCTATGATTTGTCATTCCATCAGGAAATTCTCCTTTCACTGATTAATGGGGGCACAAGCGTCAGTGAGATTAATAATCTGATCAGTTTTAACAACAACACAAGAAAATAACAGCCCCAGTAGGCTCAGGGAGAAAACAACTCCTTAAGAATACCTTTATGTTGATTTTCTCATGCAGCAATGATTATGTGGATCGCTAAGAGAATAGCAACTGCTATTAACTGAGCATCTATTATGTTCCAGGTGCTATGCTACTAACCTTACCTACATCATCTCTGAACTTCATGGTAACCCTCTTATGGAGATTTTATTATCCCTGTTTTTCTGATGAAGAGCTGATGCTGAGAGAGTTTCAATGACTTGCCTGAGGTCCCATAGTTGGTAAGGAGCAGACTGAGTGAGACCCCCCTCAGGTGTGTTATCCTATGCGAGCAGCTGGGGACTTTGGATTTGGCATTCTGAGACGTACATTTCTAGTGTCAGAAATGACCAAATTATAAAGAAGTTGTGGTTTTAGGGATAACTTTAGGGTGCTAGTGTGAGATTTCTATGAAAACATAATCATATGATATTGGTAAAGGAGATGTATTATATATATATATATATAGTAATATAACAATACAGCAAATGGAGAAAAATATCTTCTACCTGACTATTACAAACCACTGTTTACTAAAAACTATGCCTTTAATAAACATTTTAGATTGACCTGGTTGTTCAGGAGGCCACTATAATGTTTTCCATCTAGGATGTAGTAAAATAGAGGGGTAAAGTCCATGTACCTGGAGCAAGACTGCCTTGAATCAAATCCTGGTGCAGCCACTTCCTGACTGTGACCTTGAGCTAGCTACTTAAGCTTAGTACCTACCTCATGGGACTGCCATGACAATTAAATGATTAAATACATATGAAGTATTTCATATGCATTCAGAAAGCATCTGGTCCATGGAAAGCATTTCATCAACATTAGCCAATAATGTGTACAGAATAGTGTTGAATGGTATAATGAGATTCAAGTTATGGTCTCACTTTCAAGGAACTTAGAAACTAGCTGGGGAGAGAAAGCACCTGCTTATAATATGTTTTAGGAACAGGTGCAACATAAAACCATCTCCTATAGTCAAAGTATACACTGTTGTATCACTAATAAAAATTAAGTAAATAAGAATTAAGGAAATAAAAGAAAAAGTGAGCTATGGCCTTAATTTTGAAGGAGATGCTGGCTTACCACTACAAAAGAATTTTAATTCAAGGACTTTGGAAAAGTGACTTGTCCATTATCAATATTATTAATCTTGATTCATTACATGTTTAATGATAACCTTCTTTGTGCAAAACACCTGGGTAGTAGTAATGAAGGACTACAAAATTAAAGGAGCTCTTATCCTCAAAAAGCTTACGGTCTATTACAAGAAGTTATATAGTAACAAAATGCAAGGTAGAAAGTGCCATGGAAAAGGCCAATTGCCAATTAGTAATACAATGGTTTCCAGAAATTCTATTAAGCACATGAAAAAAAAGGGGTTAATCTAGGGCACCAAGGAACCCAGATGCCAAATGTAATAATGAACATGAGGGGGATCATGTTCTTTTTGGAAGAGCCTCCAATGGTAAAACAGGTACGGGTTTTGCAGGATGAGAAATTTAATCAGAATACAGAGGCTGAGGAGGGCGCCCTAAACTGGCAAGAGAAGAATCAGAATGAGAATTTAGTAAACTACCAGCTAGGCAATTGGACTGCTCATCTGTATAGCCCCCCATTCTCCTCTTTCAATTTCCTCTCTTACCACTCATGGTAGAAAGATTCATTTTGGCATTAACTCAGTAGATCAAAAATAATTTTTACAGAAGAGATATAAAGTTGAAAACACACAAAAAGATACACAATGGAAAATTAGTCTCCTTGCACTTGTACCCCGGGCCACCCACACTTCAGTCACCAACATCAGTTCTGGCACATCCTACAAGAAATGTGCTCTCTGTATATAAGCACATGATTCCAAGTCATGCTTTTTTCAGTATACTTTAGAAATCATTCCTTATGAGTACATCTAGATTGACCTCATTATTATTATTTATTTATTTATTAACAACTTTCCTTCCAATCAACAATTTAAAATAGCACTGGTTTACCTATACTTTTAGGTTAGTGTAGAGTTATGATACAGTTAGGCATAGAGTCTTTTACTTTCTGGGGAATTTCCTCAATTTTATCTTCCATCTTCTTCTTGACATCTTTAAAATAACTATTACAGTTTTAAATCATAAGAGCCTTTTCTCTGTTCCTTGACTGTAACATTTTTATGGTATCCTAGTCAAATTATTTAATGAATGCAATACTGTATCTTGTTATAGATAATAAACTCTAAAACATTTTTCCCCTTCTTGTTTTCTTTTTTGGTGGGGGAGATTGGGGAAGCTTTGCCTTTCATGCTAGAGACTTTTTCCTAAAATACTTGGTTGTTGTTGATGGACTGTTACATTTGTTCATATTTAAGGGCCAGGTACCTCTCCTCAATCTCCCATTAATTCTCTGTGGAACAAAAGTCCTTTCTCTCTTTGGGGTAAGGGGCGGATGATAGCTTGAGGTGGGACAGGGGATGTGTGTTGAGCTGTTACTTATGCAGACTTTTATCCATTCCATTTTTAGAAACATTTTTCATTCCCACTTTCCTCAGTCCCCAGTGTTACCAATTCTTAAACTTACCAGAGTTCTGCTGTGCAAACCAGCGGGCTTCTTTTTGCCTTTTCCCTCTTAAGGCAGTTAATTTCATTTTTCTTTGCTTAGTTAAATCTGTTTATCCTTTTTTTTCATCTTCTAAATTTAAAATTTATTATCCTCTTCTTTCTCATTCTTTTATCCTTTCTTGTAATTTTAGAGGAGTTTTCACAGGTAGCAGATAAAAGCATGTATATTTGAGTCACCAAGTTTAGAAAATGGTCAATAAATTTGGTTTTATTCTATCAGAAACCCTGCCTTTCTTGTGGTTATATTTCAAAATTAATAATGTTAATAGGAAAGAAAACTACTGAAACCTAAGTAAATCTTTGCAAGTATTTATGTTTAGATATAATTCAACCCAAAGCCCGTTAGTTTTGAAGTGGTTTTATTCTGTTTTGATGTGTATGCTGGCAATGTTTATATTTTGGTGCATATCAGTAAATTTAAAATAATTTCTTTTAAAAATGACAACATATCAGGCTGTTTTTTATTTTTGAAGTCATGGTTTTTAACTGGAGTCACAGTTTTAAAGCCAATGTGTAACTACTTTTGCCACCACTTGCAAATTCTTAAGTCAAACATTCTTAAATAATAACTACTATTTTATAGTGACTTTTAAAGAGACAAATATAATTGTCAGTATTCAACAATGAGTTTCAAATCCGTGTATACAGAATTAAGTCATAGTGAAGAAAATCTTTCTTGCTAAGTGAAGTCTCAGTTAAATATAGTAAAATTTACTTAAAATTTAGTGGTTGATGTGCCAGAAGTACCTTAAAATGCTTATGTTACTAATTTCCAGAAGGAGTAAGAATATTTCTTTCTGGAATGTGAAACCACAGATAGAGTTGCATCTCTCCAGGGAAATGGACTCAGTGGTTACAGAGTAAGCTTTTCCATCTGTAATGCAATGACCTACTGTATTACTGCAGTACTATGGTAGAAAATTATCTCCTGCAATATATTTTTTAATATACTTGGGTGGACAAAATGGGAATTGGACCTGGTGTCTTTTTATTTTTTCATTTGACTTTTCCCATTATTCTAAAAGTATTTCAATATATAGAAAGCAATTTTATTCCAGCACTCTTGAATAAGCTTCTAAAACCAAACTGAATTTTAGAAAATACTATTTTAAAATTAAACAGGTATTAGATATCACATCTCAAATTGTTCACTGTTAGCATAAAGTACCTTATATCAAATAGGTATTTTCCAAGCTTCATTGATGTATATGTTATTGTGCTATTAATTGACAAGAATATATGGGAAGCACAGTTTTACAGGGAGGTGTTATAGGGTAGACATGGAGTCAAACTGCTGGATTTGATTCCCAGCTTTTTCACTGTCTAGCAGCATGACCTTGGGCAAGTCACTGAACTTCTCTAAGCCTCATTTTCAAAATGTAAAAATATCTACCTTTCAGAGTCATTCTGAGAGCAAAATGAGGTGACACAGGCTAGGCATCTAATGAGCTGTCTGTGTACTGTAAATGCTCAATAAACATGAATCCAAAGAGAGGGAGAGATTGTATTGTGCTCTCCAGGAGCTTGCAGTATATTGGGGGATGTAAGAAATGCACACATTGGCAAAACTTTAAGTCATTGTACAATAAATTGCCAAAGTGAGAGAGTGATACCAATGGTAACCTCAGCAGGGCTTTGGAGAAGGGACATGTCAGTGTGAGCTGGATATACCAATTGGCATATCCTCACGGAAGCAGCAGAGATGGGTCTTAAGTCAAACCCTGGAGTTTTAGAACAGACAGATGAGAGGGACAGGGAAAAGGTGCACTGGAATTTCCACACAGAAAGTGTGTGGAGTGGCGATGAGGTGAATTAATAGAATAGACTAAGGTTGTAGAAGTCTCTGGATGCCACCTTGGTCAATCACAGTGAACAGCTGGGGAGTTTTGAAGGTGAGTGGGCGGTGGTGAGCATGTGTGGCACAATGCAAATTAGGATTAGGACTAAATAGATAAATGATAAAGAAAAGAGTTGACAGTGATTCTAAAGCCTGGGAGAGAGAAGAAATGATGGGAAGAGTGACACTGGCAGGATGCTGGCTGATTAAGGAATTACAAGCTTTCAGGTTAAAAAAGAGAGCAACACCTTTTCTGTTGTGGTGGCTGCTTTTATAAATGATATACAGGCTTCTAGGAAAAAACAACAGCAGCAAACAATGGAAATATGTAAAGTAGAAAAACGAAAGTTCCATTCTCCACCCCCAGTCCCATTCTCTTGGGATAACTGCTGTGATAATTTGTTGGCATAGCATAAATGGAACAGATATACATAGTTCTCTTCAACTTGTTTGGCTTTTTTCCCTGCAGTGGTTCATACAGAGCTATCTTTTCATTGTAAAGAAATATTTTAAGTGTATTTACCCACTTCCATATTGATGAACATTTAGTATTCCGATTTTTGCTGTTACAAACAATGCTTAATGAGCAATCCTGTAAATCTCTATGAATGTTGCCACAGCACTGCTGTGGGACAAGTATTGATGTGTGAACTTGCTGGGTCAAAGGGTATGCACATTTAAATTTTTCCTTATTTTTGGCAAATTGTCCACCAAAGAGACATGCTCATTTATACTCCCACTATCGGTGTATGAGCCTGTTACCCACATGTTGGCTAAACCTGAATGGTATTAATCTTGTTAATTGGGCAGTGTGCTAGGCAAAACATAACCTGCTTTTAATGCATCTTTCTCTGCTTATCAGTGGGGGTGGAGCTATTTTCACAGGTTTTATAGCCATTTTAATTTGTTCTCCTGTGGTTATTTCAGTTTTGAACTTAGCAGTTGACCTGATGATTTGAATGTCCTCATACAGATGTCAGGGAGGCAATCAGACATGTGGTTCAGAAGTCTGTGTGGGAATTACCAGTGGAGCAGAGATAGTCAAAACCGTGAGACCACTTAAGTTCCCCCATATAATCATAAAAAGAAGCGAATACAAGGCCCTTAGGAAACTCAGAGTTAAAAGGGAGTTACAGAAACTGAGCATTAGCAGCTTAGGAATTACAAAGATAGAGGTAGAATAAAGACTGTGCTCTGTCCTGCTAACTGGTTAAGGGACCTGGGGTAAATCCAGAATCTCTGAGCCTTGGTTTCCTCATTTACAAAATGAAAAGTTGCATAAGATAACTCTTCAATTATGAAATTCATTGTTCCTATAATTTTACCCCAAGAGATGAGATAATTTCATGGGAGTAGTCAACAATCTTAGAAAACATGTGGGATTTGGCAGTAAGGGGGACATTTAAAATAATTATGATGTCCATGTAGTGCTGGTTGCTGCTGCTCTTTTTGACATTCTAACTTTAAAAAAAAAGCTTTTTATTTGGAAGTAATTTAAAATTTATAGAAAAGTTGCAAGGAACATCCAAACACCCTTTACCCACCCAGACTGGTCACCTGTTGTTAAGGTTTTACCTTATTTTAACATTAAGGAAATGTTAAACATTATTTAACTTTTAACATTTATTACTTTTGTTTTCTCTTCTCTCTCTCTGTTTATATGTATTTCTGAACCACACATACATCCCAGTTGTTAAATATTATTTAACAATTAACATTAACATTTATTCTACCTTATTTAACATTTATTTCATTACTTTTGTTTTCTCTTCTCTCTAAATACATATATTTCTCAACCACACATAGATCCTAGCCCTTTACTCCTAAATACTGCAGTGTTTAGGGACATAACTATAGTATAGTTAACAATTCCAGTGATTTTAGCATTGATACTTTAATCCATCTACCATCTGTTCCCCAGTTAACCCAATAAAGGGCTTTATAGAATTTTTTTCCCCTCCAAAGTAGTATCTCATACTGAATTTAGTTGTCATGGCTCTTCAACTGTAATATTTTCACAGCCTTTGTCTTTTATTGACAGGTTTGAAGAATACCCCTTCACGCCTCCAGTCTCCCTGACCCCCGCCACACCCCATTAAAAAAATAAACATAGAATATTCCTCATTTGGAATGTATCTGATATTTCCTCATTAGAGTCCTCATTTCCTCATCAGATGCTGTGTCCTCTGGGAATCATATCTTAGGCAAACAATGTTCACCTGTTTCTTATTCATGATGTTAATTGTGATTACCTGATCAAGGTTTTGTCCAGTTTCTGCAGTATAATTACTGTTCTTCCTTCCTTGCAACTTAATAGGAAGTCTATGGGAAAAACTCAAAGATGAAGTAAATATCCTGCTCATCAAAATTTCTCCCTCCATTTAGTATCCATTGATGGTGACTCTCTTTCTCAATCTTTGCCACAATGGTTACAAAATGATGATTGTCCAACTCCAGCAGTCCCTCCACATTTCCCTACTGGCATTCCACATTCTACCATAAGCAAGAGTGTTTCCTTCTTCCCCATTTATTTTATCTATTTACTACTGTAATGGATTTATGAATTCCTGTTTTTAAAAAAATTCTAACCTTATTTTGAATGCAGGATATATAAGAAAACTACAGTGATGAACATTATTGACAAAGATCTTCACCTTTCATTAAAGATAAAGAGCAATGTCTAAAATTTTTATAAAGGAAGTAGAATACAATAATTACTTACCTGGTAAGGTCAGTTGTCCAAAATACAGAGGAAAATATGAAAGTTGGCAAATGGCCTTTATACTAAGTGCCCCAAAATATCAGAGTTGTTTCAATATTTTCAGAGGCCTTTTCCTGTTATTATTATACGTGTATTTTTAAAATATTGGTTATTTGTTTCCCAGGCTAACATGATGAGACAATTCAAAGGGAGGCATGTGTGGGAATATGTGCAGGCAGGAAATGTTATAGAAGAGGGGCAGCAACGAGGAGGGACAGCATCAATAGCACCATCCACATCAATTAGACTCAAAGGAATGCAGAAACATAGTAGGCCATGATTTTTTATTGTATGGTGAAGGGTACTAAGTACTTCTAAGCGCTTGTGGAGGTCTTGGTATTATAGTTTTCATTTTTAAGATGCCTCTGGATCATTAGGAGTAGGTTAAGCTGTGCTGTGTTTTATGAGAAACTGGTGATACATCAGAAAAAAACTGACACAGTGGTTTAAACTATTTCTCGCTCCTAAAGATGAAAACCTCAGTTATCTCAAATATCCAGTTATGTTTGATCCTTCACTGCCCCTTTCCTATCCTGTCAGATAAATGAGGTATTACTGAAATTGTCTTTAATATTCATATTGAAAATGCTTAGTTCATGCAAACATTTATTTATATACTAGCTGGTCTCCCCGAGAGTGGTTCCAGAGAAACATTAACCATCATTAAGTAAATACATCACTACTGAGCCATACCCGGCATAGAGTTGTTCTGTGAGAAACAGCTCAATCATAAGTTAAGGCCTTTATGCCTTTTGAAAGTTGGTGTTTATATTTGAATGGACCGGTCATGTTTGTTCTTGGTATCTGAATATCTGTGGCATGTCTCTCTTGACTGGGAATGGTGGCAGGAGCTCCTTGTACTCGGTGTCAGTTTTCTGGAGAATGTCTATCTCTTCAAAGTCCCCCTATGCATCCTTCTCCTCAAAGTGAATTTTGGGTTTGCTACTTTGCCTATTTTAAATTAGCACATGGCTAACATGACTGACAAATATTTAAATAACATCCAGTCAATACATATATTTGAAAAAAGAGATTGAAAGTTAGAGAAATAATAGAAGTATATGTTATTACTGAAATTTTGTTGGTTGTAATAGAATTAGGTGTTACTGAAATAATAAGCTTTCTTACCATGCCAGTTTGATTTTGTTTGGACTGCTGTAATGGGATAAGTTGTTTGTTGATTTGGCTTTTGCAGCAGTGGTCTCTTGTCTTTGAAGCTGCTTGTTCTGTATCTAAATTAGTTCCTTGGCTTACCCCTTGGAAATAATTTTGATGGATAGTAATAAAACTGTTACATAATGGTGATTCCTCTGAAAAGACTTTTAAGCATATTGAATTCTTATTGATTTTTGTTTTATATAATGGCATTTCTATTTTATACATTAGTGCTTTTTATGCTAACACTTTGCATATTTCTTGTCTTTTGACAAAAACATACATAAAGTAATTCACAGACTTTAACTGTGATAAAAGACGCTCTGGTGAAGAAAATTTGCTGCTGGTCCTCTTTAAGTGTAAAAAGCCATTTGTTTCCATTTGCAAATCAATGAATGGGAAGGGACATTAATCTTTCTAAAATAATTTCCAAGCCATGAAGGAAAAAGAAAAACATTGAGAATGAACCTTTTTCTGTATTTTTGTACACAAATTCTTTGTCTTACCAATTTCACAAATCTGAACTTCACACAACTCTAAAGGATAATAAAAGTATTATTTTACAGGTTACCAACATGAGAAATAAATTTTGAGTAATTATTCCAAACTCATAAATTCAGTATGTATAAGAATTTAGTATATACATGGTCTAGCTTCATGAATCACACGGCTTTTTCTCTTCAGAGTCCAAATGAAAACTTCCCTAATCTTAAACTGTGAAAATTATTGCAGATGTAGGAAAACAGCCTCATTTTTTATGAAACCGTAATTCCAGTTTAAAGTAATAGCAAGACATTTATACAAAAAAATTCCGTTGTTCCTGTTTTCCTATTTTTTAAGAGCAGTGATGTATATGTATGTATATTTATCCCAGTATATTTATAATATCCAAATATACATGTAATTGTATGTATTATTGTTGGCCCACAGCCAACCACCTTCTCCTTAATCTCTTACTAACACTTAAAAAGAGTAAACATTTACCCAACTTGATAGCTAGAAGGATTTTTCCTCCAAGTGCTAATTCTGTTTGCCTGTTGTTTCTTTGGGACTTGAAGCAATTAACACATCTATGGGAAAACTTCCTGTATACATAATACCTTTCCTCCTTTTTTACCAATAGTGTTTTCTTTTTCTTAAGTCTATTTTCATGTGAAAGTTGTTTTTCTGTTTTTTTTTTTTTTTGGTTTCTCTATTTCTCCTAGTGATTTAATCCTGATTCAGGACTTCCTTTGAAAGTAAAATGGAATAAAAATGAAAAATCATGAACTTTGCCTATCCTTTTCTTTTTTTTTAACTTTAACTTTTGGTGTGGGATGGAAGGGAGAACTTAAAAAAAGGTGTAATCCTATTTGAGCCAAGGGCGTTGAAGGGCCTTCTAGCTTCCCTAACTAAAGGGCTATGACACAAGGCAGTCAAAGGAAGAAATAAATGAGTATTCTTTAACATACACTATACAATGATTAATCAGTTCTGTTGAGTGGTATTAAATGGAGGAAAGAAACCAAATAGGAACAATTTTGGTCCTTGCATGCTTTATGCCGATGGTAGTACACAACATTCCTTGCACATTGCCTAGAAGGAAGAGCTGCAGATCATCAAAAATAATCATTCATTTCCAAATGGTCTAATGACAGCATGTACAAAGGTGGCTCACTTAAAACCTTCCATTTAGAGTCGCACTGCATCAAATGGTGCTAATTTTAAGTAGGCCATCCGGAGAGTGCACCCTCGGAAACAACACCCTTCCATCATTTATACTAAATCCATTCCTTTTTCATTCACAGGGAAGATTTAATATTTCAGAATCTTGTTCGTGCATTGAGGAGAAAATACTGTTCACCTGGAACTCATCAATCTGAGACCCAGGGAATGCCAAATTTCTGCCATGTGCTTGTTAAGCACCCTGCCTAATACTTACAAAGGCCTGCTTCTAACACTTCCCGAGTCTCAATGTATTAGCGTATTGATCACCATAATTTAGGATTCTTTGGCAGTGGGGTGGGTCTTCCCATTTGGAGCCCCCTCACTTGTCTGCAGCGACTTCTAAAAAGCCCGGTTGCGCGGACAGGATGTTTGATCTGGGGGCCAAGTGTTTCCAGATTTAACTCTCTGGCCTTAACGGTGAGGGGCCGGCGCTGAAGGCGAGACACCGTGCGGGGGGCCGCGTGCGGGGAGGAGGCGCAGGCGGGGCGGTTGCCCACCTGTCTACCCTCCACCTTTCCCCGCCCCTCGTTCAAGCCGGTAGCGGCCCCTCCCTCCGGCGGGCGCGAGGCCGAGGAGCGGCGGCTGGAGGCGCGGGCCTCGGGCACCGGCCCCGGGCGGCTGTTGGGCCAGCGGGGCGGAGCAGCGGCGGGCGGGGGCGCGCGCGGAGAAGACCCCGCCGGCCGCTGCTCAGAGCCCGCGGGGCTGCTCGGCTCCGCCCCGCCCGCTCGGCGCGCGCGCGGGCCAGGCCCGCTGTCCTCCCCACCCTGGTGCGCACGGGGTGGAACCGGCTCACTCCCCTCCCTCCCGCGGCGGCGGCGGCGGCGGCGGCGAGCGCTGAATGAAAGACGCCGACTGCTCCGGCACCCGACCTGAGCCCGGGCGGCGGCGGCGGCGGCGGAGCGCGAGGCCGGCGTGGTCGTTTCATCCTCCCGGGCACCAGCCGCGGCGGCACAGGTCGGTGCTCTCGCCGCGGCCGGGCGCGGAGCCTGGTGGGCGGCGCGGGGGAGGGGAGGTGGGTGTGCTGCGCCCCCCGGGCGGCGCGGGGAATGGCGGCTGCTCCGGCGCTGCGGTGTGTTGATCTCCCGGCTGCGGGCCCTGGGCCGCTCGCCCTTGGCGCGGGGAGGGGGCTGCGGGGCCCCGGCGGAGGGCGCCTCGGCGGCTAGCTCGTGGAGTCGGAGGCGGCCGTGGAGCCCCCGCTCCGGGTGTCTGTCCCCCCCTGGCTCTCCCCCTGGGTGGCGGGAACCCCCGGCTGATCTCTCCGCACTGCCCCGGCCGCGGCAGCGCCTCAGCCCCCGCAGGTGAGCGGGAGCCGGGCCCGCCGAGCCGGGCCACACCCCCTCCCTGGCCTTAGCGGCTGCCTTCCCGGAGCCTGGCCGCCTGCGAACCCGCGCACTCGCGGTCGGTGACCTGTTGCGGAGCGGCCCGCAGCCCGAGTCGCCCGCCAGCCCCGCGCCCGGAGGGGCCGGTCCGTGCTGGCCTCGGGCCGGGCGCGCGGCGGAGCGCGGGGCCCGGGCGCCTCCCGGGGTCGGGGTGCTGTACCGCCGGGAGCCGGCGTATTGAGAAAGGGAGAGATTCCGGACGGATCTCATCAAACACTTGCAAAGCCGGGATATCTGTCTGCAAATATCGGGAATGCCATTGCAGTATCGGATTAGGTAGGCTCATAAACACCATGCTTTGGAGGTGATCTGGGAGAAACCCGAGCCACGAGAGCAGAGCTAGTATCTCGAAAATAGCCGTAAACCAGTGCGAGCTGAATTATCCCCCACCTGCCCCCCTCGAAGCTCTTTCCTGTAGCTGTGTGTTGTGTAGACGCAGGCCAGTTTCAGTATACGTGGGCGTGTTTGGGAAGAAGCTGCGAGCTGATAGGAGGTACCTTAGCACAAATGTTAATTTGTTTGAACGGGAGGGGTGAGGGAGGAGGAAGAAAGGGCGCTGATGTTAGCTGTGGAGGAAGGGCAGTTGAAACACTAAATTTCTGTTTTAAGAAAGCGCTAAAAAGAAACATCAAACGTCCAGAGCTTAAGACCGTAAAGTAGGAAATACAGGCACTAATTAATTGAGCTTTATCTTTTATGTGCCCTGGATTCCTTTATTTCAACGCTATGGTTGCTATAGAGAGCCTTGTTTTCATTAGTGTTGAGTTGATTTTGGTGCTCTGTATTCATCAAATCGACTCTTGTAAAGTCCCTTTGAAGATGACCATTAGAATTTTAGGAAACTTTTCTGTCCATGCACTCAGTATATTGCAGTCATAAATTATAGCTTGCCTGTCATAAAGCCTGTCCCACCTAGATAATTATGCTTATACAAGTGCTGTAGAATCATAAATAAAGGTAATTACTGTTACTGCTGAATATCTTACTATAGACTTTAGAATTGTGAAGGAACTTATCCAAACCGTATTATTTAATAAAAATAATTCTTAACTCAAGCTTTGTACCCATTACGTGTACCATCTAGCTTCAAAGATTTGGAAAATGTCTTACTAGCTGAAAGAGCAAATGTAAGGACATTAAGATGCTTTTTTGAATAAATAATTTCAAGGTAACTTATTTTAAACACCCAGAAAAAACACAATATCCTTCACCAAAAAACTCATGAGAGGCGTTTTTACTTCTTCAACTTCGGTGAGTTTCTGGAAATCCTGTTCACTTTGCTAAATTATTCCTGCTTGCAATAGAACTTAAAAGATAGTGCTTACATTATCAAGACTGCGGCATGCTTTTCTGATATATATATTTAATAACAGAAAGGACACACCACTACTTCCTAAGAGATAATGTAACTAAAAAACTGGCTTTGTGAATCTTTTACTTTGTGTACGTCTATTACACATGTGAGAAATGTATTTGCATGTGTGTTTAAATACTTTGTTCATGTCCTTCTCAGTTTATCAGGTCATTAACAGTTGAGACAGTAGTAGTTTGTGGTGATTGATGGATTTATAGGTGAAATTGTTCTGTTGCAATTTAAAACACTTCAGCTTTTGTCCAGAGGTCCAGTTCATTCATTCATTCCGTACATATTTATTGGGTACCTACTTGCTGCCATTTGACTAGATGTTGGGCATACAACGGAGGAGAAAAAGACGACCTCTGCCCTGAGGTAAAGTGGTAAAGGGCAAGTGGGCAAATAGCCTCCCACTTAATTGTCAGATAACACTGTTTAATGTTAGTTTAATGTTAGTTTACAAGTTGAAGAAGTAAAAACGCCTCTCATGAGTTTTTTTGGTGAAGAATATTGTGTTTTTTCTGCTAAGAATAGTGGCAGTTATTACTGAGTGAACAAAAGCTTTAAGACAGTTATTTAAAAAATATGTTGTTTATATACATTGGGTATCTGGTTCCCAAGTGTACCAGAAATAAACATTCTACCTGAGTCATATGATGCATAGCTTACATGTGGTTAAACAGCTTTGTTCTTTTGGTTTATATAGTTAAAATGAAGAAATGCTTGCTAAAAATACTTTCTTTTGGCACTTCTTTATAAGGGAGCCTATTTTTTTTAATCTAAGTTAAAAAAAATCATCTTCTGGCTGTGTCCATACTGTACTTCCATAGAATCTGATAACCATTGTTGCTAACAACAGAAAAGTTTGACTGAAAGTGAGGATTTGTTTTTTTGTTTTTGTGTTTAAAGTATAACCGATATTGACTGGTGTAGTTCTTTGAAGATTACAGAGCTTTTAAAACATATATGTATTATTTTGATACATAAATATTTTTGTACTTCTCATTGACAGGACTACTAATAATTCACATTAAACCTATCTAGGCTATATTATCTCCATTTTAGATGAGGAAATGAAGATCTTAAGCACACCCCACCACTAAACAAGGTGTAGAGCTTGGTGGGGAGAGCGTCAACATGTACAGTTCAGCATACAGTATAGCTACTTGTCTACTTTTCCAGAAATATCTAAATAGCTTTTAAATTTAAACCCAACTATCAATTGAAAATTAATTGAATGTTTTCTTTCTGCAAGTTAAACTCTAAAACCTAATTAAAATCTAAGATCATTGGCCTTTTGCTATATAAAAAAGACAGTTTGGATTTATTTTTAGCGGTGTGTTTTGAGAATAAGACGTATCAAAATCAATTCTGTCTTTTGAATATGAGGTTTTATTGTGTAACAGCTGTACTTGGAATAAAATTGTCACTTCAGTCGGAATACGTTTTTATAGTTACTCAGTTTTCAATAAAAAGATAACTCAAATAGCTGAAACTTTACCTCAGCCTGAGTGAGATTTCTTGGAGAGGAAGATGAATGTATTGTATTACCCTTGTAAATTGTTTCTTTAAATGTGTCCTAATTCCCCTTGATTTAGAATTCCTTTTTAGTTTGGGAATGAAGATTGGATGTGATAAATTTTGGTAACCTGGAATTAATCTGGACCCTTGACTGATGTCTTGAGCTTCTGATTTAGGAAAAGTTTAAACTATATAGTAGGAATAAAACACTGTAATTTGAAATGTGTGACACCTGCCTATTCTATGGGAAGAAAAAAGTTTGGTATAAATTTAACCAGTTCCTTTAATAAGTAATGGCTAGTTAGGGATATAGGAAGAGTATAAATAGCAGTGTTCATATGATTTAGGTTGAGGGTGCCTGGCACTAAAGAGACAGTACTGGCTCTGGAATTGATACATTGCTTTGCAGTTGGAGAGGCTTAAAATGAAGTTCTTGCCTTGAACTTAATTGATACCCTTCTGTTATTTTACTTACATGACCTTTTCTCAAAATGAATTTTCCTTTTTAGGTTGATTTCCTTTTTGCTGATTCTTGGAAAGCCCTTTTTGAAAACACTACCTAAGTAGCATCCCCATCACCCTCTACCCTTACCTTTTTCTTCACAATATTAATTTAGCTGACATTATAGCATATTTTGTTTTGTTTATTATCTGATTTCCGTATAAGCCTGCTGAGGGCAGGGTCTTAGTTTTGTTTGAAAATTGTTGTATTCCAAGCACCTAGGAAAGAACTTGGCACATAGTCAGTGCCAGGTAATATATGTGGGGTGAGTGAATTATTTGGTATTAAATGAAATGAAAACCACTTTTGCTTGTTTAAAAAAAAAACTTTTTTTTTACTTTAAATAATATGACTGTGCAGTTAAAAAGAAAATTGTATTACAGGACTTACAATGAAAACACCAGTCCCTTGCCTCATGTTAGTATAACTTTCCCTCCCAGATCCTGTCATCAGAATAATCATTTTTAATACTTTTAGCTATCTCTTCTAATGTGTACTTCCATATTTTAAAGTATTACTTGTTTTTTAATCTTAGATATTATCCATTGGCTTTCTACTGTGGTAAATGAGTCTATGCTTTAGGATTCTTATGCCATCAAGAGAACTTCCTCTCCTTTTGTCTCCCCATATAGTTATATCATGCTTTTGGTTTAAATCAGTGCTCATTGTTTACCTTATTATGACTTTGTAAATATATTCATCACTGAACTTTGTGGTGTACTATGATTGTATTTCTTGGAGTTAAAATCTTTGTTTTTTGCTTAGCTTCCTGTTTGTCTCTCATTTTTTTTTCCTAGCAACTGTCCCAATATGTTCAAACACATTGGGTTTGGTATTTTTGAAAACTGGAAAAATCCTAGGGCTTTCTATCCTTGTGCTCACCTTTGTACTGGCCTCTGCTCTACTGTACAGCTTTAGCTTCTGACTTCCCTCCTCCATGATTCCGAGAATCATCTTCGCCTTTCCCTACGTTAGATCCTGCACACCTGCATCCATGCCTTCCTCTTGCTTGCCTTAAATCTTTGTTTTGGTGAAGGGCATCTCTCACGTAACTTTCAAGAAAGGTGAAATTTTTGAGATGTTGGAATTGCTGAAAATGTCTTTTCTACTCTAATACCTGGTTGATAACTTGGCTGGTCTGGGTATAGATTTCCAAGGTGAAAAGAATTTAAGGGACTGTACTGTAATTTTCCAACTTCAAGTGGTTGTTGAAAACATGATGCCATTTACTCTTCATCCTTTGTACATGGCCTGTTCCCTTTAAGATCTTGTCTTTGTCATCAGCATATCTGACAGGCCACTGAAGTTGTATGTATCTCGTGTGGCTCTTACTGCACTTCTTGTGTATTGAACTTAGTAGGCCCTGCCAACTAGCAGTGTCCGTATTACATGAGAGGAGAGATGATTTTATGGAGGGGTTAGCAAACTTTTTTATTTGAAGGGCTAGACTAGAGTAAATTCAGGTTTTGTCAGCAATACAGTCTCTGTTACTGCCCAGCTTTGCTTTTGTAGAGTGAGGGTAGCTAAAGAGCATGGGCTGTGGTTTGCTTGCCCTAATCTATGCACAGGTGGAAGGATTAGCCTGTTAGGAGCAGGGAGTTTATCTATAGAAACAGGAGAGGAGCAGAATATGTAGACAGAGACCCGGTGGTGGTGGTGGCTTGAGGCAGTTCTCCGGCCTTTCCGTTAGTATGGGAAGCAAGGTCATTAGCTGGGTAAGGAAGAGGGGAGTGTGTATTGGAGGTTTGAGAAGAGGGAAAAGGTCATGACATAGTCATTTATCGGAAGAATCAAAAAGTGAATAAAACAGAACAGGGAGATACGGTGTGGTTGGCAAGCAGCATTAAGGGCTCACTTGAAATAGATGATTCTGAATTTCATGTTCCTGACTTTAATAGTAGTAACTCTAGAATCTCACCACCAAGTATGATATCTAAATAAGTATTTCTACTTAGGAAAACCACTAAGTAAGTTTTTTTTAAATGAGGTAGGGTCATTTTATTAATTTTATCAGAAATATTTTCAAACATAAGTAATAATTACACATATGTGTATATTCCTTTATACATACATACTTAGCCTATATAACCACTTATTTCTAGAGAAATGCAAAAGAAAGTACTGTTTTTTTCCCAAATGCAAATTTTGATTTGAAAAATCATTCATTTATTTATTCATTAAAAAAAAGTCATGGAGCATTTTCTGTGTGCCAGGAGTAATTCTTGGTGCTGGGGATATAGCAATAAACAAAAAGACAAAAATATTTTTATATACATTTGTGTTTTAACTAACATATAATATAACAAAGTAATACACATACATATGCATTAATAAGAAAGGAACATTGTGCAGAAAAGAGAGAACATAATAGATATATTAAACGTATTTTTTCAGCTTTATTGAGATATAATCGACAAATAAATTTATGAGATTATTAAAGTGTACAAGGAGGTGGATTACTCCCATCTAGTTAATTAACATGTACATCACCCCACATATTTACATTTTTTTTCTTTTTTGGCAATAACATTTAAATTCTACTTTCTTAGCAAATTTCAGTTACATAATTAAATTTTATCAACTATCGTTACCATATTGTAATTAGATCCTCAAACCTTACCTGTCTTACAACTGAAACTTTGTACCCTTTCACCAACCTCTTCCTCTTTCCCCTAGCTTAGTGTAAATTTTTGATACATAACTAAAAGATTAAGAAGTACCCTCCAGTCTTAGTTTTATAAGTTTTTTCTTTTAAAATCATAAATAAGTATTGAATTTTGTTGAAATGCTTGTTCTGAATTGATAGAGATTATCATATGTATTTTCTACATTAATCTGCTGATCAGATGTATTAGATTGGTAGATTATCTCCTGTTTGCATTTTGGGGGCCAACCCTACTTAGCTGTGTTGCATTTTTTCCCCCTGTACACTGCTGAAATTGATTTGCCATTGTCTAAGAGGTTTTTGAAATCTACATTTATTAGCAAATACATTTATCAGAAATTTACATATTTGTGTATTTTGACTTCAGAGTTATGCTGGCTTCATAATATGAGATGTGAAGCTTTCCCTTTTTTTCTATTCTGTGAAATAGTTTTGTAACATTGGAATTATGTGGTCCTTGAAGGAACTAGAGATTTAATGTGAAAGGTGAAAAATAAGATTTCTAGAAGAAAACATGGAAAACTATCCACATGACTCTATGGTAGGCAGAGACTTTAAAAGAAAACAGAACACAAAAAGTACTAACCAGAAAAGATTGGTTAAGTTTTTCTTCATTAACTAAGAACTTCTTTTCATCAAAGGATACTACTATTAAGAGAGTGAAAAGGCAAGAGACACATTGGAAAAAGTGTCTGCAATACTTAAATCTGACAAAGGACTTATATCCAGAGCATGTAAAAAAATATACAAGTCAATTTAAATAAAGCACAGGCAATGCAATTTTAAAGCAAATGGGCAAAAGACCAGAAAAGACATTTACAGAATGAGTTGTCCAGATGGCCAAGGTGAAAAGCTACTCACAAAGTTTTCAGAGAACTGCAAATTAGAGCTGTCATGTGATACCACTGCATACTCACCAGAGGGGTATTAATGAAAAAGTCTGAAAATACTAAGTGTTGACAACAGTGCAGAGTATTTGGAATGCTCAGTCATTTCAAATGGGTTTGAAAAGCAAATAACCACTTTGGAAAATTTGAAAATAGCATCTGTTAAAGCTCTACATTTCTATGCCCTATGATCCAGCAGTTTTGCTTCTCATTTTAGGCCCAAAAGAAATCAATATATATGCACATCAAGACATGGACTTAAGAAGAAAACATGGTAAATTTTCATCTTGGAATAGGCAAAGGATTCTTAGATAGGACACAAGAACAGCAGCCAGCAAAGCAAAAGTGACATAAATTCAATTTTATGAAAATTTAAAACTTGTGCTTCAAAGGATACCAAGAAGGTAAAAAGACAACCCACAGAATGGAAGAAAATATTTGCCAATCATGTATCTGATAAAAGACTTGCATTCAGAATATATAAAGAACTCTTAATAATGATAAGATAATCTAATTTAAAAATGGGAAGAAAATCTGAATAGGCATTTCTCAAAGAAGATACACTGTAAGTACATAAAAAGATGCTTGACATCATTAGTTGTCAGGGAAATGAAATCAAACCACACAATTAGATACCTCTTTATACCACTAGAATGGGCTAGAAACAAAGTTAGATTATAAGTATAGGTGAGGATGTTGAGAACTTCAAACCTTCATATACTGATAGGAATGTAAAATGATACATCTACTTTGAAAGCCAGTATGGCAGTTCTTCAGATGATTAAACATAGAGTTACCATATGACATAGCAGTTCCTCTCCTAGGTACATACCCAAGAGAAATTAAAAAGTGGCTCTGAAGAAACTGTACATGAATGTTTGTAGTAGCATTATTCATTGTAGGCAAAAGGTGGAAACCACCAAAATGTCTGTCAACCAACAAATGGATAAACAAAATGTGGTATATACATACAACGAATTATTATTCAGCCATTAAAAGAGGTAAGGTACCAAAACATTCTGCAAATGAATGAACCTTGGAAACGTGCTGGGTGAGAGAAGCAGTTGCTAAGGGTCACATACTATATGATTTCATTCAGATGAAATGTGCAGAACGGAAATATGTAGAAACAATGTAGATTAGTGGTTGCTTCAGGCTAGGTGGAGGTGGGCTAGGGTTGTTGTGGTAGCATAGCTGACAGGTACAGAATTTCTTTCTGAGATGATGAAAGTGTCCTAAAATTAACACATGGTGATGGTTGTAATCCTGTGCTTAAAGTTTGTATGAATCTGGGCAAGTTACTTAATTTCTTTAATATTCAGCCTATTTGTAAAATGTTTGTATCTTCTCATAGGATCATTGTAAGTATTAAATAAGAAAGCTGAATTAGTTCTTTATGTTTCCTCTTTCAGGAGCTTGTAACCACAGCCTAAGCTTCTCTTGTATCTGGGGTTACTATAGTAAATCATTTGTCAGACCTCTTCCAATCCTGATTTACACTGCCAGGATTTGACTAGAACTTTTCTGGCCTTCTGGAATTAGATTATGTGACAAATCTGTGTTTTCTGTTGCTGCTCTTAAGCTGCCTTTTTGTGAATGTACTGAAATCTTTACAGATCTTTATAGATTTTAGGGTTTTGTAGGTGGAGATTAGAAAGTATTTTAGGTTTGATTGACACAGATTTTAATCGTAAGTTTTTGATAGGGTAACTTCTGCTTTTCTTTCAGTTTTGAGCAGATGTATACTTTGTAGGTTTGTGTGGTTTAGATCCTACCTCTTAAGTCTACTAAAGAGAAATGTTTTGAGGATATCGTATGGATAAAAACTGCTTTTTACTTTGTTCTTTTTGTCAACAGTATTTTTGAATGTTTTCTGTGAGCATGGTACTTGTGAATGTTATCATGGGAGTATAAGTCTTAGTCCTTGCACATGTTTACATCTTGGTGAGAGATGAAATCTTGTATGGGAAACCACAGAAAATAACATAAAACCATGTGTAGTTACATGTCAGATTGAAGAACAGTTTACAAGAGAGGCAGCTCAGGGCAGAAGTGGTCCTAAAGGAATATGTTTCATTGAGGTTGAAAGAACATACAGTTAACCCTTGAACAACATGGGTTTGAACTGCATGGATCCACTTACACGTGGATTTTTTTCAGTAAAACATATTGGAAATTTTTTTGGAGATTTGTGACAATTTGAGAAAAAAAATTTTTTCTCTAGCTTTGCATTATTGTAAGACTTTTTATTGGAAGACTATAGTATACAATATGTATAACATACATAATATGTGTTAATCTGTTTATATTATCAGTAAGGCTTCCATTCAACAGTAAGCTATTAGTAGTTAAGTTTTGGAGAAGTGAAAATTATGCATGGATTTTTGACTCTGCCAGGGAGTCAGTGCCTTAGTTCCCACATTGTTCAAGGGCCAACTGTGTAAATATTGGAAACAGCATGACTGAAGATAAAGCAACACAAATTAGTTTGTCATGTGTTGGATTGAAGGATTTTTTATTTGGGATGGGGTGAAAAATACAGTTACATTTGATAAGGTGGTGGGAGCAGATCAGTCCTTTGAAATAAAGCAGATTAGTTAAAATGATAGTACATGCTGTTACTAACTCTTAGCTTCTCACTGTACTTCCTTTCTTCCTAGGACTATAGATAGAAAGTTTGTAAATGAAGATTGGAGGAAAAATCCAAACTATTTAGGACCAGTCTTCTTAAAAAAAAAAAAGGCTTCTAGTTATATATGTAGAAAAGGTTAAAACAACATTGATAGGAAAGTAGCATTAATATGTTTTAGTTTTACTTTTTCCTTTCTGCCCCTATTACTTGTCCATAGCTAATTATATAGCAGAAACTTTTAAATTCAAAGCTTTCTTCTGACATTAAGAAAGTCAAAAGGTAGGGTAGAACTCATCTGCAAAATGGTTTTAAAGATATCATTTCAGGGGTTTGAACTTAAGGGAACTAGCAATACTACTGAAGCCTTCTGTGCTGTACTTGTTTGTCTAAACAGTGTGGGCAGTTGTGAATTGGCTGTAGTAATAATGTCAGTACATCTAGCCCTCTCATCTACTTTAGTCCAGTGTGGCCCAACAGATAAAGCTATAGACTAGATAAGGTTATTGATGTTTACTACTTCTCTCTCTGAACAAAACTACAAGTGATAGACGACAATAGTTTTCCTTCCTCAGTTGATATAGTGTGGCAACCCTTGATTTAACAATAGCTGGACCTGTGTCCTACTTGCGTGATACTGTAAATTATATGATCTTCTGAATAACAACCACAATTTGTATTTATAACTGCTTAATTACTATAACTAAATAGATTAGAAATATTGACAAGACTTTTGAGCCCTGGATTAGTGGTGACTTTGCTGACTCAGTATCCTAGGCATGTATTTTGTAATTCTGGTCTGCCCACAGTTCTTTTGTAGGAAATGTCCTTTTTCCTCAGTACACTGCAAAGGAACAGACCTTAATAGTTGTGTTTTTTACCATATAGACTGTATTGCAACTGATTGGGCCAGGAGTTTGACCCTAAGGGTTGCTAATCTGTAAGCTGCCTATTAACCTAGGATTGTGTGGTGGGGAAAATTAATAGGCATTTACAGGAAATAGTTTGCCATTGAGCCATGGGAACAGAGGCTGGAAGGATGCATTAGTGCAGAGTCCAGTAAAACTCACTTTGAGAGACTGGAAAGTAAGTATAAGCACAAGCTATGAGTTACAGAAATAATAAAGGAAATGAGGAAACCAGTTGGTATCTAGAAAAGAATAGAGCATCTGTGCCAAGAGAAGCACACAATTCTAAGTGTGAAACCATGTAGTCTGAGAGAGAGACAGGTACAGAGCATGAGATTGAAGATTCTGGTGTCTGGCTCTGTAGATAGACACTCTCCTTTCATTATTGTGATACTTCTGTGGCTCCTGCCCTTGAGACCACACCCCATTTTTTCCCAAGCTTTGGTGTCAGACTTTTGGTAGAATTCTAGCTCTGTCTCATTGTAGCTGTGTGACCTTGGGCAGATTGTTTAACTTCTCTGTCTCATTTTTTATCCCTAAAATGTGTATCATAAGTAATGCCTTTCCTCATAGGGTTGATGTGAAGATTAAGTGAGATGATAACATGTAAAGCTTTTAGAACAACGCTAAGCACTTAACAAACGTTCAATAAATAACATCATATATATATATAAATAACTCTAGGAGTAATTTGAATGAATTTCTTGTAACTATAAGAGGCTAAGAAGTTAATTTGGTTGCGTATTACTTAAGAGCTGTGTAACCAAGTGTATGGACTGGATAAGCAAGATTATTTTAGGTAGTATGTAGGGCATTAAAAAAATACTCTTATTCAACCTGAATAATAGGATTTGCTATTTATTAAGCATTTAATAGATGTTTGGTGCTGTTGTAAGCATTTTAATTATGTTAACTTACTAGACTGTCATGATAATCTGGTGAAATAGGTTCTGTTGTTGACCTTGAGTTTATAGAGGTAGAAGCAGAAACAGGGAGGCTAGCCATTTTGTCAGAGGTTATACAACATGTAAGTGGCAGAGCTAAGATTTGAATACAGGTGGTGTACTTGTACAGTTTTGTTTTTTAAGCATCAGTTTCCTTTCTCTGTACCTTATTTACCTTTAAATGAGGCCAAAGAAAAGGTCAGTTTGTTATGACTATTTCTTTCATACTTTAAGTAGTAGCATACTCAGGTACAGAGATTTAGGTGGGCAGGTGTGGCCAGGTATGATAGTATTGTAAGATTCTTAAACTGTATGTGAAGTGGTATAATACCACCTGAAGGTAAACCATGATAAGTTAAAATATGTACACTATAAATTCTAAGGCAGTCCTATTTTTTAAAAAGTTACAAGTTTTAAGCCAACAAAGTAGATAGAATGGAATCAGAAAATATACTTATTTTGTTCAAAAGAAGGCATAAAAAAAGGAAAGAAAGAACGTGGGACAAATAGAAACAAATAGCAAGATAATAGACTTAAACCTAACCACACCAATGATCACATCAAATAAGTGGTCTAAATATACCGGTTAAAAGGGAGAGATTGTCAGATTGGATAATAAAGCAAGACCCAATAGTATTTGTGCCTATAAGAAGCATACATTAAATATAAAAGTACAAATAGGTGAAAAGTAAAGGATGGAAAAAGATACACCATACTGAAGCAATAGTCAAAAGAAAGATGGAGTGGCTATATTAATACCAGACAAAGTAGACTTCATTCAGAGCAAAGACTGTTTCCAAGGATAAAGGATGTCGTTACATAATCATAAAGAGGTCAGTTAATTAAGAAGATATAGCAGTTCTAAGCATTTGTGGCCCTAATAACAGAATTTTGGAAATATGAGCATACCTTGTTTTAATTGCTCTTAGTTTCCACTCTGCAAATATTTTTTCTTCAAATTGAAGCTTTAAGACTTCAGTGGAGAAAGTAACTGCAGATATAGTGAGAATAGCAAGAGAACTAGAATTAGAAGTAGAGCCTGAAGAGTTGGCTGAATTCCTGCAATTTCATGATAAAACTTGAACAGATGAGGCTTCTTATGGATGAGTAAAGAGAGTGGTTACTTGAGATGGAATTTACTTCTAATGAGGATGCTGTAAAGATTGTTGAAATGACAACAAGGACTTAGAGTATTACATAAACTTAGTTGATAAAGCAGTGGCAGAGTTTAAGAGGGTTAACTCCAATTTTGAAAGAAGTTCTATCGTGAGTAAGAGGCTACCAAACAGCAAAGAAATCAGTCTTGGGTGAGTCAGTTGATGTGGCCGACTTCAGTGTTGTCTTCTTTTATGAAATTGCCACAGCCTTCAGCAACTACCACCCTGTCAGTCAGCAGTCATCAACATTGAGGTAAGACTTTCCACCAGCAAAAAGATTATTCCAATTCACTGAAAGTTCAGATGATGATTAGCACTTTTTAACAATAAAATATCTTTTAATCTTTTAATTAAGGTATATAAATTTTTTTAGACATAATGCTATATTGCACACCAAACTAAAGTATCATATAAACATAACTTATATAATATGCTGGAAGACCAAAGAATTCATTTGACTTGCTTTATTGCAATATTTTTGTTATTGTGGTGGTCTGGAGCTGAATCCATACTATCTCTGAGGTATGCCTCTACATAAAGCAAAAACTGGTAGAACTCCATGCAAAAACAGTCAACTCCACCACTAAGGAGAACCAGGTATTGGAGAGGAAAGAGTTGACCTTCTGGGCACCCCAGGACACCTTCGTCGTAAAGTCATACTCTAGATCACGAAACATAGTGGATCTATCTAATACAAAGGAAGAAACTCAAAACCTTGGCAAAATGAGGAGGCAGAGGAATATGTGCCAAACAAAACTACAGGATAAGACACCAGAAACAGGTCTAAATGAAATGGAGGTCACCAATCTTCTTGATAAAGATTTCAAAGTAACAGTCAAATATGCTCACTGATCTGCGGAAATGTATTGAAGATCTCAGGGAAGACTTCAACAAAGATACAAGAGCTGAAAAAGAGCCACTCAGAGCTGAAGAATACTTACTGAAGAATAGTAACTGAAATGAAATATACAATGAAGGGAATGAATAATAGATTGCTGCAAGTAGAGGAGACAGTCGATGAGATGGAAATTAGAGTACAGGAAAACAATGAAACTGAGGGCCAGAGAAAAAAGAATCTCCAGAAACAAAAGGATGCTAAGAGAGTTGTGTGACAACTCCAAATGAAACAATATTCACATAATGGTACCAGAAGGAGAAGAGAGAGATAAGGGGGAGAAAGTCTCTTTGAAGAAATAATTGCTGAAAACTTCCCCAGTCTGGGAAAGGAAACAGACACCCAGATCCTGCAAGTTCAGAGAGCCCATAACAAAAGGAACCCCAGGAAGACAACACCACGAACATGTAATAATTAAAATGACAAAGATTAAGGATAAAGAGGGCATTGAAAGCAGCCAAAGAGAGATAAAAAATTATGTATAAGGGAAATCCCATCAAGCTATGAGCAGATTTCTCAGCAGAAACTTTACAGGCCAGAAGGAAGTGGCAGGAAATATTTAATATATTGGAACAAAAGGACTTTCAATCAAGAATCCTCTACCCAGCAAGGTAATGCTTCAAAATTGAGTTTCCAAGATAAATGAAAGCTTGAAGGAATTCACCACCACTAAACTGGGCTTACAGGGTATGTTAAAGGGACTTCTGTAGATGGAAACATGTTTAAGCCTAAAAATACTTTTCACCAGTGAAAACCCACAATAAAGGTAATAGACCAGTTACTTACCTAGCAAATATATAGTTAAAAATAAAACAAAACAGAAGTAGTAAAACCAGCTATACACAAAATCAGTCAAGGCATACACAGAAAATACAGATTATGACATCTAAAACAAAGTGTGGAGGAAGAAGAAGAATAAAATAGTACATTTAGATTGTGTTTGCAATAGAACAATCATCCACTTAATATAGACTGTTACATAGGAAATTATATGTGAACCTATGGTAAACACAAACCTAAAGCCTATAATAGATACACAAAAAATTAAAAAGAGAAATCCAATCATAACACTAAAAACCATCAAATAACAAGAGAAGAGTATAAGAGGGGAAGAAAGGAACAGAGAGGAGCTACAGAAACAACCAGAAAACAATAAAATGGCAATAAGTACATTCTAATCAATAATTACCTTAAATGTAAATGGACTGAATGCACTAATCTGAAAACATAGAGTGGCAGAATGTATAAAGAAACAAGACCCATCTATATGCAGCCTACAAGAGACTCATTTCAGACCTAAAGACATACACAGACTAAAAGTGAAGATATGCAAAAAGATATTTCATGCAAACAATAGGGAGAAAAAAGCAAGAGTAGCAGTACTGATATCAGACAAAATAGACTTCAAAACAAAGAAAGTAACAAGAGACAAAGAAAGACATTACATAATGATAAAGGGATCAGTCCAACAAGAGGATATAATAATTGTAAATATCTATGCACCCAACATGGGAGCACCTAAATATATACAATAAGTACTAATAATTAAAGGGGATAATAGATTGCAACTCTTTCATATTAGGAGACTTTAACACACCATTTACATCAATAGATAGATCAACCAGACAGGAAATAAGGAAATGTGGGCACTGAACAATACATTAGATCAGATGGACTTAATAGACATCTACAGAACATTCCACCCAAAATCAGCAAGATACACATTTACCTCAAGTGTACATGGAACATTCTCCAGAATAGATCATATACCAGGCCACAAAAAGAGCCTCAATAAATTAAAAAAGATTGAAGTTGTATCAAGCAGCTTCTCAGACTACAGTGGTATGAAATAAGAAATAAATTACACAAAGAAAACGAAAAGACCTGAAAACACATGAAGACTAAGCAACATGCTTTTAAATAATCAATGGATCGATAAACAAGTCAAAACAGAAATCAAGCAATAGATGGAGACAAATGAAAACAAAAATACAACAATCCAAAATCTGTGGGATGTGGCAAAAAGCAGTTCTAAGAGGGAAGAACATAGCAATACAGATTACCTCACAAAACAATCCCAAATAAACAGTCTAAACTCACAATTAAAGAAACTAGAAAAAAAAGAACCAAGGAAACCCAAAGTTAGTAAAAGAATGGACTTAAATAAAATAGAGAACAATAAAACAATAGAAAAAAACAAGGAAACCAAGAGCTGGTTCTTTGAGAAGATAAACAAAATAGACAAACCCTTAGCCAGACTTATCAAGAAAAAAAGAGAGAGAACACAAAATCAGAAAGGAAAAAGTAATAGAATGGATACTACAGAAATACAAAGAATTATTAGAGAATTCTATGAAAAATTATATGTCAATAAATTGGACAACCTAGAAGAAATGGAAAAATCCCTAGAAAAATACAACCTTCTAAGATTGACCCAGGAGGAAACAGAAAATCTGAACAGACCAATTAGTAACAAAATTGAACTGATAACCAAAAAACTCCCAACAAACAAAAATCCAGGACCAGATGGCTTCACAGCTGAATTCTACCAAACATTTAAAGAAGAGCTAATACCCAGTCTCCTTAAAGTATTCCAAAAAATATAAGGGGAGGCTTCCAAACTCATTCTATGAGGCCAACATCACTAATACCAAACCAGACAAAGATACTACAAAAAAATTTTTAGATCAATACCCTGATCAACATAGGTGCAAAAATCCTCAACAAGATATTAGCAAATCGAATTCAAAAATACATCAAAAGGATTATCCATCACAACCAAGTGGGACTTATTCCAGGGATGTGAGGATGGTACATATTCATAAATCAGTCAGTGTGGTACACCTCATTAACAAGAAGGATAAAAACCACATGATCACCTCAATAGATTCTGGAAAAGCATTTGACAAAATTAAACATCCATTCATGATAAAAACTCAAGAAAATAGTTATAGAGGGTACATACTTCAACAAAATAAAAGCCATATATGACAGACCCACAGCTAATACCATACTCAGTGGTGAAAAGATGAAAGAAAGCTTTTCCTCTAAGATCAGGAAGAAGACAAGGATGTCCACTCTCACCACTTCTGTTCAACATAGTACTAACTATGGCAATCAGACAAGATAAAGAGATAAAAGACATCCAGATTGGTAAGGAAGAAAAGAAGTTAGACTGTTAACTGCAGATGACATGATATTATACATAGAAAACCCTAAAGACTTCACCAAAAACTATAAGAATAACTGGATTCAGCAAAGTTACAAGACACAAAATTAATACACAGAAATCTGTTGCATTCCTGTAAACTAAAAACGAACTAGCAGAAAGAGATCAGGAAAACAATTCCATTTACAATTGCATCAAAAAGAATAAAGCACCTAGGAATAAACCTAACCAAAGAGGTGAAAGAAGGGTACTCTCTAAACAATAAATGATGAAAGAAATTGAAGGTGACACAAATTGATTGAAAGATATACTGTGCTCATTGGATTGGAAGAATTAATATTGTTAAAATATCCATACTACCCAAAGTAATCTACAGATTGGATGCAATACCTATCAAACTACCAGTGGCCTTTTTCGCAGAACAAGGGAAAATTATCCTAAAATTCATATGTAACCACAAAAGACCCCGAATAACAAAACAATTTTGAGAAAGAAAAACAAAGCTGGAGGTATCATGCTTCCTGATTTCAAACTATGTTACAAAGCCATACTATTCAAAACAACATGGTATTGGCATACAAATAGACACGTAGATCGATGGAACAGAGTAGAGAGCCCAGATAGGAACCCACGTTTATATGGTCAATTAATCAACGACAAGAGAAGTAAGAATATACAATGGGGAAAAGACAGTCTCTTCAATAAATGGTGTTGGGAAAACTGGACAATTAACATACAAAAAATGAAACTGGACAACTTTGTTACACCAAACAACAAAAATAAACCTGGAACCATAAAATTCTTAAAACAAAACATAGGTAGTAAACTCTTGGACATGGGTCTTGGCAATATTTTTCTGGATTGGCTCACCAGACAAGGGAAACAAAAGCAGAAATAAGCCACTGGGACTACAACAAACTAAAAAGCTGCTGCACAGCAGAGGGAACCATCAACAAAACAAAAGGGCAACAACCTTTTGGGAGAATGGGAGAAGATATTTACAAATGATACATCCAATAAGGGATTCATACCCCAAATATATAAAGAACTCATACAATTAACACACACACACACACACACAAAACCAGTCCAAATAAAAACTGGGCAGAGGACCTGAATAGACAAATTTGCAAAGAAAATATTGAGATGGCCAACAGACACATGGAAAGATGATCATTATCACTAATCATCAGGAAAATGCAAATCAAAATCACAGTGAGACATTACTTCACACCTGTTAGAATGGCTTATCAAAAAGATAAGAAATAACAAGCATTGGCAAGGATGTGGAGCACTGTTGGTGGAAATGTATCCTGGCACAGACACTACAGAAAATGGTATAGAGGTTTCAAAAAAATTAAAAGTAGGAATACCATACAACCCAGTAATTCTGCTTTTGGGTATCTGCCTGTCACTAATTCAAAAAGATATATGCACTTTTATGTTTATTGCAGCAGCATTAACAATAGCCAAGATATATATGGAGAGGCAACTCAAGTGGCCATTGATAGATGCATGGATAAGGAAGATGTGGTATACATAGACAATGGCATATTGCTCAGTCATAAAAAAGAATGAAACCTTGCCATTTGCAACATCATGGATGGACCTAGGGAGTATTATGCTAAGTACATAAGTCACAGAGACAAATACCATATGATTTCACTTGTGTGTCAAATCTTTAAAAATGAAACAAACAGAAATAGACTCACAAATACAGAGAACAAAATGGTGGTTGGGGCGGGTATTGGGTGAAATGGGTAAAGGGAATAATGAAGTAGAAACTTCCAATTATAAAATAAGTATGCCGTAGGGATGAAAGTACAGTACAGGGAATATCATCAGTAATATTGTAGTAACTTTGTATCATGACAGGTAGTAACTAGACCAATGGTGGTATCTATTATATATAATTGTTGTAGCACTATGTTGTCCACCTGAAACTAATATATCAACTGTACTTCAATATAAATAATAAAACTAGAAAAAGATGATGTTATATAAGTAACTGAACTTGTGAGTAAAATATTACCCACAAAAAAATCTTCAGGCCCAGATGACTTCACAAGTGAATTTTGAATATTTAAGGAATAAATTATATCATTTCTGCACAGACAACTTTCAGAAAATTGCAGAGGAAATACTTCCTAACTTTGTGAGGCCAAAATTACCCTAATATCAAACTAGACAAAGACACTATGAGAAAAGAGACTACACAGATATTTACCACATGAGCATACATGCAAATGTTTTAAAGAGCAAATTCAATGCAACGATTTATTTTTAAAAGCATAATACATCATGAACAAGTGGGGTTATTTCAGGAATGCCAAGTAAGTTTAACATTTAAAAAGCAATCGATAGGGAGGGGGAAAAACAATCTATGTAATTTGCTCTATTAACCAATAAAAAAAGAAAAAAACATGATGTCAATAAATGCAAAAAGGAAAAGCATTTGACAATCATATCCTTAATCCAGATAATAACTCTGAGCAAATTAGGATTAGAAAGGTATTTCTCCAATCCAATAATGTACATTTCTGAAAAAGTACAGATAATGTAGTTTTAATGGCAGAAGACCAAATGCTTTCTCCCTAAGACCAGGAACAGGACAGAGTTGTTTGCTCTCACCATTTCTGTTCCACAGTATACTGGAGATTTTAGCCAGCACAGTCAAACAAGAAAAAGAAATAAAGAACATCTGTAGACTTCTGGGAAGATGGCGGTGTGAGCAGGGCAACGGAAATCTCCTCCCCAAACCATATATATTTATGAAAATACAACAAATACAACTATTCCTAAAAGTCCAAAAGATACAGTACAACAGCCAGGCTAGAGCTGCACCTGTGGGGACTCAGCTCTTCACAAAGCGGGTAGGATATGGGGCCGTGACCCAGCAGGACCCGATCGCTCCCCAACCCCAGCGCACTGGTGGGAGGAAAGCATTCGGAGTGGGGAGGGAGTGGAGGCATGGGCCCGCCAAATAACCAGCCCTGGTGATCTGCGCCAGCAGTGCTGACACACATCGTGCAGTGTATCGGAGATTGGAGAGACAGAGGGGCAGGATCTGAGAGGAACAGCACAGCCAGGTCCTCTCAGCCAGCTCCCCAGGACAAAAGAAAAGCGTGCACTTTTTTAAAAGTCTTAAAGAGACATGGGCCCAACAACGGAACAAAATCGTCCCAGCGCACTCAGCCCAGCAGGCTGGGAGTCCTGGGGAATGTTGGACCCCTAGGCTGGCAGCCCAGCAAAGGAGCAGCGCCAAGGCTTCCCACAGAGATCAGCAGCCTCCCATTCGTTGCCACCCCCGGCTGGCGCCACAAAGTGTCCGGCAGAACGAAACAGTGGAGCAGCAGTGCCACCTACAGCAACCTCACAGAATCTACTCCCAGCGGGCATTTTTTTTTCCTTTTCTTTCTCTTTTCCCTTTTTTTCCTTTCTTCCTTTTTTTTTTCTTTTTAAAAGTCTTAAAGAGCCCAGCTGACACACATGCCGCCTACCAGCAACCACTTCTATCACCATGAAAAGACAGGAATATGGTACAAACAAAGCTTAGCCAGACAACCCCAGAGAGGGAGCCTGATGGGATGGACATGCACAATCTTCCTGAAAAAGAATTCAGAATAAAAGTCATAAACATAGTGATGGATCTACAGACAAATATGCAAGAGCTAAGGGAGGAAGTGAGGGAAGTGCGGAAAGACAATGCAGAAATGAGACAGGCGATCAATGGGCTTAGTAGCAGACTGGACGAGATGCAAGAGACTGTTAATGGAATAGAAATCAGAGAACAGGAATACAGAGAAGCTGAGGCAGAGAGAGATAAAAGGATCGCTAGGAATGAAAGAATATTAAGAGAACTGTGTGACCAATCCAAATGGAGCAATATTCGCATTATAGGAGTACCAGAAGAAGAAGAGAGAGAAAAAGGGATAGAAAGTGTCTTTGAAGAAATAATTGCTGAAAACTTCCCCTAGTTGGGGAAGGAAATAGTCTCTCAGACACGGAAACCCACAGATCTCCCAACACAAGGGACCCAAGGAAGACAACACCAAGACACATAATAATTAAGATGGCGAAGATCAAAGATAAGGACAGAGTATTAAAGGCAGCTAGAGAGAGAAAAAAGATCACCTACAAAGGAAAACCCATCAAACTATCATCAGACTTCTCAAGAGAAACCTTACAGGCCAGAAGAGAATGCCATGATATATTTAACGTAATGAAACAGAAGGGCCCTCAAACCAAGAATATTGTATCCAGCACGATTATCATTTAAATTTGAGGGAGAGATTAAACAATTCCCAGACAAGCGAAAGCTGAGGGAATTTGCCTCCCATAAACCACCACTACAGGATATCTTAAAGGGACTGCTCGAGATGGAAGCACTCCTAAGGCTAAAAAGATGTCACCAGAGAAAAGAAAATCATAGCAAAGAAAGCAGACCATCCAAATACTAACTAAAGGCAAAACAACCTAGTATATAAAGAATGGAGGAGCAGTAATAAGAAGGGAGCGAAATAAAGAATCATCAGACTGTGTTTACAATAACTTAACAAAAAAGTGAAGTTAGACTGTTAGATAGTAAAGAAGCTACCCTTCAACCTTTGGTAACCATGAATCTAAAGCCAGCAATGGCAGTAAGTACATATCTATTGATAATCACCCTAAATGTAAATGGACTGAATGCACCAATCAAAAGACACAGAGTTACTGAATGGATAAAAAAGCAAGACCCATCTATATGCTGCTTCCAAGAGACTCACCTCAAACCCAAAGATATACACAGACTAAAGGTGAAGGTATGGAAAAAGATATTTCATGCAAACAACAAGGAGAAAAAAGAAGGTGTGGAAGTACTTGTATCAGACAAAATAGACTTCAAAACAAAGAAAGTAGCAAGAGACAAAGAAGGACATTACATAATGATAAAGGGGTCAGTCCAACAAGAGGATATAACCATTTTAAATATATATGCACCCAACACAGGAGCGCCGACATATGTGAAACAAATACTAACAGAATTAAAGGAGGAAATAGAAAGCAAGGCAGTCATTTTAGGAGACTTCAACACACCACTCACACCAAAGGACAGATCAACCAGACAAAATAAGTAAAGACACAGGCACTGAACAACACACTAGAAGAGATGGACCTAACAGACATCTACAGAACTCTACACCCAAAAGCAACAGGATACACATTCTTCTCAAGTGCACATGGAACATTTTCCAAAATAGACCACATATTAGTCCACAAAAAGAACCTCAGTAAATTCAAAAATATTCAAATTCTACCAACCAACTTCTCAGATCACAAAGGTATAAAACTAGAAATAAATTTTAGAAAGAAAACAAAAAGGCTCACAAATACATGGAGACTTAACAACATTCTCCTAAATAATCAATGGGTCAATGACCAAATTAAAACAGAGATCGAAGAATATATGGAGACTAATGACAACAGTAACACAAAGCCCCAACTTCTGTGGGACGCAGCAAAGGCAGTTCTAAGAGGAAAGTATATTGCAATCTAGGCCTATTTAAAGAAGGAAGAACAATCCTAAATGAATAAACACACGATTACTGAAATTGGAAAAAGAAGAACAAATGAGGCCCAAAGTCACCAGAAGGAGGGACATAATAAAGATCAGAGAAGAAATAAATAAAACTGAGAAGAATAAAACAATAGAAAAAATCAATGAAACCAAGAGCTGGTTCTTTGAAAAAATAAACAAAAAAATAAACAGACTTATTAAGAGAAAAAGAGAATCTACATACATAAACAGAATCAGAAATGAGAAAAGAAAAATCACCACGGACCCCACAGAAATACAAAGAATTATAAGAGAATACTATGAGAATCTATATGCTAACAAGCTGGAAAACCTAGAAGAAATGGACAACTTCTTACAAAATTACAACCTTCCAAGACTGACCAAGCAAGAAACAGAAAACCTAAACAACCAATCACCAGCAACGAAGTTGAATCGGCAATCAAAAAACTACCCAAGAACAAAACCTCCGGGCCAGATGGATTCACCTCTGAATTCTACCAGACGTATAGAGAAGAAATAATACCCATTCTCCTTAAAGTTTTCCAAAAAGTAGAAAAGGAGGGAATACTTCCAAACTCATTCTATGAAGCCAGCATCACTCTAATACCAAAACCGGGCAAAGACCTCACCAAAAAAGAAAATTACAGACCAATATCCCTGATGAACGTAGATGCAAAAATACTCAACAAAATATTAGCAAACTGAATTCAAAAATACATCAAGAGGATCATACATCATGATCAAGTGGGATTCATCTCAGGGATGCAAGGATGGTACAACATTCAAAAATCCATCAACATCATCCACCACATCAACAAAAAGAAGAACAAAAAAGCATTTGACAAAATTCAACATCCATTTGTGATAAAAACTCTCAACAAAGTGGGTATAGAGGTCAAGTACCTCAACATCATAAAGGCTATATATGACAAACCCACAGCTAACATCATACTTAACAGCAAGAAGCTGAAAGCTTTTCATCTAAGATCGGGAACAAGACAGGGATGCCCACTCTCTCCACTGTTATTCAACATGGTACTGGAGGTCCTAGCCACGGCAATCAGACAAAACAAAGAAATACAAGGCACCCAGATTGGTAAAGAAGAAGTCAAATTGTCACTATTTTCAGATGACATGATACTGTACATAAAAAACCCTAAAGACTCCACTCCAAAAGTATTAGAGCTAATATTTGAATTTAGCAAAGTTGCAGGATACAAAATTAACACACAGAAATCTGTTGCTTTCCTATACAGTAACGATGAGCTAACAGAAAGAGAAATCAGAGAAACAATTCCATTCACAATTGCATCAAAAAGAATAAAATACCTAGGAATAAACCTAACGAAGGAAGTGAAAGACCTATACCCTGAAAACTACAAGACACTCCTAAGAGAAATTAAAGAGGACACTAACAAATGGAAATTCATCCCATGCTCTTGGCTAGGAAGAATAAATATTGTCAAAATGGGTATACTACCTAAAGCAATCTACAGATTGAACGCAATCCCTATCAAAATACCAATAGCTTTCTTCAATGAACTGGAACAGATAATTCTAAAATTCATGTGGAACCACAGAAGACCCCAAATAGCCAAAGCAATCCTGAGAAGGAGGAATAAAACAGGGTGAATTACACTCTCTGACTTCAAGCTCTACTACAAAGCCACAGTAATCAAGGCAATTTGGTATTGGCACAAAAACAGACCCACAGACCAGTGGAACAGAATAGAAAATCCAAACATTAACCCAAACATATACAGTCAATTAATATATGATAAAGGAGCCTTGGATGTACAATGGGGAGATGACAGCCTCTTCAGCAGCTTGTGTTGGAAAAACTGGACAGCTACATGTAAGAGAATGAAACTGGACTACTGTCTAACCCCATACACAAAAGTAAACTCAAAATGGATCAAAGACCGGAATGTAAGTCATGAAACCATAAAACTCTTAGAAAAAAACATAGGCAAAAATCTCTTGGACATAAACATGAGCGACTTCTTCATGAACATATCTCCCCAGGCAAGGAAAACAAAAGCAAAAATGAACAAGTGGGACTGTATCAAGGTGAAAAGCTTCTGGATAGCAAAGGAGACCATTAGTAGAACAAAAAGACATTCTACAGTATGGGAGAATATATTCATAAATGACATATCCGATAAGGGGTTGACATCCAAAATATATAAAGAACTCATGCACCTTAACAAACAAAAAGCAAATAATCCAATTAAGAAAAGGGCAGAGGACATGAATAGACACTTCTCTAAAGAAGAAATTCAGATGGCCAACAGGCACATGAAAAGATGCTCCACATCACTCATCATCAGAGAAATGCAGATTAAAACCGCAATGAGATACCACCTCACACCAGTGAGGATGGCCAACATCCAAAACACAAACAACAACAAATGTTGGCGAGGATGTGGAGAAAAGGAAACCCTCCTACACTGCTGGTGGGACTGCAAATTAGTTCAACCATTGTGGAAAGCAGTATGGAGGTTCCTCAAAAAACTCAAAATAGAAATACCATTTGACCCAGGAATTCCACTCCTAGGAATTTACCCTAAGAATGTAGCAGCCCAGTTTGAAAAAGACAGATGCACCCCTATGTTTATCGCAGCACTATTTACAATACCCAAGAAATGGAAGCAACCTAAGTGTCCATCAGTAGATGAATGGGTAAAGAAGATGTGGTACATATACACAATGGAATATTATGCAGCCATAAGAAGAAAACAAATCCTACCATTTGCAACAACATGGATGGAGCTAGAGGTTATTATGCTCAGTGAAATAAGCCAAATGGAGAAAAACAAATATCAAATGCTTTCACTCATGTGGAGCATAAGAGCAAAGAAAAAAACTGGAAGAATAAAACAACAGCAGACTCACAGAACCCAAGAATGGACTAATAGTTACCAAAGGGAAAGGGACTGGGGAGGATGGGTGGGAAGGGAGTGACAAGGTGGAAAAAGGGGCATTATGATTAGCAGATGTAATGTTGGGGGGGCCCGGGGAGGGCTGTACAACTCAGAGAAGACAAGTAGTGATTCTATAGCATCTCACTACGCTTATGGACATTGACTGTAATGGGGTTGGTGGGGGGGACCTGATGAAGTGGGTAGTTTAATAACCATAATAGTGCATATGTAATTGTAGATTGATGATACCAAAATTAAAAAAAAACATCTGTAATGGAAAGGAGGAATTAAAAGTTTCTTTTTTGCAGACGACTGTATAAAAAATCTGATGGAACCTACAAGACTGTTAAAACTAATAAGTGGGTTTAATAAAGTTGCCAGGGACAGAATCAATATGTAAATATAAACTGCTCTTCTTTACACTAGCAATGAACAGTCAGAAACTGAAATTTAATAAAGCCAATACCATTGATTGGTGTGGAGGGAATACTGAAAACTACACAACATTGCTGAACAAAGTTAAAGAACACTTAAGTAAATAGGGAGGTTCTCCTTGTTCATCGTTAGAAGACTCATTGTTGCTAAGAGAACAGTTCTCCCCAAACTGATCTTTTGATTCAGTGCAATCCGAATAAAAATCTTAGCAGGCTAATTTAGTAGATATTGACCAGTTCTAAGATTCATGTAGAAATTTAAAAAGAGTTAGAATAGCAAAACCCACTTTGAAAAAGGGCAAAGTTGAAAGGGTAATACTATCTGATACCACAATTCATTGTAAAACTCAAGGTACAAAACAGTATAGGCATAAGAGAGAGAAATGAGTCAATGAAATAGAATAGTCCAGAAATAAACCGGTACATATATGGCAACTGAATTTTAACAATGTAAAAAGGTAATTCAGTGAAGAAAGGATAGTCTGTTTAACAAATGATGCTGGCGTATTTGGATATCCATTTATAAGTAAATGAACTTCAGTCTGTATCTTGTACTGTAGGCAGTAATTAACTCAAAATGAATCACAGACCAAAATGTAAAACCTAAAATTGCAAAACTTTTAAATAAAAACAAGATAAAACTTTGTGACCTTGAATTAGGCAAATATTTTTCAAGTACAATGCCAAAAGCATGATCCATAAAACAACACGTTGATAAAATGAACATCAAATTAAAAATGTATGCTATTTAAAAGATACTGTTCAACGAATTAAAGGAAAGGCTGCCAAGTGAGAAAAGTATTTGCAAATCAAATATCTGACTAAGGATTTATATTTAGTATATATAAAGAACTCCACCCAAACATACTACTTATATAACTTATGTCAAGTGTAATATTAGTCATTAGAGAAATGCAAATTAAAATCATAGCTACCAATACACATCTGTTAGAATGGGTAAAATCAAAAGACTGAGTTATCTACTGTTGGCAAGGGTGTGAAAGAGCTGGAACTCTAGTTTGCTCTTGAAAATTTTAAATAGTATAGCCACTTTAGAAAACAGTTTGGTTGCTTCTCCACCTAGATACTTACTGAAGAGAAAAGGCTAATATAAACAGCACCTTTATTTGTAGTAAACACCAAAACCCAAATGCCCACCAGTAGATGAATGGATTAAGAAATTGTGATATACTATGTAGCAATAAAAAGGCATGCAACATTGATAAAACAACGTGGATGAATATCAGAATAATTATACTGAGTGAAAAGAAGCCAGGCACTTTGGGAGCAACTGGGTATGTTCACTATTTCATTGCAGAGATTTTTTTCCATAGGTGTATACTATATACTTTGAACATGTACAGTTTATTACATGCCACCTATATAAAAATAAAGCTGTTTTTAATTGGTGCAATAAAAATACTGATGTAAATATGAATTCATAAAAGATTTACTAAAAACTGCTTATGTAGCCTGCATTATTACTGTACCTTTCACATAATGATTTGAAATAGACACAAAGCAGAGAAAGTTGATTGAAATCTGTTTCTTAGAAATCATCAAGAAATTTAATTCATTTGGATCAGTGGTTCTCATCTGGGACGATTTTGCACCCCACCCCTCTTCCAGGGAACATGCAGCTATAATTGGAGGCATTTGTTTGCCAAAACTGTTAATATCATCTGATTGACAGATACTACCAAATGGCCTACAGCGCATAAAAAAGTCCCTCTCAACAAAGAATTATCTGGTCCCAAGTGTCAATAGTGCCAAGGTTTAGAAACCCTGATTTAGATTATCTAAAGTCAGGTTAGCTGCTTATTTTTTTAATTCTGTGCTATTACACATTTCTATGTTGAGCATATTTTAGGCAAAATATTGCTAAATAAAAACCTTTGGATAAAATTGTGTCTTCAGCTTTTGGGAATGTGTGGATGATGTGTTTATGGGACATCCTCATTTTTGAAACAGTTATTCTTGAATAGCTACCTGGAGTTGGTCTATTTGTATATGTTGCAGTATTGGTTTTCATGTCATTTGAAGAACAAATGTTAAAACATCACTGCCACCATATACGTAATTTCCCAGTCTGGTCTAACAGAGGCCACCAGTAGAGATTAATTTTAATTAGTGGACTAAAATTTAGTTTTTGTTTCAGAAATAGTTAGTGGTTATTTGAAATCTGAAGTTTAGATTTAAGATTGATAATTTAAAATGCGCCCCCCCCACCAGCCACTTTTTTGCCAGTGTTCCACAAATAGACCAAGACACTTCTTCTCAGATCAAATACTTCAGCAGTTTTACATTGTGACAGTGGATTTTAGTATTTTCTTTTTTTTCCTTTTAAAAAGAGAACGTGGGGGAAAGAGAAGGTGGATTTGAGTGGAAAAGTGAAGGAAAGGACAAGGTTGTGGATTGGGTTGAGAATATTGGTCCATAATACGGTGCTTGTGAGAAGCAGTATTTTTCCATCTAGAGTAATACTTGAAATTTTGTATATTTGATTAAGTTAGGAGTAGTTTGCCTCTACTACAAATATATCTGCAGCTGCCCCCAGAAGGCTGATGTTACCTGGCTGAATTTGGTCTGTGTATATCCTTCCTCTGCATGTTACTCCACCTACTGTACTACAGGAATGCTTTCTGAAGTAGAATCTGTCCTAGTTTTTGTTCTAGACCAGGGGTTGGTAAACTTTCTGTAAAGGCTAGATAGTAAATATTTTAGGCATTTTTGCAGGCCACACAGTCTCTGTTGCATCTATTCAGGTCTTCCTTTGTAGCATAAAAGTAACCATAAACAATACATAAGTGAATGAGTGTGGCTATGTTCCAGTAACACTTAATTAACCAAAACAGGGCTGGATTCAGCTTGTATGGGCCTTAGTTTGCCAACTCCTGTTCTAGAACATCATCATTTCCTCTTTGGGACATTTGGCATTTTCTGGTTAGTTTCCCAGGGGTGGCTGGTTGCAAATGGAAGACAGTGATGCCTTTCACTTGCCCCTGCTCTGCTGTATTGAATGGCTTTTACCAATGCTGTGGTGGAGTAAGTGCGTGACATGAACTTTAAATGAGAAATGGAATGGAATGATAAGTCATGCTTAGTTCTTTTGTTGCTCACAACCTGTATGCATATGGCCAACAAATTCTAGCAAGTTTACCTTTGAAAAGTTTCTGAAACTAGGTTTCTAAAAATACACTTACAATCTCTTGGCTGGAGTAGGGCTATAACCTAATTGCTTTCACTGCTCTTAAGGTTCTCTCTAATCCATCGACCTCCACACATTTTGCCAATTAGTTTTCTAAAATGAAAGTATTATGGCACACATCCCTGCTTGTAATTATACAGTCAGTGACTCCCAGTCAGCCCAGAACAGTGGTTCTTAACCACTTTTCTGGAGTCCCTATGAAAATCATTTGATAGCTGTGGATCCAGGAAAATTAATTTTTTGTGTGTTCATTACATACATACTTTGGGGGAGTTGGGCAGTTCATGGCCCTAGTTTTTATTTAATTTATGGTCTCTTAAGTTAAGAAATCTTGGTTTAGAGAACAAAGTGCATGTTTTTTCCCATTCTGTTATAAATGCTTCATGATCTGGTTCCAGTTTATCTTTGCATTTTATCATCTATGCTCTCAAACACACACACACTTGCTTTTTCTGCAGAAAATTAACTAGTATTCTATTATGCCAATTTCTTCCATTTTTCTGTCTTTGCAAGTATTATTTCCTCTTGCTAGGAATGTCCTTACCATTTCCCCTCCATCTGCTCAATTCTACTCATTAAGATGCATTTCAAATATCAGATTGTAAAGTCTTTCCTGACATTTCCTCTTTGGCAGACAAATGCATATGAGGGAACTGTAGCAAATGAGACATGTAAGGGAGCCTTCCTTTTGGGGGGGGTTGTGATGGGGAGAACTGGGGGAGGAAACTTCTGGGAAAGATTTTTTTGCCTTTAAGAGCTATCCTCCTTAACCTCTCTGAGCCTCAATTTCCTGAGTTGAATATAATAGTATTTATCTTATGGAGCTGTAAAAAATAAATGAAGAACAATGTTCCAGTCTCTACAACACCTCTTTATACAGTTCATACACTTTATACAGGAAATTTTCTTCTGGTCATTGGATAGTCCTAGAAACTCATACAGGAGTAAATACCTTCAGAAACCCAGTTCTTAATGAAGTTTTCTAATTGAAAACTACGTTGTAAATTTACTAAGACAAGATGGCTGAAATTATTTTAGGTGTGTGTGTAAGCTACAAGTGTCTATGCAAATTCTTAGGTTGTTGTATGCATTGCCACTTTTATAAAGGCCAGTGGGATCTTTATTGTTAGAGTAAATGATGCTTTTTTCGTCTAGGCAATTGCTGGTAGATCTCTTTTACAAATTAACAGTTGTGGATCCATGAGTGACTTGGTGGGTGTGTGAAATATGATAGTTTGTAATTTTGCTGAGCACAGATTTGACCTCAGTACACCACCCAATAGGCACATGTCCATGCAAATTGTTGTTCTCTTCTTTTTTGTGTAATAACTTCTGTTGCCAGCACTATTTATGCTGCTGGAGCCAACTCCCAATGCTGGTGATCAGGTAGAAGCAAAAAATAAATAGATCCAGGAAGAGTAATCTTGGTTAAATTAAAGAGTAAAATATGAGATTTGGTGCTGGCTTAAGTTCATGATGTAAATCAGTCGTTTTGCAATTTGTATAGTAATGTCAGTAAGTATAAATTACTTCAGTATCTTTAGAATCATTAAAAGGTCAGTAGAAGTTAAAAAAATTAGTTACACTTTAATGTGTTATATGCCATAGCAGTATTCTCAAATTTGGAGATTTTTCAAGGTGCCTTGGGACAAATCCCTCATAAACAAACAGTAATGATCTGTTGTACTTCATGTTATCACATAGGTATCCATTTGTTGAGATTTCCAAACTCAGTAGGAATGAATAATAGGTCTTGGTGTGTGTGTCTCTGTCTCTCTCTGTGTCTGTATCACCTGAATGAAATTTGTAAGGTGATATAATTTAATAGTCCATTTATAAGACTCTGCCTTTTCATTGCCTACAAGATGAAGTCCAAGCTTTTCTTTTTATTGTGATAAACATTGCCCTTTATACATACTTCTCTAGACTCGGTCACTGATGCTTCTGCTTTTACATTTTGCCCTTTAATCATAGTACACACAACTATTGGAAGTTCTCTGCATGACAATGACATAGGATTTCCCTATTCCTACCTAGCCTCTATACATGCCAGTTCCTCTGTCATCTTCTTGTTCACCTAATGAACTTAGAAGTGAAGAGGTAGATATTTCATCTCCTGCCACCCCCACATTTCCATAGCATTTAAACATCCAGCAAGTGTTTGTAAGGAGAGGGTAATTTGATTTGTAGAAGGCGCCAAGGATTAGCAAACAAAGACTTACTTTAGGTGTACTCTGCCATTAACTGGTCATGTGAGCTTGGCCAAATCACATGACCTCCCATTGGATTGTTGTCCTTTGTAAAATCAGGGGATTGGAATAGAGCAGTGGGTAAACAAACTTCCTTATTTACCCTCCTTTCTTTTCTTTACTTCTATTTTTCTTCCTTCCTGTTCCTTCTTTCTTGCAACATTTGAAGGGTATGGTATTTTCCCATTACTTTATAGTAAATTACTACAGCTGTAATTCTTGGTAGGGACTTGAGGGTGTGGCATGGGGAGTTGGGATAGGGCGTGCCCTGGAAGAAGAGGGAAAATAAATATTAAAATAAGGGAAGACCTGGGGATTTGAAATGTACCCTATATTGAGAGCTCCACAGTACCTGCCACCTCTTAAGTAATAGTGATCAGTATTATTCTCTGTATTAGCACAAGGCAGAAATATTTGTGAATATATGTAACTTAGCTCCAAAAGGCCATTTCATGACTGATTTGGCTCTGAAGTCAAGTGACACTAAACAAGTGACCACTAACGCCATCTGTTGGTGGAAAGAGCTGTACTTTTTATTGGATGTGTAACTTTCTTAATTTTTGTTAAATTTTGCAACTTGAAGGTTTTTAACTTGAGCTTCTGTGTAATTCAGAATTTACAGCTCCCTGCCCCCGTTTGTTTATTTGTTTGTTTTTATTCACTACTTTTTATTTTGAAATAATTTCAAACTGGAAAGTTGGAAGAGTAGTAAAAACTCCTGTATACACTCTACACAAGTTTGCCTGTTTTAACATTTTTTCTCCACTTGTTTTATCATTCATTTATTTCTCTTTCTCTCACACACTTTTGCCTGCTGTTTTTCTGAGGTATTTGACGTTAGTTTGCATATCTCTTACCCCTACAAAATTATTCTTTTACATAACCACAGAATAGTTCTCAAAATCAGGAAACTGTAATAGTACTTCCGTCTGCAGTCTGTACTCCAGTTTGTGAGCTGTCCTAATAATATGTTTTATAGCATTTACTGCCCTTCAGCACAGGATCTATGGTTGTCGTATCTCTTGAGCTTCCTTTAATTTGTAATGATTCCCAGCTTCTCTTTGTGGCTTATAACGCTGACTTTTTTTTTTAATGCAATCGCAGAATGTTCCTCAGTTTAGGTTTGGCTGTTTCCTTGGGATTCTTGGGATTGGATTCAAGTTCTGCATTCCCAGCTTGATACTCATCAGTGATGTTGTGACCTTCCCAGAGTAGCTCATCGGAGGCACCAATGTCTGTCTGCTCCTCACTGCCGTTTTAGTCCACACAGTCAAGGCGTTGTCCTATTTCTTCATACAGTGTAGTTTCTTATTTTCCCTTTTGCAACTAATAAGCAATTTGTAGGGAAAACAGCTTTTGTTTTTTACTTTTCTTTTAATTAAAACAACTTTTGTAGAAAAAAATTGACTTGTAAACCTGGAGATAGCTACATTTTAGTGTATGTTGGTACAATCTCCCTTCTATGCTATAATAATGATAATGACAAAGATTATACCTTAAATACTGTTTGGTAAATTACTTTATTCATTTAGCAGTATGTTGTGAACATTTCCCCTTGTGTCATTGAGTTTTCTTCTGTGACAGTTAGTGGCTACATGGTGTTACATTGTGTATAATGTTAGCCTCACACTTCAGGTGCAGGAACTTCTTGGGTGTCCACGTTATTTAGTTGCCATTCTTTTAGGCACTTTGTTTTCTCTTCTCTGTAGCTTAAGGGAGCTACTGCTACGCAATTGCATCACCTGGAATCTTAGCTCCAACCCTGGATCCTGATGTCTGTTTAGCTCCTGTCAAAACTGACTGATTCTGCTGTTTTTCTGTTCCACTGTTCCAGACTACCAGACTGAATTCCTTTCTCTGACCATTCTTGGGCCTACAGCACACTTCTGCCACATACATACATCTATTTCTGATCCATGTTGGATTGTTTTCATGCTTGAATTGCTTGTGCTGTACAGTATGTTGGGTTTTTTGTTTTATTTCAAAAATATAGTATTATGAATTAAATGGACTTTTATGGGCTAGTCTATTGAGTAAAGCATCTGGCCAGAATGCACACACAACCCACCAAAAACAAAAACACACAAAATAAAACAAACGTTTGGAGCACAGTTTATCTTTGTGCTTGGAACTTCTTTCTGTTATCTGAATTTCTAGCTAACCTATATTTCTGTTTTGGGCCAGGTCGCAGAGGAGATCTCAGAGCTCTTGTGTGTCAGAATCACTTAGCAAATTATCTTCAGTGAACCTTCTATGCTAGAGATGGAGCATAACCTTTAAAGACATTTTATAGATTTTTTTTCCACCTCTAATACTTAGTCATTTGAAAGTCTTGAGTCTACAAATATTTGTTTTAGGCCATTTAGGTACATGGCAATATAAGCTGTCTGTAGATGTGGTCCAGTTTATAAATGGATCATCCCATTACTTCTACAGTTTAGTCTAAAATGCAACAAAGTTAGATATCTGAAGGACTTGGGCATGGAGTCTCTGTTGACTTAAGGGAAAACAGTTTTAAACCAAGTAAACTCTTTAAAGTAGAGCTTTGATATTTTTAAACTTTCTTTGCACTTTGAGAAATAATGTCTGCTGTTTTATAGATAGTAAGGTACATTTTAAATGGGCCCGTGTCTTTTCACTGCTCTTAACATATGCACTCTACTTCAGGTAGGGTAATAAGGTGGCAGTGTGACAAATGCAACAGCTTTCTGCTGTCCTTGCTTTAAAATTAAGATCCTACTTTACTTTCTTTTGAAAATTATCTTTCTTACACATCTTGAGTATGTACCTATGATACCAAGAAATATAATAAATGTCTGGAAAATATATAAGGCATTGAACTTTAATAATTTGGTAAGTGATCTAGCAAACAGTCCTTCTGGGGAAGTATTTAGTTCTTTTGACATGAAACTTCTAAATGCGAATTAATTTAGACATTATCAGTTTTTTTCTTTTGCAACCTGGGTGGTGTGTGGAATTGCTAAGCCTGTCGCTGTGGTTGGCTCACAGTGACTGAAGTCTCTCCAGAACTTCTTTTTTTCATTATGGCTTCAGAGTGTGTTCCTACCCATGTGAATTGCTGTTGTTTGAAAAATGCTTGCCATCCTTGATTAAGTGTAGCTTAAAATATTTTAAAATCACTTATTCTATACTACTAAGGGTAAGTGGAGTAATTTCAAGTTGTGTGCTTTTGAATAAGTTCATAAAGTAATTTATAACATTTGTGTTTAATCTACACTTAGAAATTAGTTAACATGAGTTGTGTCTCACTTAAGGACCCTCTCATTATTAAATCCATTTGAGACACGGACTGTGGGTGTAGTCAGAGTAGGGTGAGGGCCTCCCGAAAAAGCAGGGTGGAATATTTACAGTCAGAGCAATATAACAGTGGGCAAAGAAGTCCCTATTGAAACTCTGTGTTAATAAGCATTATACAAAGTCAAGGTCACACATTTTCTAGGGTAAAGATACCAGACTAAGAATATAGACATCTTCAGTGAGATCAGTTAAAGGTCAAAAGGCCAGGAGCATCTTGGCCTGGAATGTTTAAGTGTTTCACAAATAAAGAAGGGTATCTCAGCATAACCCCTGACTTCACTGTAAACAGCCCTAGCAAACAGACAACAACCTAGCCCACCTTGAGGGCAGGGCAGGTGGTACAAGTCCACACCCCTAAGCCTTCTTTTTCACATGCCCAGAAATCCTCAATTGCTTATAAAACCCCTAGACAATGCACCATCATGGACTCTCTTGTCCCCGGAGCTCTGCCCTTTCACTTTATCTCTAAATAAAAGCCTGTACCTTGCTCTCCTACCTTGAGTGTTTGTGAAGCTCATTCTTCGGCTTTGTGAACAAGAACCCTGGCATCACATTGATTTAGCATTGCAGACTATTTGTAGATTTCTCCTTGTCCTGAGAGATTGAGTTATTCTTGGTTAACAAGTTTACACATGTAGAACTTTTCTAAGAAATACGTATTTTTTAAGTGAAAAAAACTTACATTTAGTAAATTTCTTTTTCAGTGTACATATCTTACAGTTGCTTTCAAAATGCTTCATTTAGAGGAATAGTTTATTACTTCCTCTAATCCATTCATTTATATTGTAATTTTCACATACTTCTGGAATTTAGGAGGAGAAGGGCTTTTAGAGTTCTGCCTCCTCCTCTCCTTTTGTGTCTCTTTTTAAATCCACATCACAGATAGATGGACTTTGAGCCTCTGCTTAAACAGTAGCAGAGTTCTTTGCCCAAGGCCTTAACAGCTGGCTGGTAGTGCCTAAGCTAGGATTTGAACCTAGGGCTTTCTGACTTCAAAATTTGTGTTCTTGTCATTATGCTATACCATTCTAGATACAGTGAGTTTTTTCTATATGATTTCATTTAATTTTTACACAGACTCTGTGAGGTACATTTTATTATCTCTTATTTATAAATGAAGAAACCAAAGTTCAGAGATTAAATAATTTACCCAGCATAACACACCTGGTTAAAGTCCTAGAATTATTCTTATCTCATGCTTTTCCCACTGAACTGCTTTCTCTGTCCCTTGGTGAGAGGACAGCATGGGGATTGGCAGGGTTGTTCACAAATTAGTGTGAATTCTGATAATCTTTTTCTTTTAAATATCTGAGATTGCCACTTCCACTGCATGAGGGATTCTGAATTCAAAACTGGTTGATGGTAGGATGGAGGTGATTTAAGTTAAGAGGATAGAATGTGACTGTGGGAGGTTTTGTTCAACTACAGTTTAGGAGAGGGTCCTGGAGAGCAGAGACTGGAGAAGCACCTCCTCTCTGGGCCATCTTTACTTTCAGATGTGTGCCCTTGTTCATGGTGTTTTTACTTCTCCTTTTTTCCTACCCTTCAACTTGTCTTTCTTTATCATTTCCTCCTGTAGAAATCACCTGATTCTTGAAGCTGACTCACAGTGTACACCAGGTGGTAGTATTCTCTGATTCTTTCATACCTTGCTCTTTACTCCTCAAGCCATACTATAAACTTGCAGAGTAGGAACAATCTTTTAGGTTCTCTTTCCCTCCTTCCCTCATTTTGTCTCCTCCCCCCTCCCCAAACCCTTTCCCTAGAGCCCTCATTCGGTCCTGTTTTTTTTCTGTCTATTCTTTCATTGTTCATCCCTCTTTAGTGTCTTTCCTGTTTTTCTGTCCATTTGTACTTTTTTTCCCTCCCTTCCAGCAGCCTGTCCCTTCTGTGTAGTTTGGGTAAGTTACCTATCCTCTCACTTCTTAAAAATGAGGATGTAATGTTATTACTTCAAATGGTAGTTTTGATGATGGAGTAAATTTTTAATGGAAAAATACCAGAGCAGGGCCTGCTAGATAATAAGCACTCCTAAATGTTAGCTTTTGTTATTGTTGTCCTGTTTCGTGTATTCCAGTGAATAGGATTTTCTACAAAGGGAGTAGTTTCTTTTTTACATAGAAGTAGATTATTTCTAAAATAGTTATAAATAGTGGTTAATTTTGAACTTTTAAACGCTTTGGCAATAATATGATCATTAATCTTAACCATGTTAATTATCTTAACAGTCACGATTAAGACAATTATTTCAAGACTCACAGACACTGAGAAGAGAGTTGCCCTTAGAGGAAGAGTGTGGGAGGACTGGTTAAATAGCTGAAGGGGATAAAGAGGCACAAAATCTCAATTATAATATAAATTAGTCACAGGGTGAAAGTACAGCATAGAGAATATAGTCAATAGTTCTGTAACATCTTTTTGACAGATAGTAACTACACCAGTTGGGCTGAGCATCTAATAATGTAAACTTGAATCACTATGTTGTATACTTGAAACCAATATACTATTGTATATCAACTATACTTCAATAAAAATTAAAAAAAAAATTTTTAAGATAATTATTTCTATTCCTAACTTTACTTTCATTTACTACAAAGTTAAACAGAAATCAGGATAGGTTTTTCTACTATGAGATAAATTTGTTTTTCATGTATTACATTCTTTTTTTTCTTTTTTGCTATTACTAATGTACAATTACATGAGCAGTATTATGGTTACTAGACTCCCCCTATTATCAAGTCCCCACCACATACCCCATTACAGTCACTGTCCATCAGCATAGTAAGATGCTATAGAATCACTACTTGCCTTCTCTGTGTTACACTGCTTTCCCGTGCCCGCCCCTCCCACCCCCGCTACATAATGTTTGCTAATCGTAATACCCTTTTTTCCCTCTTATCCCTCCCTTCCCACCCATCTTCCCAAGTCTCTTTCCCTTTGGTAACTGTTAGTCCATTCTTGGGTTCTGTGAGTCTGCTGCTGTTTTGTTCCTTCAGTTTTTTTCTTTGTTTTTATACTCCACATATGAGTGAAATCATTTGATACTTGTCTTTCTCCGCCTGGCTTATTTCACTGAGGGTAATACCGTCTAGCTCCATCCATGTTGTTGCAAATGGTAGGATTTGTTTTCTTCTTATGACTGAATAATATTCCATTGTGTATATGTACCACACCTTCTTTATCCATTCTACTGATGGACACTTAGGTTGCTTCCATTTCTTGGATATTGTAAATAGTGCTGCAATAAAAATACGGGTGCATCTGTCTTTTTCAAACTGGGCTGCTGCATTCTTAGGGTAAATGCCTAGTAGTGGGATTCCTGGGTCAAATGGTATTTCTATTTTGAGTTTTTTGAGGAACCTCTATACTGCTTTCCACAATGGTTGAACTAATTTACATCCCCACCAGCAGTGTAGGAGGGTTTCCTTTTCTCCACATCCTCACCAACATTTGTTGTTGTTTGTGTTTTGGATGTTGGCCATCCTCACTGGTGTGAGGTGATATCTCATTGTGGTTTTAATTTGCATTTCTCTGATGATTAGCGATGTGGAGCATCTTTTCATGTGCCTGTTGGCCATTTGAATTTCTTCTTTGGAGAAGTTTCTGTTCAGCTCCTCCTCCCATTTTTTAATTGGCTTATTTGCTTTTTGTTTGTTGAGGTGCATGAGCTCTTTATATAATTTGGATGTCAACCCCTTATCAGATATGTCATTTATGAATATATTCCCCGATACTGTAGGATGTCTTTTTGTTTTATTGATGGTGTCCTTTGCTGTACAGAAGCTTTTTAGTTTGATATAGTTCCACTTGTTCATTTTTGCTTTTGTTTCCCTTGCCTGGGAGATATGTTCATGAAGAAGTTACTCATGTTTATGTCCAAGAGATTTTTGCCTATATTTTTTTCTAAGAGTTTTATGGTTTCATGATTTACATTCAGGTCTTTGATCCATTTTGAATTTACTTTTGTGTATGGGGTTAGACAATAATCCATTTTCATTCTCTTACATGTAGCTGTCCAGTTTTGCCAACACCAGCTGTTGAAGAGGCTGTCATTTCCCCATTGTATATCCATCACTCCTTTATCATATATTAATTGACCATATATGCTTGGGTTTATATCTGGGCTCTCTAGTCTGTTCCATTGGTCTATGGGTCTTTTCTTGTGCCAGTACCAAATTGTCTTGATTACTGTGGCTTTGTAGTAGAGCTTGAAGTCAGGGAGGGTAATTCCCCCCACTTTATTCTTCCTTGCCATGATTATTTTGGCTATTTATTCTTCCTTGCCATGATTATTTTGGCTATTCGGGGTCTTGTGGTTCCATATGAATTTTAGAACAGTTTGCTCTAGTTCATTGAAGAATGCTGTTGGTATTTTGATAGGGATTGTATTGAGTCTGTAGATTGCTTTAGGCAGGATGGCCATTTTGACAGTATTAATTCTTCCTGTCCATGAGCAAGGGATGTGTTTCCATTTATTGGTATCTTCTTTAAGTTCTCTCATGAGTGTCTTGTAGTTTTCAGAGTATAAGTCTTTCACTTCCTTGGTTAGGTTTATTCCTAGGTATTTTATTCTTTTTGATGCAATTGTGAATGGAATTGTTTTCCTGGTTTCTCTTCCTGCTAGTTCACTGTTAGTGTATAGAAATGCAACAGATTTCGGTGTATTAATTTTGTATCACGCAACTTCACTGAATTCAGATATTAGACCTAGTAGTTTTGGAGTGGATTCTTTAGGGTTTTTTATGTACAGTATCATGTCATCTGCAAACAGGGACAGTTTAACTTCTTCCTTGCCAATCTAGATGCCTTTTATTTCTTTGTATTGTCTAATTGCTGTGGCTAGGACCTCTAGAACTATGTTGAATAAAAGTGAGGGGAGTTGGGCATCCTTGTCTTGTTCCCGATCTTAAAGGAAAAGCTTTTAGCTTCTCGCTGTTAAGTATAATGTTGGCTGTGGGTTTGTCATATATGGCCTTTATTATGTTGAGATACTTGCCCTCTATACCCATTTTGTTGAGAGTTTTTATCATGAATGAATGTTGAATTTTTCAAATGCTTTTTCAGCATCTATGGAGATAATCGTGTGGTTTTTGTCCTTTTTGTTGATGTAGTGGATGATGTTGATGAATTTTCAAATGTTGTACCATCCATGCATCCCTGGGATTAATCCCACTTGATCATGATGGATGATCTTTTTGATGTATTTTTGAATTCAGTTTGCTAATATTTTGTTGAGTATTTTTGCATCTCTGTTCATTGGGGATGTTGGTCTGTAATCTTTTTTTGTGGTGTCTTTTCTTGTTTTGGTATTAGAGTGATGTTGGTCTCATAGAATGAATTTGGGAGTATTCCCTCCTCTTCTCCTTTTTGGAAAACTTTAAGGAGGATGGGTATTAGGTCTTCACTAAATGTTTGATAAAATTCAGCAGTGAAACCATCTGATCCAGGAGTTTTGTTCTTAGGTAGTTTTTTGATTACCAATTCAATTTCTTTGCTGGTAATTGGTCTGTTCAGATTTTCTGTTTCTTCTTGGGTCAGCCTTGGAAGGTTGTATTTTTCTAGAAAGTCCATTTCTTCTAGGTTATCCAGTTTGTTAGCATATAATTTTTCATAGTATTCTCTCATAATTCTTTGTATTTCTGTGGTGTCTGTAGTGATTTTTCCTTTCTCATTTCTGATTCTGTTTATGTGTGTAGACTCTCTTTTTTTCTTGATAAGTCTGGCTAGGGGTTTATCTATTTTGTTTATTTTCTCAAAGAACCAGCTCCTGCTTTCATTGATTCTTTCTATCGTTTTATTCTTCTCAATTTTATTTATTTCTGCTTCAATCTTTATGTCCCTCCTTCTACTGACTTTGGGCCTCATTTGTTCTTCCTTTTCTAGTTTCATTAATTGTGAGTTTAGACTATTCATTTGGGATTGTTCTTCTTTCCTGACGTAGGCCTGTGTTGCAATATATTTCCCTCTTAGCACAGCCTTTGCTACATCCCATAGATTATGTGTTCTTGAATTATTGTTGTCATTTGTCTCCATATATTGCTTGATCTCTGTTTTTATTTGGTCATTGATCCATTGATTATTTAGGAGCATGTTATTGAGCCTCTACGTGTTTGTGGGCTTTTTCATTTTCTTTGAGTAATTTATTTCTTGTTTCAGACCTTTGTGATCTGAGAAGCTGGTTTGGTACAATATCAATCTTTTTAAATTTACTGAGGTTCTTTTTGTGGCCTAGTGTATGATCTATTCTTGAAAATGTTCCATGTGCACTTGAGAAGAATGTGAATCCTATTGCTTTTGGATGGAGTGTTCTGTAGATGTCCATTAGGTCCGTCTGTTCTAAAACATTGTACAGTGCCTCTGTCTATTTATTTTCTGTCAGGTTGATTTGTCCTTTGGAATGAGTGGTGTGTTGAAGTCTCCCAAAATGAATGCACTGCATTTTATTTCTATTTCCCCCTTTAATTCTATTAGTATTTGTTTCACATATGTAGGTGACCCTGTGTTGGTTGCATAGATGTTTATGATAGTTATATCCTCTTGTTGGACTGACCCTTTTATCATTATGTAATGTCTTTCTTTGTCTCTTATTACTTTCTTTGTTTTGAAGTCTATTTTGTCTGATACAAGTACTGCAACTCCTGCTTTTTTCTCACTATTAGTTGCATGGAATATCTTTTTCCATCCCTTTACTTTCAGTCTGTGTATGTCTTTGGGTTTGAAGTGAGTCTCTTGCAGGCAGCATATAGATAGGTCTTGTTTTTTTTATCCATTCAGTGACTCTAGGTCTTTTGATTGGTGCATTCAGACCATTTACATTTAGGGTGTTTATCGATAGGTATGTACTTATGGCCATTGCAGGCTTTAGATTCATGGTTACCAAAGGTTCAAGGGTAATTCCCTTACTATCTAAGAGTCTAATTTAACTCACTTCGTATGCTATTACAAACACAACCTAAAGATTGTTTTTTTTTCCTCCTTTTTCTTCCTCCTTCATTCTTTTTATGTTATGAATCATATTCTGTACTCTTTGTCTTCCCTTGGGTGACATCTATTTAGCCTTAGGAATACTTCCATAGATAGGAGTCCCTCCAAAATGCACTGTAGAGGTGGTTTGTGGGAGGTAAATTCTCTCAGCTTTTGCTTATCTGAAAACTGTTTAATTCTTCCTTCAAATTTAAATGATAACCTTGCCGGGTAGAGTATTCTTGGTTCAAGGCCCTTCTGCTTCATTGCATTAAATATATCATGCCACTCCCTTCTGGCCTGTAAGGTTTCTGTTGAGAAATCTGATGATAGCCTGATGGGTTTTCCTTTGTATGTGATCTTTTTTCTCTCTCTAGTTGCTTTTAAAAGTCTGTCTTTATCCTTGATCTTTGCCATTTTAATTATTATATGTCTGGATGTTGTCTTCCTTGGGTCCCTTGTGTTGGGAGATCTGTGTGTCTCTATTGCTTGAGAGACTATCTCCTTCCCCCGACTGGGGAAGTTTTCAGCCATTACCTCATCAATGACACTTTCTATCCCTTTTTCTCTCTCTTCTTCTTCTGGTACCCCTGTTATGCGAATATTGTTCTGTTTGGATTGGTCACACAGTTCTCTCAATATTCTTTCATTCTTAGAGATTCTTTATTCTCTCTGTGCCTCAGCTTCTGTGTATTCCTCTTCTCTCATTTCTATTCCAGTTACCATCTCTTCCACTACATCTAATCTGCTTTTAAATCCCTCCTCCATTGTATGTTTTTCATTTCAGATATGGAATTTCTTAAGGACTGAGTCTCCATCTTAAATTTGTTCCTGAGTTCTTGAATATTTTTCTGTACCTCCGTAAGCATGTTTAAGATTTTTATTTTGAACTCTCTTTCAGGAAGATTGTTGAGTTCAGTTTCATTTGGCCCTCTTTCTGGGGTCTGTGAGATTTTTGTCTGAACCATATTCTTTTGATGTTTCATATTTCTGTGTGGTGCCCACTAGTGTGCAGAAACTCCAGTTTCTGGAGCTGCTCAGCCCCTAGAGTGAGGTTGGGGGTCATAGGGGAGCAGAGCTGGTGTCTGGGGGAAAGAAAAATCTCTTTCCTGACTCCCGTCTGCCCTGCCTGTCCCCAGTATCACAGCCAGTGGGCCAAGCGCACAGGTGTAAGCCTCTGTGCTTGGCATCTCTACCTGTTGTAGGTTAGGCCTCTCTCTGGTTCGCCTGATGCCAGAGCAATGACTACCGGTTTGCGAGCCAGTGCTGTCAGGCCAGGAGGAAGGCTCAGCAGGCTGCGTATCACAGTGGGGGGCCTTGGAGCTGAGCAGCCAGCCAGGGGGATGGAGCGCCTGAAGCTCCCTATAGTTCCCAATCTGCTGGGCAGAGCGCACCCACACAACCTTGTCCCTCTATCCCTTCTTCTGCACAGCAAGCTCCATGCAAACCCCGTGCCTACAGCAGCCCTCTTGCTGCTATGAAGCCTCTCAGACCACCTGCCTTTCCCTTGTCTTAGAGTGGCTGGATGTGGATCCTGTCCTCCACAAACAGCCAGAATCTGTCTCTCAAGCACTCTGCCTGTCCAGCTCCCCATCCTCCAGAGCACCACACAATGTAGATTTCTGCTCGCAAAGCAGATCTCCAGGGCTAGGTGTTCAGCAGTCCCAGGCTTCCACCCTCTCCTCCGCTCTCTCTCTCTTCCTTCTGTCAATGAGCAGGGGTGGGAGAAGGGCTCAGGTCCCGCCAGATGAAGGCTTTCGTGCATTACTGTGTTTTGTGTGGTCTGCTCTGTTTATGAAGTCTGTATGCAGTCTGGTGCAGCCTTCTTTCCTGTTGCTGTTTTAGGGTTAGTTGTGTTAACTCTATTTTCACACTGTCTGGTTTTGGGAGAAGTTCTCTGTCTCACCTCTCACGCTGCCATCTTGAATACATTCTTTTTTTAAGTATCATTGATAAACAATCTTATGTTGGTTTCAAATATACAACACAGTGGTTCAACAGTTACCCATATTATTAAATCTTCACCTCCTCTAATGCGGTCGCTATCTCAATGTAGTAAGATGTTACAGACATGTATTATGTTCTTAATTGCTTGCCATATGGACTGATTTTGTGGTAAATGCATTCTTTGTTTAAAAATGTCCTTCTTTTGCTTTTTTTTAAATGAGAACTTAGCTAGGTGTTTATTCTGGATTGATAGTAATTTTTTCTTAGCACTTTGAAGATATTTCACTTTCTTCTGTGTCTGTTGGTACTATTGAGAAGCTTTACATTTAATTTTGTTCCTATTTAAGTAAAGTGCCTTATCCTTCTTGCTTTTTAAATAAGTATTCTCCAGTTTAAAATGATGTATATGGAACATGGCTTTTTATTTACTTAATCCTGCTTAAGGCTCATGATTCCTGAATATGAAGATGTGTATTTCATTTGTTCTGGAAACCTCTCACCCTTTATTGCTTTACATTTAACCTTTCCTTATCTTTTCCTCTAGAACTCATCTTATACTGTTTTAGATCTTGTTTTATTTTTCATTTAATCTCTTGTGTTTTCCATACCATTAATTCTTGTATAGAATCTTTGAGCAATTTCATTTCTCTATTTGTACTTAGCTAATTCTCTTTTTAGCTGTGTTTAGTTTGATGCTGAATTCTCCAGTTCCTGTATATTTCTTTTAAATTATTTTTTTAATTTGGTTCTCTTACAAATATTTTTTTCTTTTTCATAATATCTGTGTTTTTCAGTTTCTTCTTTTAAGGCTGTTGATTTTAATCTTTGCTGTTTTATAACCTGTATTTGATCATTTTTCTCATCTAAAATTCTTGGAAGAAAATCCTAATAATTGTTGTGTTTCCTGGTTTTACTTGTTGTGGGTTGTTTGCTTATAGAGTTGGTAAATTTTTATTCTGAGCTTGCCACTGGGGCTTTATTTATGGGAATCCCACATTGCCTGGGTTGAAGGAATATCTCCCTGTCCCCCAAATTCTTGTTCCCTCCATCTCCTTGGGTTCCAGAAGTCTCACTGGCTTGTGGGTACAGTTTATGTGAATTTCTTGTCTTGAAGGTCTTGAAGGTTGTGTTGGTAGTATAAATTCAAATTCTTTATCTGTGCTGGAGCATGCCTAGGATTACAAATTTTCATTTTGTAGACGCATTTGTGGACACCCTCCTCCAGCCTCAGTGTTAAGCCCAGACCAAGACAGACAAGTTCCCCTATTTCCTTTACCAGTATACTTTTTTTTTTTAATAGAGCAGCTTCTTACTGATGAGGTTGACTGTTAATCTCTTTGGCGTTATTCTAGGCAAAGGTGGGGGTGGGTAGGGAGGAGTGTGTGTGTGTATCAGTTCCATTATGATATCTTGTTTGCCTTTTCCTTTCTACCCAACTGGTATCAAAATTCAAGCTCCCATTTCTAAATTTATTTTGTAATCCAAAGATTTTTACATTGTTTTGTCAGCCATGTTCTTGGATATAGGAATCCTCACCATATTCTTTTAAATGTATGTAATATTCTTTGTATTATTTGTTCTCCTTATAATTTGTTTTTTTTAGTGAAGTATAGTTGACATATGTTAGTTTCAGGTGTGCAGTATAGTGATTTGACAGTTTTATACATTGCAAAATGCCCACCATGATAAGTGTAGTTGCCCTTTGTCACTGTACAAAGTTACTACAGTATTATTGGTTATATTCCCTATCCTGTACTTTCATCCCTCTGACTTACTTATATTGTAATTGGAAGTTTGTACCTCTTTATCCTCTTTTCTTATTTAGCTCATTTCCCCCACTGCCCTTCTCTTATGATAGTCATCAGTTCTCCATGTTTATGAATGTATTTCTGTTTTGTTTTATTTTTTTTTAGATTCCGCATGTAGGTGAAATCATTGGGTATTTATCTTTCTCTGCAGTGATACATAAGCTATTTAAATCTTTGGGTCTTCCATGAGTGTCATATAAAATGTTTCTCTAATATTTACTTAAAATAAATTTTAAAGGAAGGCAAGCTCTAATTTTTAAATACTGAATTGCAATTATGGCATTCTAATTTTACCCTATTACATTTTTTTCTCATGAAACTCATAAGAATATTAACAAAAGTTCTCAGTTTCTGTTGTTTAACCTGTTGCTTCTGTTTTCCTGTTTCTATCTTAAAATTGTCCATTTGAATGTTTCCATGTGGTTATATACAAAAGCATCAGAGTTGCTTCTGGTTTTCACTGTTGTAAATAGTGCTTGATTGAAGAGCTTTATCTATACCGTTTTTTCTTTTGCTCCAGAGTTTTGATAAAACTGATTTCCAGGACTGAGATTTTAAGCTGAAGTGTATGAACATACCAGTTTTGTATTATCTGAATATTTCCAAAGAAATTGCACTAATTAATTGTATTTCACTACCATTTTCCTTAGACTTGCTTAACTCTCCTGGAGGAAGTCTTGTAAAACAGTTAAATGTCTTTTGCATAATGTTTCTAATGATGGTACCATAAACTATTTCTGAAAAGAATATGTAATTGGTATTGTGAATTAAAATTAGTGACAATTGGTCACTTTAATGCTTTGTTCATTTATTTAAAAAGCATTGGTTTCTTGGTAGGAATACCACTGAGAAGGTTAGGGAGTTAAGAAGGAGGCTGAATGTGCCTGCAGTTTAGTAATCCAGTTCTGTTACCTCAAGCAAGGAATTAAATTTACACGTTTCAGATTTCCTATTTGGGGAATATGTTTCTTAGAAAGGAGCAGTAGGCCTGTTTTAGGATTTAAACTCCAAAAGACAGTCAGATTAACTGTCTTTAGAAGTTTTAGAAGAGAATGAGTAGGAAATAATGAATTAAATTAAGAAAAGCACTTGTAGTGTTAGTCATTATGAATGATTGTACCATTCATTCATAGCGCTAGGAAAAGTTAATAATATTAGTACATATATTTGTCTTGCTTAATTTGAACTTTTTTTGTGCAAAGCACAGGAAAGGTCTTGAGGCGTACACTGAAAAAGTAAACCTTTGTCTCTGTCTTTAAGGACTTGAAGTGTTTTTATGGTATCCTTTGAGGCTTTGTTGTATTTGACAGTACTAAATACTACTGACATGCAGTACATTTGTAAATAGTTATGAATTAGATTTTCTTTAAGATATGTTTTGCTGTGCTTTTTTTCTTAATATGTAATGGATTTTAATATGACCAAAAATGGAATATGTGAATGGCATTTTAATTAAAAGCAGGCAGAGAAAACTTGGTTATTTACTGTTATAGTTTACAGATGTGTTGATGCTTATTCCTGCTTTGTACTACCTCTTTTTCAACAGATAAGATTAATAAAATTTATGTATTTGATATACAAAATAGATTAAGGATACATTTAACAATTTAATTAAAATCTTTTTCTTAACACTAGGGGGCACTCTTGATATATGAATCACATCTAAATCTCTATGCTTAGAATGTGAAATGAAATTATTTGAAAACATTCATTGCAAACTGAGTATTGCCTTCAGAGAGGATTTGATTTATCAAGCTCATTTCGTATAGAAGTGTAAATAGAAGTTGATTCTTAATAGTGTCATGAGGACAATGAAGATTATAAAATGAGATACTGTGAATGTGAGGAAATTAAAGTATTTCTGTGCTCTGTTCATTTTCACACTGATTCTCTAAATGGGTTCTGCATGGTTTTTTAAACCCATTGTTTTTCACTGAAAGAATTCTAGCACAATGTTTTGCTCTTAGCAGGTATTTAGGATGCATCTGAAGAAATGAAGATAAGTTTAACATGTGACTAAAGGCTGCTACCATAACTAGTAATTCTTTTTTTAATATTATTTATTTTATTATCATTAATCTACAATTACATGTGCAATATTACAGTTATTAAACTACCCCTTCATCAGGTCCCCCCCACCAACCCCGTTACAGTCACTGTCCATCAGCGTAGTGAGATGCTATAGAATCACTACTTGTCTTCTCTGAGTTGTACTGCCCTCCCCGTGCCCCCCAACATTATATCTGCTAATCGTAATGCCCCTTTTTCCCTCTTATCCCTCCCTTCCCGCCCATTTTCCCCAGTCCCTTTCCCTTTGGTAACTATTAGTCCGTTCTTGGGTTCTGTGAGTCTGCTGCTGTTTTGTTCCTTCAGTTTTTTTCTTTGTTCTTATACTCCACATATGAGTGAAATCATTTGATACTTGTCTTTTTCGGCTTGGCTTATTTCACTGAGCATAATACCCTCTAGCTCCATCCATGTTGTTGCAAATGGTAGGATTTGTTTTCTTCTTATGGCTGAATAATATTCCATTGTGTATATGTACCACTCTTCTTTATCCATTCATCTACTGATGGACACTTAGGTTGCTTCCATTTCTTGGCTATGGTAAATAGTGCTGCAATAAACATAGGGGTGCATCTGTCCTTTTCAAACTGGGCTGCTGCATTCTTAGGGTAAATTCCTAGGAGTGGAATTCCTGGGTCAAATGGTATTTTTATTTTGAGTTTTTTGAGGAACCTCCAGACTGCTTTCCACAATGGTTGAACTAATTTGCATTCCCACCAGCAGTGTAGGAGGGTTCCCTTTTCTCCACATCCTCGCCAACATTTGTTGTTGTTTGTGTTTTTGATGTTGGCCATCCTCACTGGTGTGAGGTGATATCTCATTGTGGTTTTAATCTGCATTTCTCTGATGATTAGCGATGTGGAGCATCTTTTCATGTGCCTGTTGGCCATCTGAATTTCTTCTTTGGAGAAGTGTCTATTCATGTCCTCTGCCCATTTCTAATTGGATTATTTGCTTTCTGTTTGTTAAGGTGCATGAGTTCTTTATATATTTTGGATGTCAACCCTTTATCAGATACGTTTTTTATGAATATATTCTCCCATACTGTAGGATGTCTTTTGTTCTACTGATGGTGTCCTTTGCTGTACAGAAGCTTTTCAGCTTGATATAGTCCCACTTGTTCATTTTTGCTTTTGTTTCCTTTGCCCGGGGAGATATGTTCATGAAGAAGTCGCTCATGTTTATGTCCAAGAGATTTTTGCCTATGTTTTTTTCTAAGAATTTTATGGTTTCATGACTTACATTCTGGTCTTTGATCCACCTTGAGTTTACCTTTGTGTATGGGGCTAGACAGTAGTCCAGTTTCATTCTCTTACATGTAGCTGTCCAGTTTTTCCAACACCAGCTGCTGAAGAGGCTGTCATCTCCCCATTGTATATCCAAGGCACTTTTTATCAAATATTAATTGACTGTATATGTTTGGGTTAATGTTTGATTTTCTATTCTGTTCCACTGGTCTGTGGGTCTGTTTTTGTGCCAATACCAAATTGTCTTGATTACTGTGGCTTTGTAGTAGAGCTTGAAGTCAGGGAGTGTAATTCCCCCTGTTTTATTCCTCCTTCTCAGGATTGATTTGGGTATTCGGGGTCTTTTGTGGTTCCATATGAATTTTAGAATTATTTGTTCCAGTTCATTGAAGAAAGCTGTTGGTAGTTTGATAGGGATTGCATTGAATCTAGATTGCTTTAGGTAGTATAGCCATTTTG